>OY294069.1:9746229-10164560 GCA_958510875.1 Endomychus coccineus
TTTTATCCAAAATTTCACACGAGTTAGGTTTTTTGCAGGACCGTACTGTTTCTTTCTCAATTAAATAAAACTGAACCTCCATAACTCCGCCACTGGTTGCTTTTGGGACTTTCACAGAACATGACCACATATTGAAGGGTCCTACATATAAAATTTGGTTTGAATCGATACAATGGTTTGGATGATATAGAAGTATGATATATTTTTTCGATAACTGACACTCGGAAACAAAGCGTTCCCCGACCCATGGCTATATAAATTTTATTCATATTTTGTATATTTCTTGAACTCTGTGAAGTTTGGCACATACAATTCGGGACAGCCTGTATGTATTTAAGATTTTGGAGGATTTATTCTTTATTATTTATGTCTGTATTATCATTTACATTTTCTTATTCTTATCTTGATGTATATTTTAAATATATTATAACATAATGTTTTCCAATTACGGGTTTAAACTAAATGATTTTCACCACATACGTGCAAGTACCGGGATATCAAAAATTATCTTGGTCAAGGGTGGTTGTGGAATCTGAAACGTGTGTCTTATTTTACGTTTGAAATAATTATGTCACTGTCACACTGACATCATCAATAACCTACAAATTTCATACCTATTTATTTCAGTTGTAAAACAATAATGAACTACAAATTAAAAGTTATCTTGGTCAAGGGTGGTTGTGGAATGTAAAACGTGTGTCTTACTTTACGTTTGAAATAATTATGTCACTGTCACACTGACATCATCAATAACCTACAAATTTCATACCTATTTATTTCAGTTGTAAAACAATAATGAACTACAAATTAAAAGTTATCTTGGTCAAGGGTGGTTGTGGAATGTAAAACGTGTGTCTTACTTTACGTTTGAAATAATTATGTCACTGTCACACTGACATCATCAATAACCTACAAATTTCATACCTATTTATTTCAGTTGTAAAACAATAATGAACTACAAATTAAAAGTTATCTTGGTCAAGGGTGGTTGTGGAATGTAAAACGTGTGTCTTACTTTACGTTTGAAATAATTATGTCACTGTCACACTGACATCATCAATAACCTACAAATTTCATACCTATTTATTTCAGTTGTAAAACAATAATGAACTACAAATTAAAAGTTATCTTGGTCAAGGGTGGTTGTGGAATGTAAAACGTGTGTCTTACTTTACGTTTGAAATAATTATGTCACTGTCACACTGACATCATCAATAACCTACAAATTTCATACCTATTTATTTCAGTTGTAAAACAATAATGAACTACAAATTAAAAGTTATCTTGGTCAAGGGTGGTTGTGGAATGTAAAACGTGTGTCTTACTTTACGTTTGAAATAATTATGTCACTGTCACACTGACATCATCAATAACCTACAAATTTCATACCTATTTATTTCAGTTGTAAAACAATAATGAACTACAAATTAAAAGTTATCTTGGTCAAGGGTGGTTGTGGAATGTAAAACGTGTGTCTTACTTTACGTTTGAAATAATTATGTCACTGTCACACTGACATCATCAATAACCTACAAATTTCATACCTATTTATTTCAGTTGTAAAACAATAATGAACTACAAATTAAAAGTTATCTTGGTCAAGGGTGGTTGTGGAATGTAAAACGTGTGTCTTACTTTACGTTTGAAATAATTATGTCACTGTCACACTGACATCATCAATAACCTACAAATTTCATACCTATTTATTTCAGTTGTAAAACAATAATGAACTACAAATTAAAAGTTATCTTGGTCAAGGGTGGTTGTGGAATGTAAAACGTGTGTCTTACTTTACGTTTGAAATAATTATGTCACTGTCACACTGACATCATCAATAACCTACAAATTTCATACCTATTTATTTCAGTTGTAAAACAATAATGAACTACAAATTAAAAGTTATCTTGGTCAAGGGTGGTTGTGGAATGTAAAACGTGTGTCTTACTTTACGTTTGAAATAATTATGTCACTGTCACACTGACATCATCAATAACCTACAAATTTCATACCTATTTATTTCAGTTGTAAAACAATAATGAACTACAAATTAAAAGTTATCTTGGTCAAGGGTGGTTGTGGAATGTAAAACGTGTGTCTTACTTTACGTTTGAAATAATTATGTCACTGTCACACTGACATTATCAATAATCTACAAATTTCATACCTTTTTATTTCAGTTGTAAAACAATAATGAACTACAAATTAAAAGTTATCTTGGTCAAGGGTGGTTGTGGAATGTAAAACGTGTGTCTTACTTTACGTTTGAAATAATTATGTCACTGTCACACTGACATCATCAATAACCTACAAATTTCATACCTATTTATTTCAGTTGTAAAACAATAATGAACTACAAATTAAAAGTTATCTTGGTCAAGGGTGGTTGTGGAATGTAAAACGTGTGTCTTACTTTACGTTTGAAATAATTATGTCACTGTCACACTGACATCATCAATAACCTACAAATTTCATACCTATTTATTTCAGTTGTAAAACAATAATGAACTACAAATTAAAAGTTATCTTGGTCAAGGGTGGTTGTGGAATGTAAAACGTGTGTCTTACTTTACGTTTGAAATAATTATGTCACTGTCACACTGACATCATCAATAACCTACAAATTTCATACCTATTTATTTCAGTTGTAAAACAATAATGAACTACAAATTAAAAGTTATCTTGGTCAAGGGTGGTTGTGGAATGTAAAACGTGTGTCTTACTTTACGTTTGAAATAATTATGTCACTGTCACACTGACATCATCAATAACCTACAAATTTCATACCTATTTATTTCAGTTGTAAAACAATAATGAACTACAAATTAAAAGTTATCTTGGTCAAGGGTGGTTGTGGAATGTAAAACGTGTGTCTTACTTTACGTTTGAAATAATTATGTCACTGTCACACTGACATTATCAATAATCTACAAATTTCATACCTTTTTATTTCAGTTGTAAAACAATAATGAACTACAAATTAAAAGTTATCTTGGTCAAGGGTGGTTGTGGAATGTAAAACGTGTGTCTTACTTTAAATTTTTGAATGTGTTTTGTTGTGACAGAATCTGTTAAGTCATTGTGCTGAAATTTTCTAATCCAGTTTTTGAATCATGCCTCTTACCACACAGCACACAATTTTCACTTCCCAAACGTGGCAATATTACCGGACAATTTTTATGCGTGCCTCACAAATTGTGTTGGAGTGTTTCGCGAAACTGGTTGTGTGACTCATAGAAAAGGTGCTGGTAGACCAAGAGTTCGTACAGAAGAAGTTGCCAATGACGTTCGTCAACATATGGAAGAGGAGCCTGCAAAACCTTTAAAACAGAAATGCTGCAAAACGGTTTTCACAGCATGAGGATGCGCGTCAACTTGTGCATCGAACAAAACGGGGGACATTTCCAACAATTACTGTGATTTAGTTTTTCTTGTTACTAAAACCGTTATTTCATAATTTGTAGTTCATTATTGTTTCACAACTGAAATAAATAGGTTTGAAATTTGTAGGTTATTGATGATGTCAGTGTGACAGTGACATAATCATTTCAAACGTAAAGTAAGACACACGTTTTAGATTCCACAACCACCCTTGACCAAGATAATTTTTGATATCCCGGTATTTGTTGCTTTTGTGGCTTCTTCAATGTTTATTTGCTGAATGTATTATATCGTTATTGCTTTTATATTGCTTCTTTTAAGCCGCAAATAATAATTATTATTATCTTTATTATTCATTCTCCATTCATCGATATTCTTTGTAATTCAAAATTTACCAAAGTGGCCATTCCATCATAAGCCGGAAATGATAACGTGGATGTTGTGATATCTAAACATACAATTTTATTGCCTGATAATGTAATAATATAATCCTTTCACCCATAATTTGTTGGTGCTGAACCCAATTACTGTATTTGATTAATTTCAATGACCACATATTTTCCCAAAACAGTTTTGATATGTATGTATCTGACCGAAGGTGATTTATTCGCCGCAAACTGCTTATTCCTTTCCAGTCTGTGTTCCAGGTAAATCAATTAATACTATTGTTTGCCAATTAGGAAATATAGTGCTCTAGGGTTGCGCTTGACACAGATAATGAGTATGACGTCACGTTGGTAGTGGAAAAGGGAAGGGTCAGAGGTTTCATTGACCAATAAAGCAAGTCCTTAGTTCCATTGGTAGTGGCGTCGCGACGGCGCATATCGGCGCTTGATCTCTACAATTAAATTCACGCGAGATTCTAGTAATAGAAGCATTCTCCGGCTTACCTGGAAAGTAATAGAAAGCAGAACCTGATACGAATACCACGACCTATCCTTTCGATTCGTTTTTTGATGTAGACTGTATGAAATTATGCATTCTCATTTTATCGATAATTGGGATGAAACAGAATATATACAAGCTGTTCGGTCAAATATGGTACATGTAAGAGTACATGATCTAAGTTTACAGATTAACTTTATACAAATAAATGCAACATTACATTTTGTCTTCGATTTGCTGAGAATCCAATTCGAGTTATTTGAGTTAAATTGGCTGTCGATGTTGCTTTCAGGTGATAGAGTATTGCAAGTGTAGGAAACAAATTAATTTTGCAATGTAGTGTGTCCACGTTAAGGACTTACCACCTTTGTAAGTTTTATATGTTTTGACGGATTTTGATAAGCTCTTTTTTGTTAGGTTGGTATGCAAAATGTGCATTAAACTAGTGGATAACATTAGTTTTGGGCTATAATCATGTCAAGTTACGATCACTTTTATTGGCCTAAATTTCAAAAGTATTATTAGGGATTATTTTAGAGGAAAACTGATGAAGGATTCTTATTTAGAATAACGTAAAGCTCACCTGTACCGATTTTCAGTGTTCTCAAATACAGCGTGTCCAAGAAAAGAAAGTGTAGGTATTATTTGGATTTTAGAAAAACACAATGTAAATTCCTACTAGCAAATCTTGAATATAAATTATCATCAAAATAATCAAGAAACACTAATTTGGTTTTTTTTTACACTCATTATGATTTAAAACATTATCAAAACAAATAAAACGTTGACCAATCGAAAGATTTCCACTTTTCCTTGCATTAAATCATTTGTTTTCAGTGGAAAAGCTTAGTGTGCTGTGAAAACAAAGTGTTATCTTAGCTGTCAGTCACTAATAATTAAGTAGTTTGTAGTATTTTTATTGTTCCACATACGCAAAAGTCATAAAGAATGTCTTATTCTTTACAAGGAAAAATGGATATAATAAGATCAGTTTGTGAAGGAACACGTTCTTTTAGTGAAGCACAGAATTTAACTAACGACATCCAGAACCGTTCTGGATGTAGTATTAACCATGTGACCATTGCAAATATTAACAAATTTTTTGACCAACATGGAACAGCTGAGAGAGTTTCAAACCAGCATCGTGATTCGGAGCGAAGAGAACCAAATGATTCTCAATTATTCTAATGATAATCTACACTCAAGTCTTAGGGATGCTAGTAGAAATTTAGATATTTCTAAAAGCGACAAATCTGGAAATGTTTGAAGAAAAGCGGTAAGCCAAAATGTCTTCATACACTTGAAGCTGGAGATTGTATCATCACAAAATATAAGAATGTGGAGTGAACATAATCCAAATTGTGTAATTATTGTAAGAGAGAATACACCTCAAAGGTGAATGTTTTTTGTAGCATTTTAAATGAAAAATGAGCTATACTATTTTTATGAAAATTTAAATGCTGCTAGGTTTCTTAGTTTTCTACAAAATGCGCTGCCAATGTGAGACAGTGGTTAAATGCTAATTTTAGTTGGAGCGGACGAAGTAGTCCTCTCATTTGTTGGCCGCCTAGATTCCCAGATATAACGCCGCTTGATTTATTTCTTTGGGGAACCATAAAAAATTAAGTGTATACTACAAGGTCCCATACCCGATAAGAACTTTGTGATAGCATCAGTATAGCTCGACGGCAATGAATTGACAAGTGTAAAGGGAATTCGGTGGATTAGTGGAAATTAAAAAACCTTACTTTTTAACAAATTTTTCTTTTGTTAATTTTACGATAAAATTGTTTAATCAATTTTATTAGTGTCAATAAAAGTAGATTTTCTATTCTTGGTCACCCTTTATTTTAGGACACTGAAAATCGGTACAGGTAGATTTTACGTTATACTAAATGAGAATCCGTCATCCGTTTTTCTCTAAAAAAATCCCTAACAATACTTTCTGAAATTTATGCCCACAAAAGTGGTCGTAGCTGGCCATGACTACAGGCCAAACCTGAAGTTACCCACAAGTTTAAGGCACATTTTTAATACCAACCTAACAAAAAAGAGCTTATCAAAATCCGTCGAAACATATAAAAGTTACAAAGTTTATCAAAATGTGTCAAAACATACAAAAGTAACAAGGGCAACAACAGCTTTGCATAATATACGCCGGTGATCGTTTTGCCCTTTTCAAGGTAATCGATATGGACGATACCGTGTGCATCCCAAAACACTGTCGCCTTGACTTTGTTGGCCGATAAACCCAGTTTGGCCTTTTCCGGCTTCGATTCACCAGGACACACTACTTCGACTGTTCTTGGTCTCTGGTATTGTGATGGATCCATGTTTCATCCACGGTTACGAAAAGATGCGAAAAGTCCTTATCGCGTTTAAACATTCCGTAACCGTTCGGTTGAGATACCCATAGCCTCACTTCAACTCGCCGATCGTCCAATATCATACCATGTATTTTATCGACGATATATGGTGTAACCTCAATTGGACGACTAGAACGTTCGGCGTTCATTGTGGTTATACTATCACAACGAAAATCAGTAAACCACTTGTGAATCGTTGAAATCGATGATGAGGAGTCCCCATAATATTTAACAAGCCATGTTTTGACTTGCGTAATGTTTTTCACGCAAGAATCAAGCGAAATTCACTTTTGTCCATGTTTACAAAAATCTTCAAGGTTGCTTGCTTTCGATGGTTGTCAAAACAGAACATAATGACATCTCAGTCTGAACCTGAACATTTTAATGCGTTCTAGTTAAAGATGGTACATCACAAATGTCACATGGGATTTTCGATTGTGGCGCCATCTGTTTTATTTTTCAGGGACTTTTCCTCTTGCCCCAGTATGTTGTTAGAAACCTATGTTTTTGTTATCTATTTTACTGAATTACCGTTACCGTCGAGGAAAGAACATAGTTTCTTGGCAACAGTCTGTATATATAGGTGAAATAATTGTTTTTACGGTAATTAATGTCTGAATTCGATTGGAATTGGAGAGAGATTAATGAACTTCTAGAACATTGCATGGTAAGCAGAGGTCAGTATACGTTATTAATAATTGGTAGGCGTATCATATTATTGTAGAATTAGCAAAATTGTTTACCGAAGAAATCTTATTTATTATACATATAATGTTTCGAAACCCACACAATAAATATACAAATCAAGTTATAGTAGCAGAATTAGGTAATTCTTTCTAGCTAGTATGATAAGAGAAATTTGAAGTAAACTTTGGCCACTTAAAGCTTTTGCAAATTTAGATGACATTTTTGGTTTGTTTTAATTATACCTTCAAGGATGTAGATCTAAGTTTTGACTTTGTTTTGTTACCCGTTTTCCGTGAGTTTGGGATAAAATTACCTTTGCAATTTTGAATAATTATCAGCTCTAAAACAAACAATTGTGTGTAAGTAAAACACAACATAAAATATCGCGATTCGGTAGCGAAATGCTTTCGAACTTTCTAGTCCAGGCTATGAACCGGAAAAAAAAATGTGTAAGTTCGGATCGAAAAATTTCTTTTGCATTAGCTTCAGGAGGTTCTCAGGATCATTCATACACCTCAAAACCTCTTGGGAACCCCAACCCCACCCATTGGGGGCGAAAATGGCCCGAAATCTCCAAGTCTTGAATTGTATTTTCTACAAGTGCACCTAGGAGGTTTTTTGGGTCGCTGAACACGAATCCGTAGTCAGATTTACTTGCAATCCATCGTGGGGTGGTAAAATCGACGAAATTGGCCAATGTTGCACCTCTATATGTTATTTTGCAATTTACGTGTTTTAGGCATTTCGAATGCACCAAGGAGGTTCTTTGGGTCGCTGAATACGATTCCAAAGCCGGATTTACTCGAATATCATCGTAGGGGTGGGACATTTACAAAAATGGCTAATTTGACACGCTTCTAAATTTTTATTATTTTTGCATTTAAAAATTACTTTGGAGTAAATGTGGCTTCGGAATCGTATTCAGCGACCCAAAAAAACTCCTTGGTGCATTCGAAATGCCAAAAACACGTAAATTGCAAAATAACATATAGGGGTGCGAAATTGGCCAATTTTGTCGATTTGATCACCCCTACGATGGATTGCAAGTAAATGTGGCTACGGATTCGTGTTCAGCGACTGAAAAAAACTCCTAGATGCACTCAAAATGCCAAAATACCTTTTTCTCCAAATGACATTAAAAGCGGCCTTTTAATGACACTTGGCAGGCTTAGAAGTTGTACTTTTAATGCCTAGGCAGAAAAAGTCTACTTTTACTGCCTAGGCAGAAAAAGTTCGTTGCTAGGCAACCTTCCAAGTAATAATTTAAATCAAACTGGTTATTAAAATTGACAATGACATTAAGAAAACTCAAAATGATGCTGATGATAATAAACTGGTTTTATTGCATTAAAACTACAAACTACAACACGAAATTTTTATTTATTAGATATGGTCAATTGTGAACAATTATTTAATACAATTGAACTCTGTCCACTTCCCTCCTTTCCAGTAAAATTAACAACTTCAGTATCCACACTTGATACTCCGGAAACGCCAGAAAATATTTTATTGCCGATGTTCGACTTATTGGCTAGCGAGTCCTCAATATAGCCCTCCGCGACAGCGGAAGACTTCCATCCTCCATGTTGCTTCAACATTGTTATGTCCCCACCAGAATGCACCAGCAACGTGGCCGAAGTTCTGCGAAAGCAGCGCCCGGTATACTCTTTCGCATGGGATAGTCCCAGAAAAGTAGCAATTTCTTCTGGCATTTTACCGAATTTGTGAATGCCAATGAATTGATGATGTGCTTTACCGTTCGCATATTTATAGAAGACACGCCGATTATTTAAATTCGAGGGTCTGGAGACTGCATATTTTCTGTAAACGCTTAAATATTCCGTTACTACAAAAGATCTTGATCTTTTGGTCTTAGTATTTGGTAGCATAATTAGCAATTTGTCGCCCATATCATTTATATCATCTATTTTCATTTGCAAAAGCTCATCACATCTACAAGCCCCAGCGACTGCAACAATAATTACAACCTAAAATATAAATTGAAAATTAGTTCTTTAATCCATAATAGATCATTTTCAATATATTCCTACCTTCGTACACAAATACAGTTCATCTGGGGCATCTGATAAAAATTTCTCGATTTCTTCTCTTTGAAAAAGTTGGGATTTTTTTGCATGGAAACCGTCTGACTGGCGTTTCAAAAAAGCCCGTAACTTCTGGTATTTTGCCAAATCAATGTTATTTTTTATGTTCAGGGTAGCTTTCAACATCGAATAGGTAGACCATATCGTTGAAGGCTTCATTTTCTTTGAAAGATCGGAAAAATAGACAATCAGCACATTTTCAGAGAAAGATCCTATATTTTTCTTCTGTCTATATTCCATGAATCTGCTGTATGTGAGTTCATATACAGTTCTTGATTTTTCCGGTAAAAGGTTAAATTCCACATCTCGCGCCTGGTCTATTATCTCAAGTGGTGTTAATTGCATCAATTCATCCTCACTTTGCAGTAAATCCATTTCTAACATGACAACTTTTCAAAATTGACAATGACAAAGTAAACAGTAAACAAACATATTCAACAAACGTCATCAGCGGTAAACATAGTAACGCCCAGTTACCTTTAATAAAATAATTTAGTTATTTGGATATTGATAATGAAACGCAATTTAAATATGAAAAAGTCGATTTTGCGTGGAATTGGAACAAATTTGAAGAAAAAATTATATGTTTCACACGGCAGAAAAGCAGATTTAATGCCTTGGCTGGTATCATAGCCTCGCTACGCTCGGCTATGAAACACCAGCCGCGGCATTAAATCTTGTGCTTTTATGCCTAGTAAAACAAATAACTATTATTTGTAGAAAATACAATTCAAGACTCGGAGATTTCGGACCATTTCCGTCCCCAATGGGTGGGGTTGGGGTTCATAAGAGGTTTTAAGGTGTATGAATGATCCTGAGAACCTCCTGAAGTTAATGCAAAAAAAATTTTTTGATTCGAACTTACATGTTTTTTTTTAATTATAGCTAAAATCCCGGTTCACAGCCTGGACTAATCAATCAGGCGAGTGCGTACAGTTCCTACAGTGGCGATCGTCAGATGTTACATAAACTAGATTGTCCGTCGTATCTCAACATTTATTTGAATCGCCTTGTTCATTGAATTGAAATGCATCGTCTGATTGCCACAACCGAACCTTGGTGATCGTCGCCTGTTTCAATAACTACACCTTTTTTGTATTTTAGAATAGTCAGTTCAATATCAGAACGCGTTAATTGTATTTCAGAATCGGCGGCCAACTGTAGTTGCAGTTTTCACACAATTGAATGTCTTTAAAAGTAATGGTGCCCAAAAAAATTCAAAGTTGTGTTGCGCGTCGAATTGAAATATTGATAGAGTATTGTTTACATTATACCGTTGATGTTTTGACTGCAAAACGAGGGCAAGCTGGAAAATGAAACAAGAAATGAATTATTTGGTCAAAACTTATTTTATTTCTCAACAGAATCTCTTTGTAGCCCGATACATATCGTCCAACTTTTTTTTAATTTTTCGATTTTACGATTTTGGCAACACTTCCAAATGAGCGTTTGCTTCAGCGATGACCACATCGTTTTTTCTTTCTAGGACAAACTGGACGCAGTTTCAGCGTAAGATACAACGAACATTTGAGAAGTTACAGGCTCAAAAAAGAGGACTCTAATTACGCAAATCACCTGTTAGAATATAACCACAATTTCACACTTAATCCCGATATTATACATATTCAGGAAAAAGGACATAAACTTAATATACTAGAATCCATAGAAATATTGAAACACTCAAAAAACAATAATAATGTAATATTAAATGATCAAATCGATACATATAATTCACCGCTTGTTAACAATTTTGTAAACACACTCCCACCATTATCCACCCCCATCCCTCAATTTGTACCACATTCTGATCCCTGATATTTAAGGACATACTTTTAGATTTAGCTTTAGTTGATAACTCCTTGCTTTGAAAATGCCACAGTGTGGTGAAACAATTTGTCAGCATTTTTAAATTAAATGTTAAAAGTTTTGTGTAAAATTTGAGTTTTATTCTCCAACTTCCTAAGTAAATGTTTAACAAGCTCAATGTTTTTTCGATGCAATAAATAAAGTTTAATGAAGACGTGAAATTCACTTTTTTTCATGTTTACAAAAGTCTTTTAGGTTGCTTGCTTTCTATAGGTGTCGAAAACAGAACTGAATGACATCAGTCTGAATCTGAAGATTTCAATGCATTCTAGTTAAAGATGGTACATCACAAATGTCACGTGGAATGTTCGATTGTTGCGCCATCTGTTTTATTTTTCAGGGACTTTTCACGTTGCCCTCGTGAAACCCTAATTATACCTCTGACCATAAAAGGCACCCTATTTACCACCTTTGATATATATTTTGAAGAAACTTACAGAAAACGGGATCTTTTAGTATTAAAGTAATTAAAGTAGTATTAACAATTTTCAAAATTAATGATGAATACGTGTGTGCTAAACTTGGAACATAAAATGGACAAACATGGTTGCGTTTTCCCCCCTACTATGGTGTATTTAATCCAATCGAACTATTATGGCATTGAGTCAAATAAAAATATTAGAAGGAATAATATTTTCACCACATTAAATATATCTGTAATGGAAGTCTTGGCACCAACATTGTTTCTGCTCCATATAAACGATCTGCTGGAAGTGGATGGTACACTTCATAACGCTTTCTCATCTAGAGCCCATTACCATCCAATGAAGCCGGAGCGAGGAAGCGAGACTGAGGCAGGTTCACGCAATTAATGGAGATCTGGCAAATATTTTGAAATGGGGATCCAATAATCTAGTAGAGTTCAATGCAACCAAAGCTAAAGCTTGCTTCTTCTCCAGGAAGGAGGATCCCACAATTCCTAATATGATGATGTCAGGTACATCGTATGAAGTCTTCCATATCCATGTTCGGGATCACCACCAACAGCATGTTCTGATGTGATGATCATGCGAAATCCAATGCGAAAATCGCTTCACAGAAACTTAGTTTTCTATTCCGTGCCAAAAGCTACTTTACATCCCAGCAGCTCCTCATAATCTACAAAGCACATATTCGACTTGTCCTGGAGTACTGTTCACACTTTGGAGTTCGGTTCCCAAACATATACTCAATCTCTTGGATTCTATCTATGAAAGAGCTATTCTTCTGATTGATGTCACACTTACGAATGCATTGACCTCTCTACAACATCGTAGGGGAGATCTCTCCCTTTTCTATAGGTGTCCCTATGGTCGGTGTTCATCAGAGATCTCGTATGTTGTTCCAGCACGAGATATTCCAGATAGGCAGACTAGACGAGTTTAAACCAGTCACCCCTTCATTGTCAAGCTCGAGACCTGTCGAACTTGTTCCTACCAGACTTCATTTTTCTATCGAGCAGCAAAGTTGTCGAACTCTTTACCTAGTGAGGTATTTCCCTATACCTATAACCTCCAAACCTTCAACAAAAATTTAAATGCCTATTTTCTCTCTCAACATTCCACCGCTGGCTCACACGATATTCTTGAACATTATAGGTTTCCCCCTCGTGTAGTCAAAGTATTTAAAAAAAGCACAGTAAGTAAAATTTCTGTAGACAGTTGGAAAAACTATATTCAATATGTAATTAAGGTGGAAAACTATAGGTTTAGATGAAGATAATAGTAATTAGGCGAGGAAATAAAGCACAAGAAAGGCTAAGGTAAAAAAAAAATCGGATGAACCGATTTTGATAAAAACATTTTTTAATCGATTCAGGAAGTCATTTAGAAGAAATGTTACAATTTTTTTTCTTCTAATGGGCATTTTAGCATTTCTACAGAGGAAAATGCATCTTTTTGAATGCACTCTCAGGAGATAATATTAAAAATGTTGAAAACGTGTCCAAATATAGCCAAAATTTCTCACCCGGGAATTTTTGGTGTCGCTGATCACGATTCCGGTGCCAGATTTCATCGGCAACGCACCTGGAGCTCAGTACATCCGGGTAATATCGCCGTCTCCGGGGAATTCGGAAGAATCTCTTTTGCAATGGAGTGATACTCGGTGGGAAGGTTCTCTTGTGGTTGCCGGCTGTGACCAAGATTTTCAATAGTCACCTGGTGCTCAGAATACCTTGATTATCTAGGTCATCTCAGTGGATTGATTTTTAATATGCTTTGAAACGCAAACAAATTCGTATCTCGGAGGTTTTTGGGGTCGCTGAACACGATTCCGGTGCCAGATTTCATCTACAACGCACCCGGGGCACAGGACATCCTGGTACTATTGTCGTCTCCAGGGAATTCGTGAAATTATCTTTCGGAATGGGATGAAACCTGCTAGGGAGGTTCTCTTGAGCATATGGGTCGTGATCAAGACTTTCAATAGTCACCTGGTGGTCAGGATACCCTGATGACCTAGGTCATCTCCATGGATTGTTTTTTAATATGCTTTGACACGCAACCAAATTCGTATATCGGAGGTTTTTGGGGCCGCCGAACACGATTCTGAATTGTTATATTTGTATTCATGCAATTATAAATTGGTGAATTTGAGAGCTAACAATAAAAGTCAGGTTCAACTTCAACACTATTTATTTTTCTAAAACCCCTCCATGACAACGTAAGGTTACATATTAATCTACAGTATGATTAAACAATAATAAATTATATCACAGGAATCAATGTGTTGTCGGAGATAAAGAATTATTTTGCACAGTAATCAACTTGATTGAATTTTTCAAGTGCGAAAAAAATGATAGTAGAAAATTTTTGATTTTAAATGTTGTAAATTTTAATAATTAGGTTTGATTTTTCAAGAATCAATCTACAACAGATTACTTTACAGGAAGAAACAACAAAAACAATATCGTAAAACACGAACTTCAACTTGAACTTTTTGAATTATTTATTAAACATATTGTATAAGTTGAAATCACGTAGTTTCATTATCATTATTATTTTTATTATTTCTGATTCCGACTCCAGAATCGTGTTCAGCTATCCTAAAAATCCCGGAGATACGAATTTGGTTTTATTTCAGAGCATATTAAAAAACAATCCATGGAGATGACTTAAGTCATCAGAGTATCCTGACCACCAGGTGACTATTGCAGGTCATGGTCACAACCGGCAACCTCAAAAAAACCTCCCTCACAAGTTTCATCCCATTCCAAAGAATTACGAATTCCCTGGAGACGACGATAATACCAAGATGAAGTGGGCCGTAGTTCAAATCCGACACCGGAATCGTGATCAGCGACCCCAAAAACCCCCTGGTGAGGAATTTTGGCTATATTTGGAAATATTTTCAACATTTTTAATATTATCTTCTGACAGTGCATTCAAAGAGATGCATTTTCCTCTGTAAAAATGTTAAAATGCACATTAGAAGAAAAGAAAATGGGAACATTTTTTCTAAATGACTTCTTGAATCGATTAAACAATTTTTTATCAAAATCGGTTCATCCAATTTTTTTTCTAGCTCTTCTGCTTTATTTCTTCGCCTAGATAGTGACATAACTAAATTTAATATAAAATAGAATTAAGTTGTTAAAATTGGTTATTCTTAAACGTTTCTGTGTACCCAAATTGATTTTTATTGTTCTTATTATATCTTTAGTAATAAAATAAAATATTGTTTTCAATTGATCATATTTTCCTTTAGTCTTAAAAAAATGTATCAATATTGATAGTTGGCTTGAAACTACTTGAAACAGTATCAGTGTTCTATGAATAATCTCAGTTTGTTGTTTTTATAGCGGCTAACATTATCAAAAACAAAAGTTATTATTGAAAATAGTATATGCTTAAGCGTTTGATGGAACTGCACCGAAATCCCAAGCGTATTGTTCTTGTGTAGATTAGATTTACTTCGTATCGAATGTTATCGATGTTGGTTTGGGTTAAAACAAAAGCACTACAATACCGACCAGATGTTATGAATTCTTTGTTGTTCCGAAAACGTTAGAAAATTATTGTCAAGAAATTCTCGCGCTTATCGCTTTTTTCACGCGGCTTCGAAATCAAAAAGGGGATATATCGTCGATTACAATTTCGTGTTCAATAAACAATTCCAATTTGTTATTTTTGTAGGTGCTGGCTTTCTTAAAGACGACAGTTATCATCTAAAACATTCACCGCGAAATGTATGTATTACAAGTGGCATTATACGTGCCTCTGGCATTCTTGATAGGTTATACTGCTGACGTATTTCCTGTACGGTTTAGCGTTACACTTTCGAACACCTAGAAGTCTCGGGGTGAATGAAGAGAGGAATGCTGATTAAACAATTTAATATGTCACCTTGTCCTGTTCCCAGGACGCAGATTATGATAAATATAACTGAGATTATATCATTTTAAACAATGCTTTGATACAAAACTCTTTACATTGTAATGTTTCAATTGATAATTCGAAACAGTTATTGTTTGTTTCATTGGCTAAATGAATTCAAAACGATAGGATTCATCATAAATGAACCAGCTATTTTTTTTAATTGCTCAAAATGTGAAGCATGAAACATTATCACGCAAGATATAAATAAGTTATATATATTAGATTGTACTAATGTAATGGTCCTGTCACTCCTAACATAGAAACTGTGAAAAATACTCTTTAGCCGGCAATGTTCTACCCAATACTTGGACATACACTGCATTAAAAAGAATATACAGTGTGGAAACTGTAACTGGAATGAACTTGGTAACAAACAGATTAAACCTTTTTCTGAAAATTGAAAAAATAGGTCAATTTCTAATTTTAGTTTGCCATTTTCTGCTAAGAGATAGCAAAGTTAGCACCCCGTTGGGGGAAGGGAGTGAATGTTATATGTTGTGACATCTCATTCGGAAGATTACCTGCCTACGTAAATCATTTCTGGCAGAAATCTATTGAAAAATATGTGGAAGCTCTAGTCTGACACTTCCGTCATATGATATGCCGCCTCAGCCTTGTCGCTTACTACCGAGTTTTCCCTCAGATCACTCCATGTGGTGGTTGACGGAGTATCCTCCGATACCATGGTATTCCACAGGGAATTGTCTTGGCACCAAGTTTGTTTCTGCTCCATCTATAGCCCTTATACCATCCCATGGAACCAGAGGAACGTTGGCGCAATGAATGGAGATCTGGCAACGATTTTGATAATTTAGTTTAATGCAACCAAAACTCAAGCATGCATCTTCTCCGGGAAGGTGGATCTCACAATACTCCTATTAGGTCTTCCATATCCATGCTCTGGATCACCACTAACAGCACCTTCTCATGGGAAGATTATGTGAGGTCCATTGACAAAACCACTCCACAAAAACTTGATTTTCTATTCCGTGTCAAGAGCTAGTTTACATACCAGCAGTTCCTCATAATTTACAAAGCACTGATTCGACCTGTCCTCGAGAACTGTTCGGCTCCCAAACATTTGCTGAAGCTCTTGAATTATATCCAGAAGAAAGCTATTCGTCTGATTGATGTCACACTTACGAATTCATTGACCTCACTACACCATGGTAGAAAGGTGAGCGATTTCTCCCTTTCATATAGATATTTCCAACGCCAGTGTTCATCAGAAATCTCGTCTGTTAGTCCACCATGAGATATTCTAGATAGGCGGAGTAGACGCCCTCAAGCTAGTCTCCCCTGCATTGTCAAGGTCTCGACCTGCCGAACTTTTTCCTACCAGACCTCATTCTTTATTCGGACGGAGAAGTTGTGGCACTCTTATCCAAGTGAGGTCTTTCTCTATGCTTATAACCTCCAAACCTCCAAGGAAAATTCGAATGCCTATCTTCTCTCCCAACATTCCACCGTTGTACTCGTTAAAGTATAGAAAAAAAAAGGGATGTTACCAACATGTTTTTTTCACAAATTAGTAGGTAGAGTGAGAAAAGAAAAAAAATTCAAATTTCTTAAATTGGTGCCTTATTGAAGAAAATGATCGAAATGTTCACCATTCTTTTCGTGACAAAATCCTCAACGAAAATAAGAATGATTCATTACATTACGTAATATTTCAGGTGATATTTGCCTTATCTCCTCTCCGACACGTTCCATAAGTCCATTCCTATTGTCCTGCATTGTTCGATACACTTGTTTTAAGGTAACCCTATAAGAAAAAATTTATCGGATCAAGATCCGGGGATATTGCGGGCCACTCTACATCACCTCTTCTTCCAGCCCACCAAGGCTGCTCACAAAATTTATTTTGGCGATCCGGATCGTCTTTAGTTAATTCCTCTTCCATTTGCACATACCTGTATTATGAATAACTTGCAATGCTTTAGTGTGATTAAAATTATTCCCACGTGCTAATTGTCTGGCTGGAGTTACTGGATTCTCGCAAAGGCTGACTAAAACATTTAGTTTGGTTCCATCATTAGCAGTAGGTTGCCTTTGTCTAGGAACATCTCTCACATGGCACAATTCATGAAACTTCCGATCTATTTTACTGATTGTAATTGTACCTTGAGAAAATCTGGATGTCTCTTGAAATAATAGAGCGAGCTACCTCGAATTCTCGCCTAAACTCTCTAAAACCCTATTCTCTATGAGCAGGAGAGGCCTAAAACTGGTGACAGGACACTGTCATCTGAATAAACATCTACACACAATGGGCATTGTCGAAGACCCAATTTGTAGTAGATGTGGGGAGGCGGATGAAACTGCTTCTCATATCCTACCAGAATGTCCAGCACTGGCTTCTCTCAGGCTACAACACCTCGGCAGTACACATATGCCGCTAGAAGCAATAAGAGATATCAGTCCATGCAAAATCTTAGCTTTTGGCACTGCCTTAGGGTTGCTGGACTGATTCTTGCATCAAGGGGCGCACAATGGACCCAATCAAGCGGTCCAAGTGCTCCGGACTCGTCCGCCCCCGTTTTGATTGATTGATTGATTGATACCTCGACTTGCTTTCGAGATCTTTCAACATAGCCCATCATAGTTAATATTTCAGCTCTATGAGTTTCCGTTAAATAACTCATTTTCAAAAATCTTTAAAACAACCGTTTAACGTACAATAAAGAATACAATAAAATTATTTGCGAAGGCAGAACACAGAACGGAGACAGTTATTTCAGTTTTATTTACAATTTAAAAACCTTGGTTTCAATTTAGCATTTCTCTATAGTTTTATTAAAATTTTACTATTCAATTAAATATTGATTGAACACAGGGTGGCGTTGAGAAATCCAGCGCAGATGCTTATCCAGCGCGTATTGATAGTTCTATTGTATTACGAGCAAATTAACAACGATCCGTGGTCCATTTCCAGTAAGAGTATGAACCATTCCATAAAAAATAATACACTTGTCAATAATTATAAGAACATTCTTCATAAGGCATGTCGATCATTAATCCTTCTATGATATTAGGGCGGAAGCGTTCGTCCCATGCATTACGTCTCTTATTCTCCGAATTACGTGATTTCATAAACACCCCAGGAAACTGAGCCGTTAAAAATGAAATTAAAACTATAAAAGGGCTTCAAATTAAGACCTGGGCGTTTTCGGGAACATCAGAAGGGATCATATTCTTAATTTAGAGAGTGACTCTGGTAGGCGGGAAATTGCACAGTTTTGTCGCTTGACGTGATTCTAGCCCTCAGTGGCGCCCTCTGCCCCTATGATAGACTGCCACAAGGGGACGAGCAACTATATCACGTAAAACGATTGCAAATACTTTATAAGTGAAGCCGACCATCTCTTATAAATGGATTTTATCAATTTTAAACGATGTATCACGAGATTTATAGGTATGGGAAGGAAGATTTTTTATTTTTAAAGGGTAAGTGAATCCCCGTTCATCCGATTATCTGTAGATTTTAGAAAATCTTCAGATTACTAACCTACGATACGGATTTGTTTCAATTTATTGAAAATTGTAAATTCAGGTATCAAAGTATTGAAGAATAAAATATTAAATCACTCGATTATGAAGACGCTTTGTTTTAAAGAGCATCTCAAATAAACTATGATGAATTTATCACGTTTCAAATACTCCTGCGGGTCAAATATAAGATTGTAGGAACAAAAAATATTTTGGAAATGATTTAGAAACCGCTAATAAGAGACGTTAAGTATACTCTATGTTGCATTGAAATTTTATCCAAATGGTCTACATAATGTTTGTTTCATACTGACACTGGCTATCAGGTTGACTTTCAAATTATTTACACTATAAATGGAATTTCTTGATTTATTTCTCACGAATCATTAACTAAATAGAACCAGTTTTTGAGTGTTATGAGTATGGAATGTTCCCATTCCAGACACCCTTTCCATAATTTCTCAATTGTTACCTGCCAAAAACATTTCAACGGACTTGCTACCGTTAATTGATTGTTGTCTATCCTCCACATATTTTCTATACGACGGCAAGTTCTACGAGCAGTCCTCGGGAGCTGCCATGGGTTCCCCACTTTCCCCGATCATAGCTAATATCTTCATGGAAGCTTTTGAACAAGATGCCATTGACTCATCTGTTCTCAAGCCGAAATGTTGGTTTAGATATGTCGACGATACTTCCGTTATTTGGCAACATGGTCCCGAAAAGCTTGTTCTTTTCCTCAATCATTTAAATTCATTACATCCCAATATCCGTTTCCCCATGGAAGTCGAATCGCAAGGTTCACTCCCGTTCCTGGATGTATTGGTTAGTCGACAGACTGACGGTACTTTAGGACATTCTGTGTATCGGAAACCCACCCATTCCGATAGATACCTCAATGGTCTTTCCCACCACCACCCTGCCCAAAAGCAATCTGTCATAAACTCCCTGGTCCACCGAGCTATCAACCTATCTCAGCCTCAATCTTTAAAATTAGAATTAAAACATCTATCATCTGCCTTATTATCAAATAATTTCTTCCATTACAACATTCAAAAAGCCATAAAGAAATACACTTCACCTAAAATTCCAAATCGACCTGAGCCAGAAACCCTCCCACCTGCTTTATCCACGGCCTATCTTCCATATATTCAAAATATAACAGATCGAATTTCCAAAATCCTCAAAAAACATAATATTTCTACCCGTTTTTCCACACTTCCAAAATTATCTCAATTTTACAAACCTATTAAAGATCCCCTTCCTCCTCTCCACTTAGAAGGTGTTTATAGTATTCCCTGTTCTTGCGGTAATGTCTACATTGGTGAAACAGGTCGTACAGTAGCTACTCGTGTGAAAGAACATGAGCGCTGTACAAGACTTCGTGACACCAGTAGATCTGCACTTGCGGAACACAAGTTTAACACAAATCATCAAATCCTTTTTGAAGATACTAAAATTCTAGTCCGAGCCCCAAACTTCTATCCGCGAAAAATCCTTGAAGCTACAGAAATCCTAAAACATCCGAATAATCTGAACCGTGACTCAGGATATTACCTTCCCAACATTTGGAAACCCATCCTCGAAAATTCCACTTCGCACATGATCGCACAACGGCAGGGTCAGGTGCTGGAACGAAGTTAACCACCGGAACAAAGGCAGTTAACTATGTAGC
Source organism: Endomychus coccineus (assembly GCA_958510875.1). Taxonomy (NCBI): domain Eukaryota; kingdom Metazoa; phylum Arthropoda; class Insecta; order Coleoptera; family Endomychidae; genus Endomychus; species Endomychus coccineus. Next base: position 9,767,039 of record OY294069.1, read on the forward strand.
GTGAAGGATTTTTCCTACAATAAATACGGCTACAGAAACCAGTAGAACCAGTTTCAGTTCAAGCCTCAAGCCTGCCCTGAAGATGCCACCTGTAATGGTTGGCGAAACGTCGGCATCAAGTCGAGCTATTGTGACGCGGAATCCATCCGGAAGACAAGATTTTTCATGAGTATGGAACTTTCGAAAAATGAACAGGATGATAGCATTACTTCCTTCATTCATCAGAAGTGTATTGGTCAAGCTTGGTAACCCCGTACACATCCAAACCGTGACTTTACGTATGTTCAAGTTGTAATTACTGCGTAACTATTGAGCAAACGATGCAAAATCGAAAGAATAAATTATGTTTTTGATCTATTATAATCATGTTTATTGTAACTAGACGTTTATAAATATTTTTTCACAATAGGTTCAGGAAATCGTAAATAATAATAATGTTGTAATTGGCAAAGGGTTAATATCCTGTATTTATACCTACGTTCTAGAATTCTAGATCACAAATCGAATCGTGCCAGTTAATATTTGCTAACGCATGTTTGGGTAATATTCTACCAATCGACGACACTTGACGGGTTATTGACCACCTATCATCAGTGAATCTTCATGTCTCCCTATTATAATAATAATAATAATAATAATAATAATATTTATTTGCTAATAAATACATTGAATAAATACATGTTGTTTAACAAATAAATATAATGATCCACTTAAGCATTGCATCCAATGCTTGAATGTGGTATATACATATTAAATATAATTAATGCACTTCATATAATAATTAGATAGCTACCTAATGTTAAATACTTAAATCTAAATATAAACAATTTTAAACAAGATTTTAAATAATAAAATGTAAGTAACAATTTTTAAAGCAAAAGGTAATTCTCTGAATTGTAAAGCTTCTGTGGTAAGTATTAAAATATCGTTTTGAAAAATTCATGTATTTTATCTCTGTTTTGCAACGAGTACCATTTACATTCTTTTTTATATTTCTTAATGTTATTAATCTGTTTTATTGTTTCAGGGAGGAAATTATATGCTTATTATGATCAGATGAATAAATTAATTCACCAACCAGAAAGGTAGTGTAGACAGTTACCCCTCAATCCTCAGGAATCCACGAGAGAATGTAGGGAGGGTCCCTATTATTGATAGAAAAACTTGAGAACGGTTTGAGATATCAATGAAATATTGTACACAAATATTAGGAAGTGTATGATACTTTTGGATATATTAAAAAAAATATGTTTTCGCATGTTCGAAATTCAAGGCTAATTTGATTTGTTCCAACTGAGAGGGGCTTGAATTAGGCATCGTTAGAAGGAACATTTTTCCAGATTTCAACGACTCAGAAACTGTATGTTTTTTTCCAAGATTGATTGAAGGAAATGGCTAAAAAGTATTTCGGAAACTGTGAAAAGATTTAATGATACAGGCATAGGAAAAAAGCCCGAAAGTAGGAAAATATATACAAAGATTTGTAAACACAAATTGGAAACTTGCATTATCAAAATTTAAAAAAATTGGGTAGAATCACTTGATAAAAATGCATTCTACACTCAAATAAAATAGTTATTAAATATTTGATTTTCACTAATTTTAGTAAAATTCAGTTAAAATCAAATTTTTGAATGAACGTTTTCTAAATAAAACAATTTAATTTGTTGCCAGTAATGGGTACGTCGAACAAAGTCTTGAATTGTGTTTTCCCACCAATCAAGAGGTATATGGGTAATTTCTTGTAGAATTGGTTACTTGAGATCTTCGAGATCTCGAGAACTTTTGAAGTACATCCACAAAAAAAATTGGGTGGTGCCAAGTATGGTGACTCTACCGGTCATTCAATATTTCTCCACAAATCCCCTGTTCGATATGTGGTAGGTTTCTCTCTCGTGGTGGAACAACAGACAAGATTTCTGATGAACACCAACCATGGAAATATCTATAGAAAAGGGAGCGATCTTCTACTTTTGTACGATGTCCAAGAGAGGTCAATGAACTATTAAGTGTGATATTAATCAAACGAATAGCTCTCTTCTACATTTGAATTACTATTTATTTTTTCTTTCATAATAACTTTTGCAAAGGATAATAATCTATTTTTATTATTCTCTTGACTGTAAACATGTTACGGTTTGAAGGTAGTTAATGCACGGGAACCTACCCATTGTCTAAATAAATAAAAACATTCAACGAATTTTCGGCATTACTCTTTGTTCTTTGTCATCCCAATTCTGGACGATTTTTAACGCTGCTTTTATTACTGAATCTAAGTAAGTATCTTCCAAATAAAACGTAAAATATAAATTAATATGATATGATCGTTAATGTCAGGTGTAGCTCATCTTAGTATAAACAAATAACTCTTTGAATTATGTCGACCGCGATGTTTATCGATAAACTATGTGTAACTAAACGCTATGATTACCTTATTTGGGTTCATGTTATGCTGGATCAATAGTATGAAATATATGCCATAAATAAAAAAGAACGATTGAAATCAACATTAGCTTGACAGTGAATGAAGTATATTACAATAATAGTGCGACTTTATGAGATTTCATAGTCGATACAATAATATACAAGGAATATATCAAAATCGTAAACGGGGAAAAGTAACACTGAATGAGGTCATGAAAAATATGGGCCGAAGAACAATGTGAATTCAATATTAAATCAAATGTACCGAAAACTAAATCCCCATCTTCGATAGATCTGGAACGAGTGAAAAGGTATTAGTATACATTCGGATAACGTCCAGAAAAACCATTGGGAATGCAGATCCATTTCTGAAAAATCCTATACCTACATTATAACGACCACACATAGCTCATTATCGTTAATGACAAAATGGGCGTCGTCTTATTGAAGCGAAACGAGCGCAGCGGTTTGAAATCCACTCAAATGGGACAATGCTACATCCAACTTTTCTGGTTTCTCGGCCATCTTAAATCAATCTTGATCTTGATCAACTTGAAATGTTGTACAAAATTAGAACTCGATATAATATCGATGTTCGATTATCCATATTGGATAACATATTGGGTAATGTAACATAGTATGATTACTCGAATATTATGTCAGTACCCTCTATACTCTATAACATAAGGCTTAGGCGTTGAAAGTGATTTTTAAATTGTATTCACCTAACGGATGACCAAAATCCAGGGTTTTGGGACGCTGCGACATGTTGTCTTAGCGTCTGAGGAGAAAACTAATATTAGAATCGGAGTTCCCATCCACGAGGGTATATTATCAGGGCGTTATATCGCAATCGATGAGATCGACTAAATTAACTATTTTTCCATACTTAGAGGTTCATGTAACTGATGAAACTTATTCTATGGAATCTTAGAAGGTTGTGGATATCAAGTTTGGATGTATTAATCATGGTAAATGTGATTTTATAGTGTATTTATCTAAGGGATGGCGAAAATTCAGGGTTTCGGAACGCTGTGACATGATTCCTCAGCGTCTGTGGTGAAAACTGATGGTAGAATTCAATTTTCTTTTCAATGAGAATGTATTTTGACGCAGCTATATCGGAATCGATGAGATCGATGGAATTTGTTCTATCTTAGAAGGTTGTGGATACTCATTTTTAGAGCTTTTATCATGTTAAAAGTGATTTTTACATTGTATTTACCTTAGGAATGGCCTATAATGATTGCATCATTCTCTGCGCTTTAAAAAAAACAGGAAATAAATTAAATAAATATCCTGATAGCTCACAATCCATTCTATTAATCGAATTAGCGTTAATGGGTCAAAGACTGGCGTTTAGGTTGGCGCGTTCACGCTCCATAAAGACCGATGATCGTACACTTAACGACACATAATCGCAACGACAAAGCGTACCGTTATTCACCCCCGTGTGATAAATTTACCCCGTACTGACGCCATTAGTTCATTGTGCTACGTTTATCTGGACACTGTCGTTAGCTTGTGCTAGCTAGGTGACTTCATTACTGAAATACGTCCACTATTTGTTTCCGAAAGAAGACCGCGACCCCAAGGGAAACCCTCTTTAGCGGTCAAGGTGACTCACTTTAGGCCTACAAGGAAATTCGACAAAACATAACGTTCTCTTACGGATTTATTCCGAAGAATTTAGTGAAAAAATTAAGCGGCAGGAAAATAAGATGCCACTATTACCAGTGGCGGCTCGTGAACTTTTTGAGAGAGGAGGCTGGTCATAAAACGTTTTTGTAAAAATATACTCTATTCACAGCCTTTTAACCTTTGCACAGACACCGTACCAGCTACTTCAGTGACAACATTAATTGTTACCCAGCAAGAACCAACGTGGAGGTATAGAGTTTCTCTTGCCCACAAATTTTTTTTTCGTTCGTTTTTTGTTTTTTATTTTTTTTGGATTTTTAATTTTTTTCTTTTTTTTTTGGAATTTTTCATATTTTGTTTTTTTTTAAATTAATTTTATCAACTTTTTTATATATTAACGAAATTCTACGGTCTTTAATTTGCGAAAAATGATCAATAATATTATCAAAAAATGTATCATTTTGTTTTAAGTGTTTTAACTAAATCTTTTTCAATAGATATTAAACTAACATTGTATAAACGATTTTGGCCCATTGTATTTGGCATGTAAGTTTTAATTCGTTTGAGAGTAGAAAATGATCTCTCCACCGATGCCGACGTGACAGGAATGGTGACTGCCAAACAAAGTAGTTTATAAAATTGAGGTAAGACTTGTTGCAAATCATTATCTATTATATATTTTATCATATCGGCGTGACTGTCGTACTGGCCTAAAATATCTTTATCCCAGTATACAACGCATAATTCATTGTGCAGCGCTATTTTATCAAAAAAATTATATTTTAGAACTAAGTTAACTGAAAGTGTATTGATAACTCTTTTGGAAAATATTCGAAAAATCTTTTATTCGTCAAATCGAAAAACTTCAATTCATGTAAATCGGAAAATCGAATCTCAATATTTGACCTTTAATAGTATCTAAAATTTCATAAAAAACTTGTTTATAATGTAGTTTCTTGTCTACCAAATTATATGTTTTCCTCCTTTTCACGGGAGAAGCTTCATCAGTTGAATAATTTCCAAATAAAATATTAAAATGAAATTCTGTATAACGGAAACTTGAAATTTTATCAATGAGATGTTTTAAACGATCTCTTGAATGAATTATATTAGTGAATTTATGTTGTAAAATTCGAAAAATAAGATCAGTTTGTTCAAATATCAATTTAAAAGTATCAAGAAAAAACAAAAATTCTTCATTTTCTAAATAAGATTTTAAACCAACAGCAGCATTTAATGAAACCTGATCTGTTGAAATGTCATCACTGTTTAATATAAAATCAAACGTTTCAATTAATTTGTCTTTATTTTTATGGATGGTGTAAGCTAAACATTGCACGTGATGTAAAATTCCATCGAGTTCGAGCATTACAGGGAATTCTGTTTCCTACTATGTTATTTAAAACTTACGTTCGTTTGTTTGAAGACCGTTTAAATGTTCCGCCATTACAGATGCCGTCGTAAGTCTGATTTATTCGCAAAGTCGAATCGTTGAAATGTTTTCATTAAAAAATTGAATAAATTGACCGCTGTTCTTCCCGAACTAACACCGTAGAACCCTAAAAATCTTTCCACTAGTTGTCCATTTTTACAATTAATAATTTACCGAACAGACGTATTCTAATCTAACCTTATTTCGCGTGGTGTCACTCAACCATTATACCCGCATAAAACAAAACAAGCACTGACGCAACACGCATGTGTCGTATTCCGTACCACACCGACTGTACTCGTACTGAACTTAAAGGCGGGCGGCAGGCTAGCCTCCAGAGGGTGTTGCCGTTTCCGCTGTTTCACGCTATTTGGCGATTGACTGGTCGGAAAAACGGCAACTGTGTTGAACAACACATGCTCAGCGTTTGAGATGTATAGAGTCTAGCCTCAGGGCACTGTTGCCAGATTAAAAATAACTACTGAGAACGGGGAATTAATTGTAAAATTTAAAAAATTATTAGAGAAACAGGAAATAAAATGAAGAATGATCAACAAGATAAATTTGTGAGGAGGCTGAGCCTCCGTAGCCTCCTTCGAGGAGCCGCCACTGACTATTACATTATCTTACAATTTTGATGGCTCTATCTACCATGTTACATAAAGGATGATACAAAATGTCTCAATGATTTGAATTGCGCGCCGTTTGTATTTGTAGAAAAAAAAAGCCGAAGCTTTTCTTTTTAGATCGTTAGCGAGGCATAAACAGAAAAGTTGTGACCCTCCCCCTTTTTGGAAATATCAAAATGTTTTTGGATTCTTCGTAGTCGTAGCCGTAGAGAATTAATTTGAATTTCTTACCCTACGGTCCCCCATTTCTAGACATTCCTGATATAGTCGAGTCAAATAGGTATTTCATTACGAAAATCGAACGATAAGGACCGATTTTGATGAAACAAAGTGCATTCGATTCGGGATGACGTTTAGAAAAAGCTTACCGGTTAATTTTTTGCGCAAATTTGTTATTATTTTTTCAACCGAAAAATTGACCAATTTCCAAAATTTCATCAAAACTAACCAGAAATCCTCAGTTAGGGGTAGTGGCGGTTGTTTTTTATGTTAAATGTTTAAAAATTTGTTAAAGGGGGGCGTTACTAATTTAAATCAAAAACAAAATCGAATTCTAATTTTTTAATTTTTTAATTTGAAATAAATTCCCGCTCATCTAAAATTTTTTTCTATCTTCTCTTTTTATATTCCACACAGCATCTTTTACATATACTATGGACATATACGTAATAAAAACCGGGCGGGAGTAGCAGGTAGGTATTTTTCTTAAACTATGGAGTCTACACTATACTATAACACAGCATCTATCATATAATAAGATCTCTATGGCATCCACCGCTTCATAGAGCAGCTGTTTATCTAAACCGGTCCTCCCTTCCATCCCCCCAAAATAAAGACGCGGCAACGTATACGTGGACCACGCTGCTATTGTAATGTAGATACATAATAAATGATCACCACGTGTCACTTACTGTTGGATGCTGCTGTTGTTTAGATTAGTAAAATTTCTCATTCGTTTTATGTGAAAATTATTTTGATCTGTGGTTCAGTGAATATTATCAGAAACATTTTTTTAATAATTCAAATACATATTGTTCAATAAATAAAACATTGCTTTAATAAAGCATTCACCCTGCAAATTAATAAAAGTGTTCTTCGGTTAAAAACATAATAACAAATTTGCACAAAAAACTAACCGGTAAGCTTTTTTCTAGACGTCATCCCGAATCGAATGCACTTTGTTTCATCAAAATCGGTTAATATCGTTCGATTTTCGTAAGTCGGCCTGTTTTAATACCTATTTGACTCGACTAATATTAATTAGTAGTTTTGTTGCCAGACATAGTTGAGGAATCGCATAATTATTTAACGTTTTCTATTTCTTAATTTCATCATAAACCATTTCGAAGATATTTACCAAAATAAAGAGCTCTAGCTCATTGGAGAGCATTTTTCAACACTTATTTATATGTTTTTTTCTTTAAAAAATGTCCGAGGAATAAAATTCTGAAGGATGTTATTGTTATTTCAGCACATTCAGTATGTATTTAAACTCTTGCTTAATAAATTACTTTAAGCTCAAATGTCGAGATAGTGATTCCTAATACATTATACCGGGTGTCCGCCGGGAAGGTATACTACTTTGTTTTGCCGCCATTTTCATAAACATTAGTCTTGACAGTTTATATTTGGCAGTCGTGAAGTAGACACGTGGCAAATTTATTATGGAAAAATATTCGATAAATCAACGTGTTTTAATCGTTAAAACATTTAATCGAAATCAATCATCGATTACTGTGACGATGAGAAAGTTACGTGAAATTTTTGGGAGAAACAACGTGCCAACAAAACGCACTATTTATCGTGTAGTGAATGATTTCGAAGAAAGAGGGTCTGTAGGTGATAGGCCCAAGCATGAACCCCAACGTACTGCAAGATCGGCTGAAAACATTACTGCTGCTCAAGAAAGTGTTCAAAACAATCCATGAACCTCAATTCGACGCCGTGCTCTGGAGCTTGGTCTTCAAAGAACAACTTTGGCCACAATTTTGCACAAGGATTTGCATTTGTTTCCATATAAGATTCAGTTGGCACAAGAGCTTCTTCCACAAGACCATTTACGCCGCCGTACATATGCCAATAGGATGTTACGGCTCGACCATGACAACCCCGATTTTCATGAAAAAATCATAATGAGTGACGGGGCACATTTTCATTTGAATGGATATGTGAATAAACAGAATAGTCGGTTCTGGGCAATGGAAAACCCTCAAATTATTCATCAGTCACCTTTGCATCCATTAAAAATGACAGTCTGGTGTGCAATTTGGTCAGGAGGAATCATGGGACCTTACTTCTTTGAAAATGAAAACGGCGTAACGGTAACTGTGAATGGGGAGCGATATCGTGATATGATTGAAAACTTTTTAACGCCACAACTGCATGCTTTGGGCTTGATTAACATGTGGTATCAACTATCAACAAGACGGTGCCACATCGCATACAGCCAGGATTACAATGGAATTACTGCGAGACCTCTTTCCACAAGTTATTTCAAGAAATGGTGATGTTGATTGGCCTCCACGGTCGCCTGATTTGACTGCTCCGGACTTATTTTTGTGGGGATATCTGAAAAGCAAGGTTTATGCAAACAAACCAGAAACGCTTGAGCAACTCAAACAAAATATTCGTGATGAAATTAATGAAATACCGTTTAAATGTGTGGGAATGTAATGAAAAATGTGTTCAAAAGGGCTCGCATTTGTGAGGCTAACAGAGGCGGACATTTATCTGATATTGTATTCCATACATAATTGCCGACATTAAATAGAACATTTATCAATATAAGATCCATTCTCTTTCATTTGATTAAAAATTATAAACAAATTGGTATACCTTCCCGGCGGACACCCTGTACATTGCCTAGACCAGACGGAAATTCCATCTAAAATTTCAAGAACACCTTAGAAGTTTCCGGTTCAAGGAACAGGATTCAACTATCTCTCAGAATTGAATCATAATTTCGCTCATACTTCCGGTATTTTGCACGTTCATCGAAAATAGCATACCGTGTGCACGCCAAAAAATTGTCGTCATGACTTTGTTGGCCAATATACCCACTTTGGCTTTTTTCAGCTTCGATGGTGAGGAATCCCCATAATGTTTAACTAGCGATGCTTTGGCTTGCGTAATGTTGTGTAATACAACTTTAATGATAATCTTAGGATAGATGGTTATTGGAATTGTGTCTAATTGGTTTAGCCCATTGAAGGTTTAAACGATAAACTGGTAGGAAACGGAAATTTAACAAGGGAGTTTCATTAAGTATTCGTTGATCGTTCAATAGGATGTCGGACTTCTTATAATTATTAAACTCTAGGGATTCCAGCAACTTTAATTTATTACTTTAATTCTGAATATGTGAAATCTTGAAAATATTAAAATTTTTCATAATTAAATGTTCTGCAGAAGTTGAATCCGATTTATTGTTAATAAAACTACTCTCATGGTCTTTGATCGGTTTTTTTGTTTGTTCTTCCAGTCTGACCAATATACAGGGTGTCCTCGAACTGCATGGCTAAAATAAAACCGAAGATTCTTTGATTCGAAAAAAATTTGATGAGCCTTTTTACTTTTGCTTCAAGTGTCTTGTTTAGCCGGTAGAGGGCTTCAAAGTTGCAAAAATAATTTTGTTTTTTCGGTATAACTTGAGAACGTGATGGAGGACTTTTACAATATTTGGCAGGTGAGTTACTGTCAATAATAGCCGTTTTTGAGAGCGGAGCCTAGAGCCTTAGAGACCATAGAAATGGCTCAAACTTGAGGATGTAACGGGAAAAGTGTCCAGAACTTTTTTGTTGTCGATGTAATTCACTCTATATTTTTTATGTAGATAGCTTATCTAATTTGAAAACTTTTCTTACTCTTAAAAAATTTTGATAAAATCAACGGATTAGCTTGAAAAAAATAATTTTCGAGTCTCTGCAATTTTGGCTTACTAATTTTACTTGATTAAAATACCTTAATTGCCTTTGCTTTTCTAGTGTCATTTTGGCATTTGGAGAATTTATTCTCAGAACTGTCAGTTTTTACTTTGCTTTCCGTAAAAATTTTATAAAATTATGGCTCAAAATTTCACTAACACTGAAATGGTTAATATCTCGGTAAAACAAGAATAATAAAAACAATAGAAATAAGGAAACGATGTGATTATTTAGGAAAAACAAATGCTAAATTAAGAGAAACAACAAAACTTTTTGGGAAATCGCTAAGGCATCAATTGTTCGAAATGTTGCCCATTTTCCTGAATACACAAATTAATTCGTTTCAAGAAATTGGATTGAACTCTGGCTAGTACTTCAGGATCATTCTTCAATAAATCCGCTTCATGATTAATTCGTTGCAACAATTCCTCCCGTGTGTTTACTGTAGCTGCATAAACTTTCGACTTCAAAGCGCCCCATAGAAAGAAGTCGCAGGGCGTCAAATCAGGGGAGCGGGCCGGCCAGTTCACTGGTGCATCGTGTCCTCTACCTATCCAGCGATCTGGATATTCCGCATTCAAATGTCGCCTCACAGCTAATTTGAAATGAGGAGGTGCACCATCATAGATAAACCAGGCCACGACGAATGTGTAAGGGCAAGTCTTCCAACAGTTCAAGTAGCCTTTGTTCCAAAAAGTTCAAGTAGTTCTCCCCGTTCAATCGATCGGGTATAACGGTGGGGCCAATAATAAAGTTATCCACAATTCCAACCCAAACATTGATTTTAGTTTGATTCTGAAAATATGTAACTTCCGTTCCATGAGGATTTTCATCAGCATAGAAATGTTGATTATGGAGGTTAAAAAGACCACATCTCGTGAAAGTATCTTCGTCCGTGAACAGAATTCTTCTACAAAAATTGGGGTTTGCGTTTTGTCTTTGGACAATAAGCCGACAGAAATCTAGCCGATGACCTGGATCCATGGGCAATAAGTCTTGAACTGTTTTAATATGATAGGGATACAACAGTTCTTCTTTCAGTACATTATGAACTAATGATTTTGAGGCTCCAATACGAAGTCCCAAACGTAGTGTGCTTATCCCAGGTTCAGTTTCAACCGCTTCCAGTATCGCTTCTTCGAGCTCTAACGTCCCTCTTGTCCGTCTGCGTCCAGTTTCTCTGCGATTTGCTTCAAATTTGCCAGTTTCGCGAAGGTTTGCCGATTTGGAATTCTGCGATGCGGATATCTTTCCCTTCTCCGGCCATTGCAACGACAAAGTCCATAAATCAATAACATATCAACCATTTCAGTGTTAGTGAAATTTTGAGCCATAATTTTATAAAAATTTTTACGGAAAGCAAAGTAAAAACTGACAGTTTTGAGAATAAATTCTTCAATTGCCAAAATCACATTAGAAAAGCAAAGGCAACTAAGGTATTTTAATCAAGTAAAATTAGTAAGCCAAAATTGCAGACTCGAAATTTATTTTTTTCAAGCTAATCCGTTGATTTTATCAAAATTTTCTCAGAGTAAGAAAAGTTTTCAAATTAGATAAGCTATCTACATAAAATATATATAATATCGAGTGAATTACATTGACCACAAAAAAGTTCTGGACACTTTTCCCGTTACATCCTCAAGTTTGAGCCATTTTTATGGTCTCTATGGCTCTGTGCTCCACTCTCAAAAATGGCCATTATTGACAGTAACTCACTTGCCAAATATTGTAAAAGTTCTTCATCACGTTCTCAAGTTATACCGAAAAAACAAAATAATTTTTGCAATTTTGAAGCCCTTTACCGGGTAAACAAGACACTTGAGGCAGAAGTAAAAAGGCTCATCAACTTTTTTTCGAATCAAAGAATCTCCGGCTTTATTTTTGCCACGCAGTTCGAGGACATTCTGTATATCATAGGACAAGACCCACATTCCAGCTTCTAAACTCCATATTTGTCTTCATCGGACATCGGATGATTTATCTTTATTATTTTTAATAAACTAAATATCTTGAGATTATCATTGAAGTTTTAAATTAGGCAGTTTTTTTGTAGTAAGTTATTACTTTTTCTAATATTTGTTTGAAGGAGCTACGCTTTACATTTATACATCAAACTAGTGAAAATCGATCTTTTAATAGTTATTTTATTTAAGTTTAAATTAGTATACTTACAATAGTTTGCTTGATTATGCTATTATGGAACTTAATTCTGAAGAGAACTAGTAAAAATGTCTATAAAAGAAGATTATAGAGTTGACGTTGTAATCCAGAGGAGTGTAAGAATGCACATAGGCTTCCTATTTCATCGTAAACATCACGTATAAAGAGAGGATGTCGTCACACAGACGTTCCCGGAACGGCCATTGTGTCTCCCGGCAGATAAGAAGCTGTTTGTATCTGGTGTGTGCCATAATGACGCATGACTCCGTACGACCGAGCTAACTTTTTACGACATTAGACCTCCCTTGGCCCAGACCGACCGGATTCGATATATATTTTATGGGCGATGTCCAGTAGCAGTCAATAAATAGAGGCGACCACCTCGATAAAGAAACTCGGCAGAGCTATTTGAACCCTCGAAGGCGGAATACACAATTTCGAACGATTCGGCCCATAGGCTCTTTTGGACTGTGATCCGGCATAATTAGACTGCAGTAGCTATAAATTCACTTCTTCCCTTACAACTGCATCGTATGGTCTCCGTAAAATACGAGGATAAACAGCGAATAAACTCTGTGATTCTGGTCAAGAACTTAGTCGATTTGAGTAAATCGGTTCCAAGTTTCAGCATTCCTTGATCCTTATCAATTAAAACGGAAGGGAAATCGTTAATTGTAGTAATGAAGGGGCCAGGGAATTCGTGATATAGTTCACCTCTTGGGCTCTTCAATTTATGGAACTATATTTATTTATTTATTTAGTTATTTCACAAGAACAAACAGGTTACAATCACTTATAACCTAATTACATGTTCTACAGTTATATAAAAGCCGTCTAATAATTAATGAAAACAAACCATATAAAGTTTAAAGAAAAAACAAAAAAAAATGTAAGAAAAATCAAATACCCAATTAATACAACAAAACTAAAACTAATCTACAACCCTACTACTGGCCCACAACTACCCCACCACTTCCTCGGCCATCGGTACCCACAAGTCCACCCAGATCTGTCTGCCATTATCTAGAGCAGGGGTTCCCAACCGGTGGTACGCGTACCACTGGTGGTACGAGGAAACGTTCCAGGTGGTACGCGTGAGGGATGTGAGCAACATGCTATTAATAGCTTCTGTACGCATGAGTTCTATCATCTGTTTTTGGAAAGAATGAAATATCTCCAACGCCAGATGTGGTTGCAGATATCATTGTTCATTTAGAAGGCCTTCAAAAAAGCTCTAAGAAGCATTTCTCTGAAGATTATTCGAAAGTGAACTGGATCAGAAATCCTTTTTCGGGAACCTCTCCAAATGATTCGGGGCACTAAAAGAAAGTTTTATCGATCTTACAAAAGATAGTTCCATGAAAGATTATTTTAAAGAGAAATCTTTGATTAACTTCTGGATCGGATGTAAAACCGAGTACCCTTTGATCTTCCTGCAAGCTCTGCTATTTTTGATGCCATTTGTCAAGAGTTACTTGTGTTAGAGTGGATTTTCTGAACTCTTGTACATAAAAAATAAACATAGAAGCAGAATAAGTGTTGAAGAGGACTTAAGAGTGAAGATAAGTTCCATGACTCTTAATGTTTATATTTTAATCACAGGCAAACAACAGCAAGTCTCGCACTAAAGACTATAAAAGTATATTTTGTATGATGATTAATTTTTTGCTGATTTTGTACTAATTTTTTATACGTTTGTATTTAGACCTATGGATAATAAATAAAACTGTGAATTAATATCATTTTAATCTTTTTATTTCTCCTTTATTATAAGCATGTTATGAATAAACAAATATCTAACCAAGTCAAGTGGTACGCAGGTGCAAAAAGGTTGGGAGCCCCTGATCTAGAGCACTCGCCAACACATACACCACTTCCATCAGAAATCACTCCTACCAACCCGAATCGCCTCCCGTTGAACTGCATTACTCATCTCAAACAATACTTGTCGAAACTGTCGCACGCTCACATTGAACAATCCACCCTCCAGATATGTGCAGTGCTTATTATAAATCTTACACATTCTAGTGATATGAGAATCGCTACGCGTAGGAGTCAAGAAAAGTAACTGTCTGTGACGTATTCTGCTGTTGAAAGTATACAATTTCAGCGCTGAAAGTAGCTGCGGAGAATCTATCAAGAAACCACACAGCTTGTACAGAAAATATATACTAGCAGTTTCTCGTCTATAGCATAGGTTGATAAGGTCGAACTCCTGACGAATTGCTGAATAGGAACCAAATGGAGGGTATCTTTGATACTTTTTAAAGTACATATATTTAATAGCCAAATTCTGAATCGTCTCAATTGCCTGTGAAGCAATGGATGTGGAAGGGTTCCAAAAATTAGAGGCATACTCCAGAATACAGATGCCTGAAAGTCACATATGTTCTAAACTCCAAACTTCAACTGTGTGTCAAAAACCACACCTAGATCCTTCATTGATGTAACTCTCTTCAAATTCGAATTACCAATATGATACGTAAAAAAGATATTATTCTTACTTCTGTTATATGTCATTACGTTACAATTATCCAAGTTGAGAGGCAATTTGTTATCTATTGACCAGTTATAGATACTATGTAGGTCCTCCTGTAGTTGGAAGCATTCCGACAGAGTCGATACCGACTTGAAGACCTTAAACTCGTCTGCATATGTCAGACTACTGGATTCAAACCTTTGAGGCAAATCGTTGATGAATAAAATAAAGAAGAGGGGCCCAAGGTATATTCTTGGTATTATAAAACAGAACATGGTTTGATAACAATCAATCTCAATTATAAAAAAGAGTACAGAATTGTACAGTTTTTTTTTTAATATATACTTTGACTACACGATAGTTAAACACTTAGGGCCAGTTGTACAATCATGAGTTAACTCATGAGTCCGGTGACCTACAAGTTAACCGTTGACTGTGGTTCAAGTATAAAACTGTTGTTCAAACTAAAGTTGACAGCTGGTAAGTTGAACCAAGTTTGATTACAGTTGGTGGTGCGAATTCCCCTAGGCGCCCTTGTTTGTCACCAGAAACCCAGAAACACCGTTGGCAATGGAAATAGTTACATTGATTATTTTATAAGCAGCCGCTGAATAGTAAACATCGTTGAAATTGAAATAGTTAGTTATTATATACCGTTAGTATTTTTTGGAATAGAAACAAGTGCAGATTTTCTTTGAGAGGTAAGGAAAAGTAATCAATTACAAAAACAAACTTTGAAATAATTTAGTTAGGGCCGCTATATTTAAACCCAGTGCTTCTCTTTCAGATTTCTTTTTATAATGGAAAGGAGGACCCTAAATTTTACTCCCAATGAGGAAAATATCCTAGTGGCTCTGGTACAAAAATATCAGTCCACCCTGGAGTGTAAGAGAACAGAGGCTGATATTAATAACCTCAAAAAGGAAGCGTGTTTGAAGAACATCGTGTGAGCCAGAAGTGGAACGTAGGGAGAGGAAATGCCATTCGTATTTTTCTTGAAGGTTTGGAGGTTATAGGCATAGGAAAAGAGCTCACTAGGTAAAGAGTTCCACAACTTCGCTGTTCGATAAAAAAATTAAATCTGGTAGGAAGAAGTTAGGCAGGTCTCGAGCTTGACAGTGAAGGGGCGACTAGTTTGAACTCGTCTAGTCCGCTATCTGGGATCTCTTATCATGTACCAACAGACGAGATTACTGAAGAACACCGATCATGGAAATATATAGAAAACGGACAGCTCTCCCATTTTTTTACGATGTTCTAGAGTGATCAATGAACTCGTAAGTGTGACATCATCAGTCAAACGAATAGCTCTCTTCTGGATAGAATCCAAGAGCTTCAGCGTATGTTTGAGAGCCTCCAAAGATGTGAACAGTACTCACGAAATAGAAAACCAAATTTTTGTGAAGCTGTTTTCGCAATGGACCTTACATGATCGTCCCATGAGAGATTGCTGTTGCTGGTGATCCCGATCATTGTTATAGAAGACTTCATAGCAATAGTTGTACCTGACATCATCATATCAGGGATTGCGGGATCCCCCTTTCTGGAGAAGACGCAAGCTTGAGTTTTGGTTGCATTAAACTCTAGTATATTATCAGATCCCCATTTCAAATCTTTGCCAGATCATCATTAGTTGCGTCAACCTTGTCTCGCTCCTCTGGCTTCATTGGATGATATTGGGGCTCTAGATGAGAAAACAGCACCATCATCTGCAAAGCTGTAAACGGGACAATACTTTTTTGTTTCATTTTTCATGAACTTTTCACCTTGCCTCGTATATATGCTCCGCTTGCCATTTTTATTTATTGAATTAAAGTCACTTCGCATTTCAAGATGCAGTTCAGTAGATTGCACTTTTGTGCTTGTGAGCACTGTACTCCCAAAATCATTTCTTGAACTAGAGCTTACTATTTAGAGCTTATAGTATTTCATGAAAATGCTGCAGTGCTCCGGAGCACTTTTCGGAATTACTGAGCACTAAGCGTTTCCTACCCAGCTGGCTTAGTTGATATAGTTCCATATCTTCTTTGTTCTATACTTCAGCTACACGAGAGGAAAATCTATAATGTTCGAGGAACATCGTGTGAGCCAGCGTCGGAATGTTGGGATAGGAGATAGAAGCCCAGAATTATGAGACAGGAGAGAACTTCGAATAGATCGTTGATTTGGAGCATAATCAATTGGTTCCAAGAAAGATCCCTGTGGATCACCAGCATCAACTATCGCATGAAGTGATCTGAGAAGCATCTTAATAGCAAATGACATAACTGGGGTGGCAAACCATGACGGAAGTTCCCTGAGAAGGCTTCGATGCCAAATTCAGTCGGATGCTATGGACATATCGAATGCTCCAGCTAGAAATTATCTATGTGTTACTTGGCAAGCAGGCATCCTGATGATCTTTGGAAGTTTCGACAAATCTTCACATACTGACTTATTAAGATATTGTATTATGTCTACATATCATGCGAAACACACAAGTCTCTCGCCTCGTAAAGGAAGTATTGTGTATACTCTGTGGTCTACTATTATATTTGAGATTAATTGAGAATCTCATTTAATTATTATGTTCTATGTAAGATTCGTCTGCGCTTCCGTAATGCAGAGAAACGATACCAAACAGCTGCAACTTATTCACGCAGCAGAAATATTTCCTGCTGATAAGTTAGGGTGTGCGGACAATAATCAGTTCGTGTAGATATGGCGGGACGCCGTAATTAGATGCGTGTGTTGGGCCATAAAAATGACCATGGGGCCGTCATCTGCTTTTTTAGTGTTTCCGCATAATAATAAAAGCTCGCCTTAGACGGCCGTTATTGGCAAATGTTACTCGGCATTTGCGTTTTTGGACATTTATTATACGAGTGGAAGTGATGTCCGCCAACTTCCCCCTCTCCCTCTCATTCGTTTTGCCGTAAGATGGGATTTGTTTTATTGAGTCTTCCACGCTCTATTTGTTCCTTATTGTGCCAGATAGCGTATTGATTATTGCAAATCTCGCAAGCCGCCTTCATATTCTTGTAACAAATCGCAGATAACTTTAGAGAGAACTTTTTCAATAAACATGCAATTATGGAATTCTTTGTGACTTTCCCCGATGCTTCACTAACTTTTCGAGTTTTATAATATTATTATGAGCTTTGCATTATTATCAATGGACGTTCTATTCGAATAACTGAGCTAAATGCTCGTTTTTGAGACTTGAACGTTTTGAAATGGAAGCGGAATTACTGCTTGAAATACACAACGGATAATGGATCAGTTGATATACCTTCTACTACATATACGAGGGCAAGGTGAAAAGAGCCTGAAAAATAAAACAGATGGCGCCACAATCGAAAATCCCATGTGACATTTGTAATGTACCATCTTTAACGCATTAAAATTTTCAGACTGTTATGTCCTTCAGTTCTGTTTTGACACCCATCGAAAGCAAGCAACCATTTCATTGGTTGAAAAATCTTGTCTTCCGGATGGATTCCGCGTCACAATAGCTCGACTTGATGCCGACGTTTCGCCAACCATTACAGGTGGCATCTTCAGGGCAGGCTTGAGGTTTGAACTGAAACAGTTTCAGTTCAAGTCGAGCTATTGTGACGCGGAATCCATCCGGAAGACAAGATTTTTCAAGATTAGCTGTCCGCGGAAGTCTACTATCCAAAATATTTCATTGGTTGCTTATCATAAAATACATCAAATTCGATTTTTGCTCTATTTACAATACTTAATAGTCCAGGCAGCGAATCGGAAAATAAAAAAAAAAGACATGTAGGTCAGAATCGAAAAATTTTTGTAGGATTCGATTCGTGGGGTTATCAGGATCATTCATAACACATAAAACCTCACTGGTCACTAACCCCCCCACCCTTGGGCCAATTGGTTCGATTTCCACCTCCAGAATTTCAAGTAAAACTGACGTCAAAATCGTGATGAGCGACCCAAAAAATATCCTTGGTGGATTATTTAAAATCCAAACATAATATATATTGCCAAAATAATCTATAAGGGTGCAAAAATGGCCAATTTGATTGATTTTCCACCCCTAGAATTGATTTCAAATAAGTCTGACGTCAAAATAGTGATTACCGACCCAGACAAAACCCTTGGAGGATTATTTAAAATCCAAACATAATATATATTGCCAAAATAATCTATAAGGGTGCAAAAATGGCCATTTTGATCGATTTTCCAACCCCAGAATTGATTTCAAGTAAATCTGACGTCAAAAAATCAAAATCGTGATCAGCCCGAAACCCCTTGGTGCAATTTAAATTCGAAATTACCCTTTTGGGTGGGGGGCAGGTTGATCGGTGAGGTTTTATGTGTTATGAATGATCCTGATAACTAAACGAATCGAATCCCACAAAAAAATTTCGATTCTGACCTACATGTCTTTTTTTTATTATATCTGAAATCTCGGCTCATTGCCTGGACTATAAATGAATTATCGTGATTCAGTAGCGAGGCGTTTTCCTTCAATCTGAGAGTTACGATCGTCAGCTGTTACATAAACTAGCCGGACCGTCATATCTCAGGATTTACGTTTAGTCGCGTTGTTCATTAAAATGCATTCAACTTCGCTAGATGCTAGCGAACATTGATGATCGTCACCTGTTTTAATAACTAGCTCGGAGATATAAAATGGGAATACAAGATACAAGGCAATCTATCGAATTTATTGTAACTGATTATTACCATCGATCTACATATGTTTACCGAACAAAGCTCTAAGTATATATTAAAGTAAAGCTACTTTCATGCATTTTATAACAACTTGCAAATTATATTTTATTATATTATTTGTAAATCATCCGGTTCGAAAGTGGATCCTCGAACTTATATTTTTAGTTCATTTCTTTAGTCGTATTAAATACTGTGATTCGACATGTATAAGAATATTGCTTAGCAGCGGAGTCTTAATTTATATACTTAAAACATTAATTGTGTAATAATTTTGATTCCTCGTGTTTCTGTTCGTTTCGGCGACTTGGGCATTTTTAATTGAAATTAGTGGGATGAGGACGCCTTGTGGTGATACAATTAGTTTTAAGAAATACCGTTTTAGACATAACATGTCTTCTGATGATGACCGTGAGACCGAAACGTACGTAAAGACGAAAATAATAAGCATATGTGCTAGTGTGACATATTTTCCGAAATTTGTGCATATTAAACTGCTTCATAATCAATTTTTATCATTCCAATTTTTTCTCAATCAATACTACCTGGGCGCTTACCCATACCCTCCAGCAATCAGGTCACCATCGAATTTCGTTCCGTTCGTTGTAGCCTTCGAGCCATTTGGATATAGCGGTTCCATGTTTGTTAAATGACAGCCAATACGTCAACAACCTCCGCGCCCTCACTCAAACGTCCGTCGAGCAATTCAGATATTCTGTTGAAAAGTATATTGAGGTTGAAGTGTTTTCAATGTTTCTATTTATCAAATACTTTGATAAACAATTGTTCATAGTAAGTGGATACAAATTCTGATATGATTACAGAGAATAATTATTTGTTGCGCAATATATTTATAGTCTTTAACGTGTATTTACATAGCTATTTTCAATACGAAAACAACAAAACAGGTGAACAACAGTCGTTGAAATTAAAAACGTTGTTATTATACACCGCTGAAAGTCTGACTATATTATCAGTACAAAATGACATGAATAAATTAATAAATAAATGGTACATTAATAAGATAATCCCTTGAATTGAATTGAAAAATAAATTAATTTGCCATCATGGACAAGCAGCTTCCGAAACTACATAAAAGGGATATACCCTTAAGACCCATTGTAAGTAATATTAGAGCACCCACCTACAATTTATCAAAATCTATCAACAATATAATAGGAAAAAATAATTTTATGTGAAAGACTCATGGCATTTTAATGAATTTATAAAAAATTAATACGTACCCATAGATCATCTATTAATTTCCTTGGAAGTTGTTTCTTTATTTACAAATCAAAAAACGTTGGGCTGAGATTGAAAACCACAAACCTCTAGATCAATCTGAACATGGTTTTCTTAAGGACCATAATTCGGAAACAGCAGTTTTTAGATTCATTGAATCAATTATAAAATCCTTGGAAATTGAAGAAATCCCATGCGGACTTTTTCTTGATCTCTCCAAGGCTTTAGACGGTCGATCATGAAATCCTTCTTGCAAAACTGGAGAAATACGGAGGCAAAGATAAGCAATAATTAGCCTTAATGGCAAGCTATTTAGAATGTAGAACGCAGAGAGCGAAAATTTCGGAGGGTGGACAACAATTCATATCTGGGGAATTTTCACTACAATTGGGAGTTCTTCAAGATAGAATAATTGGCCCACTTTTGTTCTCAATCTATATTAATGATATAGTACAAATTATTGCTGATGCTAGAAAGTTACTTATCAATTATGCAGATGATAGTAACATTAAGTTATCTGCAAATCACCTTGGCCTTCTCGAAACTGCAAGTGCCACTGCGCTCTCAAAGATTGAACATTATGTATGAATAACAAACTCACATTGAACAAAAGTAAGACAAACTGCATCATCTTTACGTCAAGCCATAGTAGACTGCAAATTCCAGAAAAATTAAATTTAAATAATCACATTTTGGAATGAATATAGATGAAAACCTCAACTGATGTGAAGAAATCGAACAACGATGTAAAAGGCTGAGTTCTATCATTTTTAGTCTACGTGTCATGAAACCACAACTTGAGGAAAATACATTAGAAGTTTTTTATTAGGCCAACTTTCAATCTCTGTTGAGTTTTGGGGTAATTTTTTGGGGTAACAGCTACCAGGTTGATATGATATTCAGGCAGCAAAAAAGAGCAATACGAATAATCTTTGGATTAAGGTATAAACAAGGTTGCAGAGATTTTTTCAAGAAAAACAACTTGCTAACTGTTATTGGAATATACATTCATCAATCCCTTCTTTTTATTTCCAAACATAGAACATTCTTTACAGATTTTTAAAAATCTTTCAATTACAACACACGTAACATTTCATACATATATTCAGCACATACGCTTACACTAACAATGAAAAATTGTCCATATATGTGCAACAAATTTTTCACTTGCCAATTGAGATTTAATGAATGAAGAATTTCTGTGAATTTAAACATAAAATATTCTATATAATAGTGCAATCTTGAACGACTTCCGCGGATAGCTAGTATTGAAAAATCTTGGCTTCCAGATGGATTCCGCGTCACAATAGCTCGACTTGATGCCGACGTTTCGCCAACCATTACAGGTGGAATCTTCAGGGCAGGCTTGAGGCTTGAACTGAAGTCGGCATCAAGTCGAGCTATTGTGACGCGGAATCCATCCGGAAGTCAAGATTTTTCATAATAGTGCAATGTGAACCATACACGGTGAATGAATACTTGAGTAAGTAAGTTTTTGTTTTTGTGTTTTATTTTAAATTTCTTCTGTATTCTTTGACTTGTTTTCTTATAATCTTGTTAATATTTTGCACAATTATTATTTAGAAAATGAATTTACTTTTACTTTTACTTTACTTTATTATACATTAAAGATATGAAGTATTCTGATATGTACGATTTTCCAATGTGTCAACGAAATAATTCTAACGATTTCCGTTCTGCAAGTTTTTATTCGTGTGACTGTAGCTATTTTTCTGGTGGAGTTTTTGTACGGTAGCGGCGTTAGAATTGTCCCTTCACAAGAGTGCAATTAGTGACGTCACCGCCGAATATATGTCAACTGCAATGAACGGGAGAGGGCGAGAATTAGGTTCGTTACATTGGAAGGGCCGCTCGGAATTTATTATGTTATTGGGAACTACTTCAAACAAACACCATTAGTATTGAATAAACTATAGCGCCGGCCAATCAGTTTACTTTATGTAATTTATGTTGGTGCTGAAATTAGTGTTCAGGTAATTTATAACGTCCAATATGATAAAGTATGACAGTTTAGTAGTTTTTAATACTTCACAAAGTGTAATTGGGTAGTTAACTAGACACCCCTTAAAGTTGAGCTAATAGGAGTAGGGTAAAGTTCAGGAATGCCTTGATTTCTAGATTCGAAATAACCATGTTTACCTGTCGTCAGTCCCACCCGTCCAAAAATTTCACGGATCTTAAATAGTCACATTCGTAGAATAATTTGCTGTATTTTAAATTAAATATTCTTCCGGGATGTAACATACAAGTATAAACTGTAATTCCTTTCCCAATCTATTTTCTATTTTATCTGCGCAAAGGTCATTTAAGTCATTTTATATTCATCATCATCATCCGATCGAGATATTCGTTACTGTTTTTCAAATACCTGTATTCTTTCTTTGGCAGAAGTATAAACCCTTGGGATAGATTATCATCATCATCATCACTTGAGGGAAGGGGAATCAGCCCCCAAATGCACTTAGGCCACTTAGTTGGACCCATTGTGCGCTTATTCTATTCTAGCAGATGTGTGGCCCGCCAGAAACCCAGAATATTGCCAATGCTGGCTTCCATAAGTTCATCTGGGAGCAGTTTTGATTCTCCGAAGTGTGAAAAAAGTTGGTGCCAAAACAGATCCCTGTGACAATTGAAAGGGAACACACCAACTTCGTATGAAAGGCAAAAATCTACCTAGAAGTTTTGTTACTCCACTTAGTTCCATTTTGGATGAAATGCCAGTATCCCATGGACTGTTTAGAACAAGGCCTATGTGGTAGCCTGGGGAATATCTAGATTTGTGAAATGTCGTAACTACAATGTTGTAAAGAGATTACGGTGTTGTAACTGTATAGACTCCTATAAGATTATGAATGTTCTGCATCAGATACAAATTTACTTTTCTAATATAGTATGGCTACTAAACATAATTTTAGTAATGTTGAGCAGAGTTCAAAGGCATAGTGTTATATAGAATATTCCATATTATACGAGGGCAAGGTGAAAAGTTCCTGAAAAATAAAACAGATGGCGCCACAATCGAGAATCCCATGTGCCATTTATGATGTACCATCTTTAACTAGAACGCATTAAAATTTGCAGAATGAGATGCCACCCATCGAAAGCAAGCAACGTTGAAAATTTTTGTAAACATGGGAAAAAGTGAATTTCATATCTTGATTAAACATTATTTCGTACGTGGAAGAAACATTACGGTAATCAAAGCATCGCTTGTTAAACATCATGGGGACCCCTAACCATCGATTGGAACGATTCACAAGTGGTTTACTGATTCTCGTTGTGGTAGTATGCCGAAGGTTCTGGTCGTCCAATTGTGTTTACAACGCCAGAAATCGTCTATAAAATCCATGGTATGATATTGGACGATAGGCAAGTTAAATAAAGTGGACAAGATTGCTGAGGCTATGTGCATCTCAACCGAATGGGTACGGAACATTTTGCATAAATTTTTGAATATGAGAAAGCCATCTGCCAGATTGGTACCGCATTTGCTCTCTGTTGACAACAAGCGTGACCGTGTTACAACTTGAGAGGAGTGTTTGCTGATGTTCAAGCGCGATAAGAGGGACATTTGTGCCGTTTCGTAACCGTGGACGAAACATGGATCCAGAGACCAAAGAATAGTCGAAACAGTGGACTTGTCCTGTCAAATCGAAGCCGAAAAAGGCCAGAGTGGGTTTATCGACCAACAAAGTCACGGCGACAGTTTTTTGGGATGCAGACGGTCTCGTTCATATCGATTACCGTGAAAAGGGCTAAACGATCACCACTGTATATTATGCAGAGCAGTTGGATCGATTTAACGCAGATTTAATGCGAAAGCGGTGGCAGAAGAAAGTGTTCTTCCACCAGGACAACGCACCGGCAAACAGGTCTGCAATCACAATGCCAAAATTGCACGAATTGCGTTAGGAATTGATTCGTTATCCACCATATTCTCCAGATTTGACCCTTGCGATTTTTATCTATTTCCATACTTGAAGAAATGGCTTGGCGGAAAGAGACTTAGCTCCAACGATGAGGTCATCGCTGAAACAAACGCCTATTTGGAAGGATTACCGAAATCGTATTATTTGGAAGGGATCGAAATAAGTTTTGACCAAATGAATCATTTCTTGTTTCATTTCTCAGGGACTTTTCTTCACCTTGTTCTCGTATAGTTGATGACTACTTCCAATTTAACCCAAAGTAGGCTTGTACTCGAACTCTAACTTAGCTGAAAAGTGAAAAGTAATGCTAGATATTTTCTACTTCTGAAGTGATTACATTAAAAGCTGCCGATTCTGGCAAGCCACTGATACTGTTCCTTTTTATTACGAGCTAAAACGATACATTTCGGAAGAGAGTACAGCTTTCTTGATTGCGAAGATTTGTCAACGTCATTAAGGTCTGTAACCAGAGTGTCATCTAAATTATAACCGTAACCGATGAGGTATCTGTTAGACGATGACAAGCATAATGAATAATTTGATAGGTTGATAAGAGTTATTATTATTAGAGAACACGAGTATCACGTCTCTGCGACAGGGTGAAAACTCGGGACACAAAGTCAAGTCCCATGATTGGATTACATTTAGAGGGTAATCTGGATGACGAGCGTCAAGGGAGCATTGCTGTCCTTCTTGGCACTGTCAAGACTTTAATGACCCCGCGCGACAAATCGAGCGCTTAACCTTGTTCCCTCGGGATAGGCTCTCTTCCCTAACACATTTACTTCGACACCGAAAAAAAATCGTTGTTCACGAAAATAAACTACAAATTACTTTTTGAAGTAACGAGCGGAGATTTTGAACAGAACTAGTAATTTCCGTGTGAAACAAATGCCTGACACACCAACCAAACTCCCAATCTCTTCGGCTTTTAGAATGACTACATACATTTGCTCAAATATTAGGTTTTGATATTCCCATAATGCAAAACACAATAGTTATTTGTTTAACCAGACAGCTTTGGTATCAACATAGGATTAAGACCCCACGGCCCAGCCCTAGGGCAGGTCCAGAAAATCTGGCAGTACTTTTTAGTTTGTGCGAATAAAAGCTCACTTTCCTATCCAGTACTACGCTTAAATGGTTTACCATGCTGGTTAAATAGTTTGAATTATCTCTACGTTTTATGATGAATGATCGTTCGGTAACATTGCAAACTTTCTCCTTTCGCTGATGGGCTCGAGAGGGCGAAACAGCTGTCCGGAACTATAAGCTTGTAATATTAGTGGTCGATCTAGTCTAGAGGAACCTTACCATTATTATCTATCTGGCATAGTCCAACAAGAAATATTCACTTATTTCTCAATTACGTTTAGATATCATAGACAGATACCTGTGTGATACTTATGTTCTAGTTATGATATCATAGATTAACAAATTAAATGATAAAATGTATAATTTGTAATTCTCGTGATTTGCGTATATACTGACAATTACTCAGATAAAACAAATCAGCAACAACAAATTAAAAAGACATACTTATATAAGTGTAAAATATAAGAATAGAAAAAGTAAAAAGTTAAAGGATTTGTTTATGTTATTTGGATTGAGAAAGGTAGATGATAATATTTATTAATAACATTACAAGGACTGATTTTATAACATAATGAATCTGTGTAATTGTTTCAATCATACAAAGTTGGAAATAAAGAAAGTTTGGCTTAGAATTAACCAAATTTAACACTATTAGGCTAGTTATGTAAAATTAATAAAAGATTGTTTTCTACAGTTAGTAAAGATAGAAGAATATAAAAATACGTATAGAATGTTTTGGGATATTATGTAGATTTTAGCTTCCAAATAACATATGGATAGGCGAATCAAAATTCAAGTTTTGTTGAGGCACCCCTTTATCGTTATTCGACTCTAAATTATTGATGAAATCTGTATACATTTATTCTGTTTTAATTCTCTGTCATTGTACCTTAAACAGGGAAAATAGAAATATAATTATGTAATATTGGTTACCACACCAGGATAATATGTTGAAACAAAAGCCAATTATGAAAGCTGATACTCTATAACTTACATGGTATTTTATTTTCCAACAGTCTATGCTCACCAATGTCAATTTTTATAGGAATCCGAACTGAACAATACCAATCCAACTAAGTTCTTATTATATATTGTAATGATGTGTTATTCAGGAAATGAGCATTGATCAAATAGGAAAAGTGATTGATTCAATGGAGTATTATCTGAAAATAGTTCTGTGTAGTTGTGAAATATCTCACATTCTTCGTTAGCTTTACAACGTCTGTGAAAATTAAGCTGTCTGTAGATAATTAGTAGCTCGCTATAGTTTTAAGATGGAATTCTCGGCATGTCCTTGCGCCACGGTAATACGATTTTGTCCTTCTCCCGGTTCTTCACACACCGGCCATAGTCGCCTATGGAATACGAAAGAAGTTCGTGTGAGGACAAAGCTTATATCCGGGCACTTAACCACGCGCGCGGCCCGCGGCGGGTCCCGCTACTTCACTATGGTCGTCGTAGTCTGGAATCGTCTCTCTCACCACCCCTGACTGTCAATGCTTGTGAAGGGTGTTAGATAAACTACGGTATCCAGCTCTAATATAATAACGACCGGAACAAACTGGGCCATAAAGAGAGAGGCCTCTATAAATCAGCCCCGTTCCGCGTTTCCAACCAGGGCCTGAAATATCGACAGAGTTATGTAAGCTTTTGTACCGGCAATAGTGTTATATAAATTATCCCCAACTTCCTTCTCTTGGAAAGGTTAAGGATTTACTGCGACTTAATTTTTGCATTTTATTTTCGTAAGACATAAATCTACCTACACTTGTTTGCCGTGAATAAGAGGTTTTATATAAAGGCGTAACTTGAGCATCTTCATCAAATTCAGAGTTGTTGACTTTTTTAAACGATGGAACTGGTTACGGACTTTCTCAAATAATGCATAATCAGATTCATAAACGCAGCATTCTTCTCTATCTCATCTCTATTAACATTATAATGTCCAGGACACAGTGGCGGGGTATGAGTACGTTGGACCCCTAAACTAACATGATACATGTACACTGTAAAATCGTAAATTCGAGATTTGTCAAATCTCGAATCAGCAATCAGCATTAATAAACTGAATGGCGGAATTATAATTGAATCGCAACATCGAACTATTTATGCTTCTTCAATCTTGAAAATAGTTTTTGGTTCTAAAAATGAAAGACTATTTGATCGTGTCTTCAGCCTTTCTGTTACAATGGCTAACTTGAACAGAAAAACTGATTTTGAATGATTCTTCATGACTTTGGAAAAAGGTAATCAGAAGCAAGATTATAAAAATGTGCTTTTACTTTCAGTTGTTCCTTATCAGGAGAACCTGGTTCAAGTCCCCATTCTCTTGCCAAATATTTTCCTTTTCCTTCGCGGATATATGTATCGTAGGATGACCTCATAGTTTGTATATTTTCTTTGGTACAAGATAGCTCTTCCACTGCTTCGCTAATGTTAAGTTTCAGTAACTAAGTTTCTTTGCCAATGTTTTCACTTGAGCAATCTCATCTTTTTATTGCTTATAAGTATATTTTCTGTAAGTGCTTTGGTGATATTCATGTAACGCAATTTTACAACAGTAACAGATGTGAATCCCATTGTGTGGGGTTCAGTTTTTTTTCAATACTACTGTCGACTCGACACAATAGTTAAAGTACCTAATTCTTCCCAGAAGAACTTATGGAAGCCAGCATTGGCAATATTCCAGGTTTCTGGCGAGCCACAAGCCTGATAAAATAGAATAGGCTTTTGACCACACCTTCACACCATGGACATCACTGATGACCCAATATATAGGAAGTGCAGAGAGTCGGAGGAAACTGCCTCTCACATCATGTTGGAATGCCCAGAATTAGCATCCCTCAGGCACCGACACTTCGGTGAATCAAAACTTCTCCCAAGAGAACTTCTAAAAGCCAGCGTTGGTAATATTCTGGGTTTCTGGCGGGAAACAAATACGCTAAAATAGAATAGGCTTCTGACCACGGGGTGCACAATGGGCCTAACTAAGTGGCCTAAGTGGATTTGAGGGCTAGCTCCTCCCCTCAAATGATGATGAAGATATATCCCAATGGCTTATACTTCTACCAAAGAAAGAATATAGATTTGAAAAAATAGTAACGAAGTACTACCAGATAGTGGTTTTGGATAGTGCAATGGACGTATTCTGTATTTGGCTGAATATTTTTTATTTTTGTTGTACGCCGTTATACGAGGTCTGGCTATTAAATAATATAATAAACGAGACTGCTTATGAAAAAGAGTTTTATTTTAAAAATTATTCTACATCGAATGCTCCCCTTCAATGTATTCCTCTCCGCCTCGCCACACACCGTTCCATTCGTTTTTCCCATTGGTCAAAGCAATGCTGGAAGTCTTCTTTTGTAAGAGCATTTAGGAGCTCCGCCGATTTTCGCTTCGCCTCTTCCATCGACTCGAATCGGGTTCCTTTTAAGGCAGACTTGATTTTAGGAAACAGGAAAAAGTCACAGGGTGCTAATTCAGGCGAGTATGGCACTAGAGTGCCTCTAGCTGCTAAATAACGCTTCAAAGACAGCGCATTATGGGCAGGTGCGTTGTTGTTATTGGGACCAACTTCGCACAAACTGTCTTCATGTTCAACTCGTTATGTAAAATTTTTCTAACAGTTTCTTTATCGGCGTTTACCGTCTCAGCAATCATCCGATTGCTCATACGACGATCTTCGCGCACAATTTCATTGATTTTGGTCACTGTTTGCGGAGTAAAAACAAAGACAGGTCGACCCGAACGTTGATCATCTTCGGTGCTCTCTCGGCCTTCAGAAAACCGTTTATACCATTTGAAAACACGCGCACGAGATAGAGAAATCTCACCATAGGCCTCTTTCAACAACTTATAGCACTCGGTCGGAGTTTTCTTTAATTTAACGAGGAATTTCACATTGATCCGTTGTTCTTGTTTTTCGTCACACATTGTTATCGGCACGAGAAAAAAACACGTTCGTTTCTAACCTCTATAGAAAAAATACTACTACAGCGACAAAAACGTGTTTTCGTACTGGAATAGTAGACACTTCCAGCTATCCAACGCTGCATTCGTCCCCCCCCCCCCCTTCTCCTCTAGGACCTCTTCTGTGCGCGTAGTCTCGTTATTTAATAGCCAGACCTCTTATATCCCACTTATGGTAATCGTACCGTTATATCTTTGACCGTAACAGTTTTTGATATGAAATTTTTTGTTGTAGCACATTAGTTACAGTTTTTCCCGTACCCTCGAGGAACCATCCTTTATTATCTGATAAGATATCAAGAATACTTTTCCAGTCGTCCAAGTGCCAAAGCCGGTCTTTTGATGCAAATCTCATGCACAGCAAGTGGTCCTTCCAACCGTCAGTGTCCTGTTAGAATTTGCGTAAGTATTTTGAGTTTATTTTTGCTTAGGTTGGTATAGTCGTTAGATCTCTTATGGTTATAGTTTCCCAGAAGTACCTTTGCCTGCCTCAGGTGTTGTAAGTCTATCCTGTAATGCGAATTTTTGTTGTTGTGTTTTTCTTTCTCCAATTCTCCAAGTACCACGCTGGTGGTGGTGCTGCTAGTGAGAGCGAAACGAAAAATAAAGTGCGACGGTTTTCTCATAGCAATCAGTCTGTATCCATCTAACTAAACATAACATCTTAAAAATATGTTCGCAATTTGTTGCTTCTAGCGAAAACCCCTTTTGAACCCTCATCTCCATGCTATGTCACGATTATTCTATCTCTGTAATTTTTCGGATTATTTTCCTGTCCACAGCTTTGTACACTTCGTACCGCTTTCTCATCTAGAGCCGCTCTATCAGCTACTGAAGCTAGAGGGCTAATATAAAGACAGGTCGATGTGATAAACGGCAATCTGCCAACAATTTTGAAATGGGGATTCCTTAATCTACTAGAATTTAATCCAATCATAACACAAGCTTGTATTTTCTCCAGGAAGGTGAATCCCACAATTCCTAATCTGATGATGTCAGTTACAACTGTCTCTATGTATGAAGTTCTCCATATCCATGCTCCAGCACCTCTCTGATGGGACGATCATGTAAGGTCCATTGCGCAAACCGATTCAGAGACTCTAACCGTCCTGGAGTATATATTTATTGACCTTTTCAGAAAATCGTAAAAAGCTGGTCAATCTTTCCCTTCTTTTACTATTTAGATATTTCTATGGCCGTTGCTCATCAAACTCGGCTGTTATTCTGCCATGTCCAAGTAGGCTGATAGAGCTTAAGCTAGTCACTCCTTCATTGTAAAGCTAGACACCTGCCATATTTCCGTCTACCAGACTTCATTCTGCTAGAACTGAGGTCTTTCCTGGTGCCTATAACCTCCAATATCCCAAGACAAATTTTAATGCTTTTCTTCTTTTCCCACATTCCACCGCTGGCTAGCACGATTTTCTACGATCATTATAAGTTTTCCTGTCGTATAGTCAACATATTGGAAAGTTATATTGTGAGTGTTATTTATTAAATATTACCATAAATAAGTAGCAATCAATGAATTTTACATAGGTGTCAATTCTATGTGAAGTTTTGTTTACCTACTCACCCGGAGCCATATTGATCAATTGTTTTCTTCTGAAGTTGGACTAACCTATAGGCTGCGCTATAACGCACACAGATATAAATATTTTAAGCCAATGTATACATATTATATGTTATTGATATTGAAATTTCAAGCTTTCTTCCAATTTAAACAAGATATCTTAATGTTGAACAGTTGGGAACAGATAGAATACGGTGAATTGTTAAACACCATAACGAGAAAACATTTATCTATTGAAAGACTAGAGGAAGACCCCGAGAAAAGCGTTCGGTAATCCCCTACTTTAAAATTACGTTCACTTAAGCCTCAATAGCTTAATAATTTGTCTATTTAGAAGTCAGTCGGTGCAGCCCCGGTTATGTTACCATCTATACACGCTACAAATCTCGTGTCTTGTCTCCGCTCTGCGCTCTATCGAATGAACGCCGGGAGGCCGTAATCATTGCGTCGCAGACTTTAATATAAAGCCATTACTATTCTATTGCTCGCTTTGACTCTCTCTAAGCCGGTATCTTTTTAAATACCGTCGCCTGAGATGGCGCTCATAATTTTTCAGATTTCCACTGATACGACAACATCAAATTAAAAAGTATTTCCGGAACGGTTGTTCCCTTTTACCAAACTAACTAGTCGTTTCTCGTACACTCGTAAGCAAGGAAATTGAAACTTTTGTTTGGAGAGTGTACAGGGTGTCTCACAACGAACGTCCGCGACCGATATCTCTTAGAAAAATGATTTGTTGAGTTGATGAGTACATTGTTCAGCTAAAATATTTCAAGAATTTGACCCATCAGGTTATACCGGAAGTGAAGATGAACTTGTTTATTTCTAATTATATATAAATTCTCGGGAAATAGGTCACATTAACACTTATGCTTTATATTTTCTCGTCTTTACGTACGTTTCGGTCTCACGACCATCATCAGAAGACTTATTATGTCTAAAACTGGATTACTTAAAACCCACGTCGCCGAAACGAACAGAAACACGAATAATCGAAATTGTAACACATCAATGTTATAAGTATAAATTTCAAGAATCCACTGTTAAGCAGTACTCTTAATAAATGCAAGTTCATGTCAACAAAGTCTATGAACGACTGGAAACAAGAACATTAGGTTCAAGCATCCACTTTCAAACCAGATGTTAGATTTACGAGCTAATGGAGAAAGGTTTGTCAGTTATTGGATACATACAATTGACATTCTACCTAAAATATACTTTTAACATTATAAAGACGCATGTAGGAATTTGCAAGAGTTTTAATTAATTAAGTTAGTATAAATCTGACTTAGTGTCTGAATATCTGTCCTATGATTTACAGATTTGAGTCACGTTTTATGTGAATCATCTCCAGAATAGATCTTTCATAATAATTGGTTTCGTTAGTTAAAATATTTGCATTTTTGTAATCAAACTGATGGTTATAATCAAAGCAGTGTTTAGCAAGGGCGGTGGAATTTTCAAACTTTTTTTTTCTTGTGCTATATTTATGGCTATACATTCTTTTAAATTTATTCCTTATTTACCAAATGTAATAAGATATTTAGGCATTATGTTCAAGATTTGCTACTAGATAATTTAGATCTAGTATGTAATAATGCTGTTTTAGACTGTTTCTTAGGTTCGGTCAAAGAAACAGGTTTAATTGTCTGTCAACCTGTCTCTGTCTCACTCCTCTAGGTTCATTGGATGGTATAGGGGATGGTATATATGGGAAAGCAGTGTGAAATATACCATCAAACCGTTATCGAGATATTAGCATATTTATGTCAAAAATGACAGATGCAGAATTTTTGAAAATCTCTTTAAAAAAATGCGAAAAATTCATTTTTTCAAATGGAAACCCTAATTTTTCTACTTGTAGTTTCATTCATAACTGAAAAATAGGGCAACTCTATTAGGTTACCTATATCAACATCCCTTAATTTTCAACATATTGCAAGTAAATAATTTTACTTTAGTTTTCAAATTCGTTTCTTTCTCGGTAGCAGTATGAAGTGAATCATCATCTGCAGGACAGGAGGTCACTTCCAACAGATAGTTGATATGGAGCAGAAACAAAGTTGGTGCCAAGACAGGTCCCTGTGGAACACCAATATTGTATCGGAGGAGACGGGGTCAATCACCACGTGGAGTGATCCATCTGAGAGAAAACTCGATAGTAAACAACAAAGTTGCGACGGCAAATCATATTCCGGAAGTTTCCCAAGAAGGTCTTGGTACCAAGAAGGCCTTGGTGGTAAAAAATATCGGAAGGTAAGTGATCTATTCACAAATTATTACTTAGTTGTCAATGAATATACAGTGAGTAAAACCCTATGTCTTTACTAAATGAAACCCGAGATGCTTTCAAAATATTTAATAGAAGAAAATTGTGTTCAGTTACATGAAAATATACAAACAAATAGTTAAGCTTGTTAAGTAAATTATTATTGTCAGTTACAAATTCTGTTCAATATTGTAAATAAGGGGATGCGAAATATCCAGTTTACCTTTTTTATTATTATATTACTGTAACGGTACAAGCCAGTGGCGGCTCGTGAATTTTTGAGAGAGGAGGCTGGACATAAAACGTTTTTGTAAAAATATACTCTATTCACAGCCTTTTAACCTTTGCACAGCGACCGTACCAGTTACTTCAGTGACAAAATTAATTGTTACCCAGCAAGAACCAACGTGGAGGTATAGAGTTTCTCTTGGCAAAAAATTGTTTTGTTCGTTTTTGTCTTTAATTTTTTTTGGATTTTTAATATTTTTTCTTTTTTTTTGGAATTTTCCATATTTTGTTTTTTTTTATTAATGTTATTAACTTTTTTTATATATTAACGGAATTCTACGGTCTTCAGTTTGCGAAAAATGATCAGTAATATTATCAAAAAATGTACCATTTTGTTTTAAGTGTTTTACTAAATCTTTTTCAATAGATATTAAACTAACATTGTATAAACGATTTTGGCCCATTGTATTTGGCAGTTAAGTTCGTTTGAGAGTAGAAAATGATCTCTCCACCGATGCCGACGTGACAGGAATGGTGACTGTCAAACAAAGTAGTTTATAAAACTGAGGTAAAACTTGTTGCAAATCATTATCTATCATATATTTTATCATATTGGCGTGAATGTCGTACTGGCCTAAAATATCTTTATCCGAGTATATAACGCATAATTCATTGTGCAGTGCTATTTTATCAAAAAATTTATATTTTAGAACTAAGTTATACAAAAAACTTCAATTCATGTAAATCGGAAAATCGAATCTCAATTTGACCTTTAATAGTATCAAAAATTTCATAAAAAAAGTGTTTATAATGTAGTTTCTTGTCTACCAAATTATATGTTTTCCTCCTTTAACAATATTCTGTCTACCGGTTAATTTAAACTTAATACTCGATGTAATATGTTCCTGCGATTTTTCATGTCTGTCTATACCACGACCTAAATTTTTCAAATCATCATAACTCGAGTGCCCCCAACATGAAGTTGTATCAGATGTAAATAGCAAGCAATACCAGTAATATAATTTATTGTGTAGCTCACATCCCGTTAACCATAAATATTTTTTACAATTATCAGTATCAAATGATCGATTTTGAAACATACCTGTCATCACTAATCTTTTCAGCAACTAAATCACTACTCATTTTAACGTTTAATAACCAAAGAACTCTTTGTTAATAACTCAAAATCACTTTTATCATATGTTAATCCACTAAATGGATGTTCTAAAAGGCAGCAACTATCTCACTAACACACTAACACTCATTTTAAATTTACAACAGACAACAATCTAACCTTACTTCGCGTGGCGTGACAACACATAAACAAGCACTGACTGACCTACTCAGCAGTCGACAGAACGCACGTGTCGTATTTCATAGATTGCGAGCGGCTGCCGCAGGCTAGCCTCCAGAGGGTGTTGCCATTTTCGCTGATTTAGCCTATTTGGCGATCGGACTGGTCGAAAAAACGGCAACTGCGTTGAACAACACATGCTCAGCGTTTGAGATATATAGAGAGTCTAGCCTTAGGGCACTGTTGCCAGATTAAAAATAGCTACTGAGAACGGGGAATTAATTGTAAAATTTTAAAAATTATCAGAGAAACAGGAAATAAAATGGAGAATGATCATTAAGATAAATTGGTGAGGAGGCTGAGCCTCCTTAGCCTCCTTCGAGGAGCCGCCACTGGTACAAGCGTATCTTTACCCTACCGACGGTATAGTTATGGAAAAGTGGTGGGTTCCTACCCATTAATTCCTTTGTACATATTTATCAATACTAACAAATATCTGAATGACCAGTGCAAACCAACCCTCCTTTGGGATAACACACAGTAATCTCTGCTCCCTTTCGTTTAATCTGTTTCAATTTTAAGTAATATAGTTAGTGTTAACATCAGAAATTTACTTTTATTTATACAAACTAAAAACATTTCCACGATAAAATCAGGAAATAAACAAATTGGATTACTCATTTTGTTTGATCAAGTCTTGTGTTAACGAATACATAATGCATGAAGAATGTGTTATTTTAGTAACTCCAGTGGGGTTATTGATTGTTAACAAAACCAATAAAATTCAAATGCGATTCAGTGATATTCTTGATATCCAATGAAAAAAGAAGCTACTCTTTACCGATTGTTGTTGATTAAATCCCATATAAACGATAGAAAAGAATCTCAACAATATCATTATTACGTTTCATCGAGTTAAGTTTCCTAAACACTAGCGCCTGTTAAAGCGATTTAGGGGATATGCAATTTATGAAACGTCGAATGATTGGGATAAAGATTGTAATTTGAAAGTTCCAACCTGCATCGGTATTATTTCACTCGAATGATCGCGGTTTCCCCACACTTCTCTATGGTATACGGGCTCTAATGACATTTTTCGTCACATCGGGGAATAACACATACGTCCCTCTTCTTTATACGTGACAGAAATAAGTCCTAACAAACTGGATCTACTGGAAAATGAACTATAGATCTTTTAAAATCTCCCACTCATAGTGGCATAGTGCTATCGTGCTATCGTTTCGAATAGCTCTCGATCTTAAGTAAACTAACTTCAAACTGCGTATTCTAGGGAATCTGTCACACACCACAAGTGGAAGGGGTGTGTATATGTACCCAGTCAAATAAAGAATGTACGGTACGGAAGAAGTGATCGACCGATAGAGCCTATAAAACTCGAATCCAAGCAAACAAACAAACAAGATAACAGTTATGTCACCGTAATTCACAAGCTTCTGCACTTCTTTTAACTTACCACCCTTCCCCAAATACTGATCCCATACAGTGAAAGCTGTTTACGTAATAGCTCGTGGAATCATCTGTTCCCATAATACACTTTATCGAGATGTAATTTAGAAGACAGTTGAAACGGTACCTAAATGAAATTGAAATTTTACTGTACGTCCATTTGAATCTAATTATCTTTATTAGGACTTAAATAACGGCAGTCCCGGATTTGGGCACTGGGCACACAATAATTGAAATCGAGGTGTAAGTTTTCTTAGGTTTTACAGCAATTGTTAATTTCATATTTCAATGAAACAATAATTTTGATTTGTCGTACCATCGTACAATTTTATTTGGTGAAGTTTCTTAAATTGTAAATAAGAAACAACCACCCTTATTATGATTTTGCTGGCTCAAAGGATCGTTTAATAATCTATGAAGAAGTATTAAATAGAGCTATTTTGAAATTATTTGGTATAATTGAATCCGCAGCAGTATACCTATTTTTTTGAGTGGATTTTATATGAATGTTGAATTCCAAGTGATTACCATCTTTTATAATGTTAATATCAAGGAAAGAAAGCTGATGATTATCTGGTTTTATTTCTACAGCTAATTTGATGGAATCAAATTGGTTATTGAGCGTGTTCAAAAAGCCATGTAAATTAAAATCTTTATTTATAATCGTGAAAAAATCATCGACATTCCAAAGTTTTGAAAACTGATTCAATTTTGACTTGAGAAGGTTTCAACTTCACTTAGAAAAATATAGGCGAAAAAATTGCTTATTACACTTCCGCTTGTTTGATGCTAGTAGTTTTTGTTAGAAGTGAAATAATTATTTGAAATAAGAGAAAAAAATGGATATCCAGCTTCCTCAAGAGATACTTTACGAATGTGGAACTGAAAGACATGTAAAAGATTCATTTATAGTTCTAATTTGACAAAGCGATGATGAACAAAGGTGATCACCACCTAAGCACAGCATCAGGTTTTACCTATATGCGATTTTCCCAGACCATGACATAACTAATCATTATTAATTTGTAAAGTTATAAATACACAAATGGTCAGTATATAATGCCAAAATAAGATCAAAGCTTATCGAATGTCCGAAATGTCGTAGAAAGGTGGGCGATTTCTCCCTTTTCTATAGATATTTCCATGGTCGGTGTTCATCAGAAATCTCGTCTGTTGTTCAACTGCTACAGATAACAATGGTGTATCATTGTTATCTTGGATAGTAGACTTCCGCGGACAGCTAATCTTGAAAAACCTTGTCTTCCGGATGCCGAAGATGCCACCTGTAATGGTTGGCGAAACGTCGGCATCAAGTCGAGCTATTGTGACGCGGAATCCATCCGGAAGACAAGATTTTTCATGTATCATTGTTATTGTATCGAAACTATTTCAACCTTCATTTATTCTGACAGTTCAACTATTTACGCTACAGACTGAACATAGAAAATATATTTCAGCTTCAATGACGTCACTTAAATCTTAAAATGAGAGAGTCGGACATTTCTGCAGGTTAAATATATGCGTGCGATATATATTTATAACCAGAAAAACACGGTTGTCCTTATGGTTCGATAAAATACCATAATTCCATTCTAAAAAATGAAGATTGATGTCAGAAAGAAATACCACTCGATACGGGGCTATCGCCCCTTATAACAATACATTTCCTATTTTCACAACTTGAAAGCGATCTACAAAACTTCAAATCTATACGACCAACAGGAACGGCCAT
Source organism: Endomychus coccineus (assembly GCA_958510875.1). Lineage (NCBI taxonomy): Eukaryota > Metazoa > Arthropoda > Insecta > Coleoptera > Endomychidae > Endomychus > Endomychus coccineus. The sequence continues at coordinate 9,805,232 of OY294069.1, forward strand.
TTCGTCTCCACATTGGGTTACGCACATACACACACATCATGTCAAAAATAGTCTAGATCGATTCAGAAATGCTATTACAATACTCCCCTTATACTATATACTAAATATAGTGAGGGAAGTAAAAATGGCATTATAATAGTATATTATGCAATAAGCATAAAATGAGGTTTTTTACATGAGTGTGGAAGTTTTCATCATGAGCCTAAAATGGGGGTTGTAATTCATAAGAGTGCAAAATTGCAATTTTGTGCTAGTTGGATGACATATTCAAATATCTCGTCGCTAGTGTCATATTCTCTAATACCGGGATATCAAAAATTATCTTGGTCAAGGGTGGTTGTGGAATCTAAAACGTGTGTCTTACTTTAAGTTTGAAATAATTATGTCAGTCACACTGACATCATCAATAACCTACAAATTTCATACTTATTTATTTCAGTTGTAAAACAATAGTGAACTGCAAATTATGAAATAACGGTTTTAGTAACGAGAAAAACTAAATTACAGTAATTGTTGGAAATGTCCCCCGTTTTGTTCGATGCACAAGTTGACGTGCATCCTCATGCTGTGAAAACCGTTTTTTGCAGCATTTCTTGCGTTATGGTTGCACATTGCTCTCGAAAATTCTGTACCTCAGAGGTAAACTATCGTATGTGTAAAAATTGGCAATTTCTATATTCTTGTTGTATCTGCATTATTTCCGCTGTATTTTCCAGAGGTAAACTGTTATAACTTTGAGAGTCACGGAATCGATGATGTATAGTGATATACAATCGTAAGTGCTCTTTAGGAACCGGGGTATACTGAAGTATACAGAAGTTTCCGAGCCTTCTAATTATCATAATGCCACTTACGATAATTGACCTCTGAGGTACAGAATTGTCCAAACACAAACGTTGACTGTATTGCCAATTTCCATTAACTAGCGCACCCGTTCGAAAATAGGCTTCAATCATGAAAATTTTGTGCTGTGTGGTAAGAGGCATGATTCGAAAACTATATTAAAAAATTTCACACAATAACTTAACAGATTCTGATACAACAAAACCTATTCAAAAATTTAAAGTAAGACACGTTTTACATTCCACAATCACCCTTGACCAAGATAACTTTTAATTTGTAGTTCATTATTGTTTTAAAACTGGAATAAAAAGGTATGAAATTTGTAGGTTATTGATGATGTCAGTGTGACAGTGACATAATTATTTCAAACGTAAAGTAAGACACACCTTTTAGATTCCACAACCACCCTTGACCAAGATAATTTTTGATATCCCGGTACTAGATACAGCAGTCCTCCCCCTATAATATAATGGTTCATAATACATCGGTTGTTGTTTAAAACGTATCTGTTTATGATTCAATTTATGATCATTTAATGGACATACTTGGATGTTGTCTCATTATTTTCGTTCTGAGAATAGCATAGTTAACGGATTGCCCTTTTTAAGGACATCCTGTATAGTAAATATTAAACTGTGAATGATTTAATTGCATACCTTAATAACTCAGTTTCAAGATGCCATTTTATTGTGCATATGGTAATATATTGTTTTATGGTGTGTCAGTTTACGTTGTACTCTCATTTTAGTATTCAATTTCTTTTCAAATCACCTTCAGATTTTCAGATTGGTTGTGTATTACATTGTATGGATAAAATCTCGAATCAATCACTTGACCGATAATATTTCTAAGTATGCCGGGGAGTCTGATTTATCAGGCATTCGATTCGAGTAAGTTGACGAAATACACCAAGATAGGGGCGTCCAAATTCCTGCTGTTCCTTCAGCGGTAAATATTCAGGAGCAATTCGTAATAGAAAGTCTACCAGGCCGACGGGGATTACGTCTTAAGCGATACTTTGTTTAATCTAATCCAAAACAGCAGCAACAGAAGAACCGAAATACAAGCGCTCAGCGGCTGCAAACCGATCCACTTCAAAGCTTACGAATATGAGCGCAATCAGAATCAAATGTGGGTTCGTTCCGGTAAATAGGCTGGGGTGATGCAACTACTGGGAGAATCGATATCCCACCATACACCCACACCCCAGATCCCTCGACTGGAGAGAGATTCCTCTCACAAATAACTGGACGTACACTGCATTGGCTTGGCCGATGATTGGAAAAGTATTATACATTGCGTATCTCTCTGAAGACTGCGCACATAAATCGAAATACACTTGATTAGATTTGTTTCATCAGATTATATCCAAGTAAATCTGACTTGCATCTCCTTATAACCAACTGTCCTTATGGCAGATTTAAGGGAACTAAGTAAATTTCATTTTAACAATCACTTTATTACATCTTGACATCATCAAGATAGTAATTTTCACGCGCCTAAGCTATTTTAGTGGTCAGTGTATATATTCCAAATATTCATCTCTCATTGCAATGGCAGGCAGTGGCGGCTCGTCGGGGTAGGCAAGGTAGGCACCGCCTAATAATAATTAATATCAATTCAATATACGAGGGCAAGGTGAAAAATTCCTGAAAAATGTAACAAGAAATGATTTATTTGTATTCAAAACTTATTTTATTTCTCAACATAATCTCCTTGCAGCCCGGTACACTTCCTCCAACGTTTTTCTAATTTTTCGATCCCTTCCAAATAATACGATTTCGGCAATTCTTCAAAATAGGCATTTTATTCAGTGCTGACCTCATAGCTCATATACCTGGTTTGTCGAAGATAGTGCGGAAGTTATCTAGGGAATTTGTTGAACTTAATTGGTTGTAAAAATAATAGAGTATGACGTCATATCATTGGTTCAGCGAACATATCATACCGACCACAATGAATAATATTATGATATACGGGGTGGGGTGTCAATTTAAAAACTTCCCACCCTTAATATCTTCCTTCCAGTAAACAATATGAGTAATCGAAAAAACAGGTCAATTTTATTGTCAAGGGGGACACTTTCAAGGACTATTTGTAGCCCTCGTGGTTCAACCCCCTAGGAGGGGTAGATGTTACCCTTAGAATTTTAAATGGGAAGGGGGGTCAAGTGGCACATCATTTTGATGGGCGTTCAATTCTTGTTCCAATGGTACCCTGACTTATTATTTTTTGATGAGCATTTTCCGAAAAATTGCTTTCTAAACTAACAGAAGTAATTATTAGAACGCCTATTATACTGAGATGCATGGTTTGGCCAGAACTGGTTAGAATATTAGGTGGTACCGTTCCAACCCTTTATTAGGGGTAACATTAGCCATTAGCTCCAAACACTTTACATAAAAAAGTAGTCTAATAGTAAAACGTAGATGGTAGTAAAGTTGTGTTTATTCAATGCTGACTTTTTAAGTGTCATCGCAGAAATTGTACAGATAGCCTTCCTTTTTTGCTACTGCTGCTGTAAAAAGTGTCTGTTTTCAGGCAAAAAATTGGTTAGCACATTTGAACTATGTGGTAGTATTGTGAATACAGTTGTACCTGTTGGGCTGTTTAGGAATTACTTTAAAAAGTGTATAAAAGTGTAAAAATGGTTTACATTCTTCAAGACAGAATTGAAATGATTGTAATTTATGGAGAAGTTGGAAAGTGCGCACGAAGGGCGGCATGTCTTTTTAACGAAAGACATCCAAATTGTAATGTAAGTCACCGGTATGTGCTTGATTTGGTGAATAAGTTTTACGAAACTGGTTCAGTGACAAATAAAAAAAGAAATAACCCCAGAGTACTAAATGAAGCAGCTCAAATTGAAGTTTTGGGAACATTTGCTGCAGAGCCCACGAACTCCTTACGATCAGTATCAGAACAGACGGGAATGTCACGCGAGACTATAAGAAAAGCATTGAAAATGCATAAATTTCATCCATATAAAATGCAGATTCTTCAAGAGCTCCACGAGGATGATTATGATAGAAGAATAGAGTTTTGTGAAATCATGTCTCATCGAGTCAATACCATCCCTAATCTTCTGTTAAACATCTGTTTCAGCGATGAGTGTTCATTTTTTCTGAATGGCAATGTTAATAGACAAAATTGTCGCTATTGGAGTGACGAAAACCCACATATTTTTCGGGAAGGGCATACACAACACCCACAAAAAGTTAATGTTTGGGCTGGTATTCTTGGAAATGCCATTATTGGTCCATTATTTCTGGAAGAAAACTTGACTGGCAATCTGTACCTTGATATGCTTGAAGAGACTATCGATCCTCTTATAACTCACGAGCTAGAAACTCAAATTGATGCAGAAGGTAATGAACTTTTGCAGGAGGATCTGTTACATTACCAGCAGGACGGTGCTCCACCTCATTATTTTCTTCCCGTCCGACAGTGGTTAAACGAGAGATTTCCGGGTAGATGGATTGGCAGAAGGGGAGCAGTTGAATGGCCTCCGAGATCACCGGATTTAACACCCTTAGATTTCTTTCTTTGGGGGCATCTTAAATCCGTTGTTTATAAAACACAACCTTCTGATATTGACGAACTTAAAAGACGAATTACAGCAGCATGCCAGTCAATTCCGAGTGAAGTTTTCCGTAATGTTAGAGGGGAGTTCGAAAACAGACTGTATTACTGTTTAGAGCAAAATGGAAAACATTTCGAACAGCTAATAAGATAAGCGGAAGTAGATTTTCTGTTTAAAATGTCTTTCTCGCAAATTAAATTTTATTTTGTAGAAGGAACATAACCACCAAATAAAAAATCCCATGCGTAATAAATTTATTCCTGTCATTCAAGGGTTGGAGCGGTGCCACCTACTCTTCTAACCATTTTTATTAAAGGGAGTCAATACAATAATGCATCTCAGTATAGGCGTTCTAATAATTACTTCTGTTAGTTTAGAACGCAATTTTTCGGAAAATGCTCATCAAAAAATAATAAGTCAGGGTACCATTGGAACAAGAATTGAACGCCCATAAAAATGATATGCCACTTGACCCCCCTCCCCATTTAACATTCTAAGGGTAACATCTACCCCTCCTAGGGGGTTGAACCACGAGGGCTACAAATAGTCCTTGAAAGTGTCCCCCTTGACAATAAAATTGACCTGTATTTTCGATTACTCATATTGTTTACTGGAAGGAAGATATTAAGGGTGGGAAGTTTTCAAATTGACACCCCGTATTTAGAAAATGTTAGGTTGTCTCTGATATAGTAATAGATAATATTCGAAACCAGAATTTGTTCAAACACTTTCAGTAGAATTTGTTTGTTAGATCCTAATCCCGAGTATTTGGTGAGAAGGGAAAACGGCGCGTGACATTGTCAATTAACTACTATATTGATTGATTCAAAAGTGAAAATACGAAAGAGAAGGGAGTGATTATTCGAACAACTGAAGATCTGTTCGCTCTATATGTCGTCTGACACTGAAACAGTAGTTAGCGGTTAGCGTTTACTGAAAATGTACCTGCGTCAGCAAAATGAGATGCGCATCAAGCGATCGCTCATTAATCAGAACGCTGGGAAAACGTGGACCCACTCTTCTCTTTCACTCTCTCTCTCTCGCCGGTTTTAATTATGATCGCCGCAGCCAGCACTGCCAGAGCCATTCTACATGCCTCCACCGTTACCGACGTATAACCACCACCAACCACCGTCACAGCTCGCTATAAGTTATTACTAATAAATCTCTCTAGTGTAATTGTGGCTTTTCGCTTCGATGCTCCCAAATTGCATCTGATTTATGGCGCTACTGATAGCACTATACGTATTAATATTATACAGGCTGAACTCCACATTGTTACGCGGAGTACTGGATTCTTAAATTTAGAGATGAGTTCCCAAACTGCGATTCCTGTTCAAGAACTAAGACAAAATCAGAACAACGAAAAAAAATACACGGCTTGTCTTAGACTTCAAGTCATGTAAAGAGTAGGAAGAATACTTTTTCTTAAATTTAGACAGTCATAATACACAAAAAAGAAAATATTGTCTATGTTATGAAGACTAATTTATTATTAAGACGAAGTGAGCGGCAGCGAACGAAGTCGCCTCTTGAATCAAACTTTAGATCAATATCAATATTACCGATATTTTCGTAAATATTAGAGCGAGCCATAAATTCAGAAATCTCAAAATTTTTAGAAAGCAGCAACCTCCTGTGCGGCTTATATAGGTGTACGAGACAAGCTCCGCAATGACATTTTGGGATTACCCTGCAGGCAGCGGTTAGTTCCGACCATGTCAGTCCCTTCTAATGTGTCCCTCCCGTCTGCGACTGTGAGCTCTTCACAAATGAACCACCAAGGTTCCGGTGTTGATTTGGTAATTTATTATCAAAATACCCGTGGCTTGCGCTCCAAAACTACTGACATATTTAATGCTTCTATACGCTGTGAGAGTGATATTATAATTCTGTCTGAGACATGGTTGTGCGAATCCATCTCTGACAGCGAGGTACTCTATTGTAGGTATTCCGTGTTTCGCTGTGATCGCGATCCTGCATCCACGGGAGCCTCTCGAGGTGGTGGCGTACTGGTTGCAGTTGACAAAAAATACAGGTCTTCTCGCTTGAGTTTATCGGCTCTGAATTTCAATCTGTCCCCACGTACTGACATAATCATTGTTAAGATATCAGGAGAAATCTCGCATCGTTACGTCATTGCCTTGTATATTCCGCCTGCAACTTCGATTATGGAATATCGGAATGTATACGAGGCGCTCGCTTCACTTCAGTACGTCTTAGATAGTTCTTCCATCATTATTGGTGATTTCAACATTGCGAAATATGCATCATATATCGATGGATCCCCTTCCGATCATTGTGTGTCCAATTTTGTGAATTTTATCAATTTTGTGGATTACCATCAGCATAACTTCATTCGTAATTCTAGTGATAGAATCTTAGACCTTGTTGTTACCGGCGGTAGGTGCAGTGTGGAGCGATCCTTGGAGCCCCTTGTTCCGGAGGATGATCATCATCCGGCGCTATCTGTTTTGGTCGATTTTCAATCTGGTGCAGGTATTAGGAGAGGTAGTGAGTTACCGTTTAAATCTGTCAATGCGTACAATTTTCGCAAAGCCAATTTTTCATTATTATACGAAAGTTTGAGGCAGGTTGACTGGACGGTGGTGGTTGAATGCGTTGATCCTGAGGATGCTTGTTCTCTCTTCTATGATTTATTATATTCATCCCTCGATAAATTCGTTCCTAGGTTTGGCTGCGTCAAGAAAAATATCTACCCTCCGTGGTATAACAACCACATAATACGGTTTTTAATCAAAATAAAACCTCGGCCTGGAAGAGATATAGGAGATTCAAGGATTTGTCAGCTCACAATCAGTTTTCCATGCTTAGGCGTGAACTCAAAAGGGCAACGAATTCGGCCTATAATGAGTACATTGTCTCGATTGAAAACAATTTGAAGCAGGATCCTACGAAGCTTTGGAATTTTATTAATTCAAAGAAAGGCACACGCGGTTTTCCCGCTGAAATGGACTATGGCGATGTGAAGTTGACTACCCCGCAGGAAATTTCCAACACATTTGCTCATCTCTTCAGTCAAAGCTATATAACTCAACCCACTTTAGCGAATTTAGATTCGGAGTCTCTAAGTAATGAGCATGATATATCCATTCTTTATTTCTCCCAAGAGGAAGTTGAATTCGCCCTCAAAAAGATCAAAAATAAATCTACTTCAGGTCCCGATATGATTCCAGCGTTTCTACTAAGAGACTGCGCACCCATTTTTTCAGTACCCCTCACTCACCTATTCAATAGGTGTCTTACGTCCAGTACTTTCCCGCAAGTATGGAAGCAGACGAAAGTCTGTCCGATCCTCAAAAGTGGTGATAGAGCAGATGTGCATAATTATAGACCTATAAGCATCTTTTCAAATTTTGCTAAGGCCTTTGAGAGTCTTATATACGATAGAGTATATTTCAAAGTTCATTCACGCCTTCTTAATATACAACACGGTTTTGTAAGGGGTCGTTCCACATCCACCAACCTGGCATCTGTCACACAATACATCGCTGAAAATATGGATTCCGGCTTCCAAGTCGATGTTATATATACCGATCTGTCCAAGGCTTTCGACAGGCTTGACCACAGACTTCTGCTAAGTAAACTTGATGGTATTGGTTTCTCTGTGGAACTCTTATCTTTCATCGCCTCATATCTCAGTGATAGGCGGCAATTTGTCGTGGTAAATGGGCAGAGATCGGTTGAATATCTTGATTCTTCCGGAGTCCCCCAAGGATCAATTTTGGAACCACTATTTTTCAACATCTTTGTTAATGATATTTCAATAGGTCTAACTGTACTCTGTCTTTTATATGCCGATGATTTTAAAATGTTCTTCGTCATCAAATCCACATTTGATTGTTATCTACTTCAGAGAAGTCTTGATATGATGGTTGTTTGGTGTTCAGCGAACAAGCTATCTCTTAATGTTAACAAGTGTTGTGTTATGTCTTACACAAACAAGACCAACTTGATCATATTTGATTACAACGTAGACGGTACTATCCTTAAGAGACCAGCAACCTATAAAGACCTCGGCGTAATTTTCGATCCCAAACTATCCTTCATTTCTCATCTGGAGTCTGTGATGGAGGCTGCTAACAGACTACTTGGGTTTATTGTGCGAAGCTGTCGTGATTTTTCAGACATAGACACGCTCAAATTGTTGTTCATAACATTTGTGCGATCGCGGCTTGAGTACGCATCTGTGGTTTGGTTCCCTGGTTATGCCGTTCATAGAGATGCCCTGGAATCTGTTCAGCGCCGCTTTCTGAAGTACCTGTCCTTCAGGACAGACGGTTTTTATCCTATCAGGGGCATTCCTAATTCTTTCCTGTTAGATAAATTCAATATGTCATCCCTTTCTCGCAGAAATAATTATGTACTCCAGGCCAGTCTGTACAAGTTGCTTAATAACCTAATTGACTGCCCCATGCTGCTGGAAAGAGTCAATTTTCTAGTTCCTCGGCTGAACTCACGGTCTGCAAATACTTTCTACCTCCAAACTCCTCGTACTAACCTACTTAAATTATCTCCATTATTTTGCATGTGCCATGCCTACAACACCAATGACACTAGTAATAAATATGATATTTTTAATTCTAGCCTAAAACAGATTGCTCGCCTACTGCGATGACACAATATTCATATTTTACCAGCTCTTTCTTTGTTTTTTCTCTTTGTTCATTTCTGTGTTAAATATTTTTGGCTATTCTTTCTTTTGATTTTGTCTCCTCTCGGACTAGAATATAGTTTTATTTAGATTTAGTTTAGATAATAATTGTTAATTTATATATTTTTGTATGCATCGTCCTGATCTTTAATTGGGTTTTATACCTGTTGATCAGAGTAAAATTAAATAAATAAATAAATAAATAAATAAACGAAGCTCAATTTGGATTTAGAAGTGGTTTGTCCACTAGCTTGGCTATAAACTCTTTAACAGAATTTATTAATGAAGGGTACGAAAATGGAAACTTTACCAGTGTTCTATTCTGTGACCTTAGTAAGGCATTCGATTGTGTCTCCTTTGACCTACTAATTAACAAGCTTAAATATCATAACTTTAGTGATAATAGTATAGATCTTATTAAAAGTTTTTTATGTAACAGAAAACAGAAAGTTGTATTAAAGCGTGATAAATCTGACATACAGGAAATAAAAAGAGGGATACCACAAAGGTCAATTTTAGGCCCTATACTTTTCATAATTTATTTAAATGATTTACCATATAATTGTCCAAACTGTCAGTTTACAATATTCGCAGATGAAGCAACTGCAGCAAATAAAAATAATAATTTGAGCACCTTGATTGGTGAGTTGGAGGAGACGCTGTCGGAAATATCTGATTGGTTCACAGCTAATCAGTTAATGCTAAATGAGGGGAAAACAAAGAAACTTATTTTTAGCCTTAGAACTGTAGATATTACAGATAACCCAAATCCGGTAAGGTTTTTAGGAGTATACATGAATTCCAAGTTGTTATGGGAACCACATATAAATATAGTATCTAGCAAATTAGCAAAAAATATTTACCTGTTAAGAAATCTTTCTTCTATTGTTTCAAAGAATATCCTAATCACAGCGTACCATTCATTGATACACTCTCATATAAGTTATGGGTTATTAAATTGGGGTCATGCACCACTTGCAAATAAAATATTTAAAATGCGACGTAAAGTTATCCGAATACTAAATTTTTAAAATTACAAAGATGACTGTCTTAGTAGCTTCAGGAAACTCAAAATTTTAACAGTTCCGTCTGCCTACATTTTAGTCTGTCTATTACATACGAGACTTAATGTGGATAAGTTTACCACACAAGAATCTGTTCACTCATATAACACCAGAAATAAAGATGACTTACGGGTAGATTATCATAGATTGCACAGAACCAAAACAGGTTCTAGTTACTATGGACCAAAAATATTTAATAAACTTCCTGTTAAAGTAAGACAATTTCCCATAAAACAATTTAAAACAGTTTTAAAAAATTATTTTATTGAAAATTGTATTTACTCGGTACCTGATATTTTAAATAATGGATTTAATATGTGATATATTAGTTTATGTTTCTTTTAACTTGTTAAGTGTTTTTTTCAATCTATGTTCAAAGCAATTTTGTATTTAATAATTGCGTAATTTTACAGTGTGGATTTTAATTCTTACACTCTTAAAGCTCAGATATTCTATTCTTATGCAATTAAAATATATAAATCATAATGTAATTTAGATTTTGACGTGTTCTATGCAATGTAATGCTTCTTGAATAAATACTACTACTACTACTACTATATGGCACAAGGTACCTCTTGTACCGGCCAAACGGTGTCGACCGCACCTGACAAAGAGCTAGCGCTAGCACACTATCAATCGCGAATCCGTATATCAATTGAATCGATTTAAACTATTTTAAAGTTCCAGTTGGCCAACTTCCGGGCAATTATGAATGACTTTGTTATCTTTGGATTCGGTATAGTGATTGCCAGCTCAAAAAAAAAACAATTGCGTCCATTTTTTGCAAGAAAAAGGTATAAATTATGTTAAATATCAATTTCCGGTGCAAATTTGCCAATTTCCAGGTGATGATGAATAATTTTGTTATTTTTGACTTCGGAATCGTAATTAGAAACCCCAAACACCCCCGAGTGGGTATTTCTGTCTCAAAATAACAATTTTTTTGGGATCTGGAAAATTTGTTAATTTAAATTGTTTATAAACGGTCAATTTGTTAATAAAATAATTTCCAATGGTGAGACTGGGTGACCAAAGATTCTTATGACATCAAAAACATTTTGCAACAAGTTTCAGACAAAAATCAACTGTACGAAGATAGTCTGAAATAAAATCTTTAAATGACTAAGGTATTTGATGAGCTCGATGTTGATGATTGCTTTCTCCATCTTCCATTTTTATTTTTGCATTGATAAAAAATGAGATATATATTTTCTTGTGGAAGTATTGCCCTCGAAATAGTTTATTTTACTTCTTGTGAGCCCTTTAGTAAAAATCAATAAATATCAGTTACATCCAAACCATTCTCTAAAACACTAGCTAGATGCCACCAAAAATTACGTTACGACATTATTTGTGTTTCATAAATTGATTGCATCCATAAAACTCAATCCACCTCAAAAATATAATCAATTATATCACAACGGATATTGATTTACCGAACTAACAAACCGGTCAATTTGGCGAAACTTCTTTAAACCCAGCCAAGACAAATCTCGTACAGGGAGATACAGGGAGATCGAATGAGAAGGGGAGTCAGGACAGGGCAAGACAGAGTGCATTGTGAAGCACAACATGTATAGCGGAATCAGGGGAAATAGTGAGGAAATTGAGTGAACGTTAACTATTATCTGTTCTCTAATCACTGCGGTTGGTGGTTACTAATGACAGTATTGTCGGAGGTCTCTACGGACTAACAGTTCACCAGTTCATCAATACGGATACGACATACGAATTAAATTAAAATACTACATTCGAACTGATCGCTAAGACATAACCATCATTCTTCAAAAGACTATTAATACTTTTCTGTAATATAGATGAAATTCCGAATGACTATCCTTGAAAGTATCGAAAAGTCATTTTATTTCCATAAAACATTGTTTTTCTCCTTTTTTTTTGCTCTTCTCAAATACATTCCAATATACTGTAAATAACAATATGTAATCATAAACTGTGCTCTCTAGGAGTTACTTTTCTTGATATGAATAGAGCATTTTAAATTAAGGTAAGATAAACTATTTTGGCTAAACTGCAAATCTCTTCGATGGTTTTTTCTTTCATTTATTCGCAGATGACACTTTGAACACCCATATACTATTCAAAGGTTTGATATATACGGGCAAGGTGAAGAGACCCTGGAAAATGAAACAAGAAATGATTTATTTGGTCAACACTTATTTTATTTCTGAACATAATCTCCTAGTAGCCCGATACACTTTGTCCAACGTTTTTCTAATTTTTCGATTCCTTCCAAATAATACGGTTTCGGCAATCCTTCAAAATAGGCGTTTGTTTCCTCATCGTTGGAGCCAAATCTCTTTCCACCGAACCATTTCTACAAACTTGGGAATAGATAAAAATTGCAGGGGGCAAATCTGCAGAATAGTGGAAGAGCACTTTGTTCTTTGCCAAATGCGGCCGTTTTCGCTTCAAATCGGCGTCGAATCGATCCAAAGTAATCGGTATGGACGATACCGTGTGCATTCCAAAAAACTGTCCACTTTGGCCTTTTTTCGCTTCGATTCGCCAAGACAAGTCCACTTTTTCGACTGTTCTTTGGTGTCTGGTGTGTTGTGATGGATGCATGTTCCGTCTAAGGTTACGATACGGCGCAAAAAGTCCTTCTTATCGCACCTGTTCATCGCCAAACACACCTTTGAAGTTGCCACACGGTCGCGCTTGTTGTCAACAGAGTGCAAATGCGGCACCCATCTGTCAGATAGCTATGCAAAATTTTCCGTACCCGTTCGGTTGAGATGCCCATAGACTCACCGACTCGACAATCGCCAATAACATACTGTGGATTTTATCGACGATTTCTGCCGTTGTGACCTCAATTGAACGACCAGAACGTAAGGTGTCCTCTGTGGTCATACTACCAGAAAGAAAATGAGTAAACTTCTTGTGAATCTTTCCAATCGATGGTGAAGAATTCTCATAATGTTTAACAAGCGATGCTTTGCGCAAGAAATAATGTTTAATCAACACTCGAAATTCACTTTTTTCCACGTTTACAAAAATCTTCATGGCTGCTCGCTTTCGATGGGTGTCAAAACATTTTCGATTATAACGTTATCTGTTTTATTTTTCGTGAACCTTTCACCTTGCCCTCCTAGTAATCTTATCCAATAATCAAACAGATTCTCCATACTCTCCGCTTCTTCATCTCTTCCCACACAAACAACCTGTCGAAATCTGATTATTATATTTTAATCCCTTAGTGTAAACAACCTGTATTTTTATAATTTGTGAATAACCTGTTAACAATCTGAATTCCCAATTATTAAGTTACCTTCCTTTGGTCCCCGGTCATTTTCTTTCAATGTGTAAATAGCTAGTGGTGAGTTTAAGTACAATTGGTCACCAGAAAAAGCCACTGTGTGGCGAAACAAGTTATGTTTTCTTTTATTTTTATAATAAAGGATTATTTTGGAATGTGTATACAGTGTATTATTCAGTAATTGATACAATGCTTATTAATTTAAGAAATTCTTTAGTTGATTTGAAATAATGAATTACTTACTTCATAAATTTTTTTCAAGACTGTATGTTTCACGAAATATTCCCGATATTTCTGGGTATGTTCAAGAAATATAAATCCTGCATCGAATTTACTTAAATCAATTACTTGACCAACGATCTCCTAAATGTTTGGAGACCCCAATATATAAAACTATAAATCGTTTAGCCGAGAGTCCGGTGCGGTCTACAAAAACCATCCTTGTCCATTCCGTTGGCATATTTATGAAGTATGAGAGATATAAAAGGCCCTATTCGGGGATTGAATGGAAGCAATACGGATTGACCGACGATATACATATCGAACACATGTCAGAGAAATAAATAATGCCAATATAGCGATGGATGTTGCCTACCCTGCAACTTCCACAGGCACGTACGATACCTCACACGAATGACGTTCCCTGTCGCTCATTTCCATGCGAAATCGCGCGGCTGTTATAAAGCCATTTCCATAACTTTCCAAATATGCGAGCGCCTTTCGCCGCTCAACTTGTTAACGTTCGTTTACAACAGTTTTTTGTTTCAGTTGTTCTCCAATTAATGCCAATCCTATATAGATATTAAATGGTAATCCAATTAAATCATTGGATCTTAATCATAATTCCACTGATCTGGTAGAGTTCCTATATTTACAGAGTACCGCAATAGCTTATTATGCCATCACCTGGAGAGAATATGGCAGACTGTGTTGTTATAGTGGTTGTTGGATTCTTAGAATATTACGCAGAAGGAAATCGTTTATTTCTTAGGAAGAAAACAACCCACCCTCACTAGATGGATAGAGTCAATGCTGAGGAACAGGATGATACATGCAACCATAATGGAGAAGACCGGAGTGGCCCGAGAGGCCAGAGGATGCCCGCATGGGGAAGTACTTTCTCCACTCCTGTGGAACCTGGTCGTGGACGGGCTACGGAGAACCCTCCAGGACAAAGGATACATAACCCTTGGATATGCCGACGACCTAGTGGCCATGGTACAAGGAAAATACAACTCCACGATCGGAGATCAAATGCAAAAGGCTCTGAACCTGGTAACAATATGGACGGATTCAAAGGAACTGAATATCAGTCACCACAAAGCCACCATAGTAGCATTCACTCGTAAACGCAAATTAGAGGCCTTGGGACCTCTACAGATTCGAGGAGAAACTGTACAGATAAAAGGGGAAGTCAAATATCTCTGGGTGATACTAGACTCGAAACTGACTCGGAAACAACATCTGGGAAAAGTAATTAAAAAAGCGGAGACCTCATTATATGTGGCATGGTGGTTAAACCCGCAATAACATACGCCTCTTTGGTATGGAGGCCTAAAACACAACAAAGAGGGACCATGACAAGACTGACCAACGTCCAGAAACTTGCATCTCTTGGGATCACAGGGGCAATGAAATCTACGCCCACGCCCACTGTAGCAATGGAGATACTACTGGGATTACCTCCCCTCCAATTGGTAATCCAAGGAGAGGCAAGGCTTGGTGCTTTCAGAATGCAAAATACACTGGAGAATGTTCACATTGGGCCAGGACACATGAGTATCGTAAAAATCGTGACCGGGGACGTGTTAGGCATGAGAACAGATCACTGTTTTGATAACAAATTCAGGGTATCAACACCAGAAAGGACTGAATGGGAACATACAAACTTGGGCGACATTCTATAAGGTAAGATCTGATATACAGACGGGTATAAGACTGAAAAAGGTGCAGATGCAGGAGTATATTTAAGAAACCCGAAGACTGCCTTTAGCTATTCATTGGGTAAACACACCTCTGTCTTCCGAACAGAGCTATATGCAATCCTCCAATGTTTGAAGGAAAACAAACGGAGAGCCATTGACGATGAGCAGATCCACATATTGACAGACAGTCAGGCTGCACTTAAGGCAATGAGAAGTCAGGAAGTAACATTCCGTCTGGTATGGACATGCAAAAAAGAACTTGAAATACTGGCACTATAAAATCACATTTACCATGATTAATACAACCGCAATTGGTATCCACAACTTTCTAAAATCAGATTGAACAAGTTCCATCAGTTACATGAACCTTGGGGAATTTTCGCATTTTCGAAAATTTCATAATAGAACATCGTAGAAAGGTGGAAGATCTCTCCCTTTCTATAGATATTTCCATGTTCGGTGTTCATCAGAAATCTCGTCTGTTCAACCATGAGAGATTCCAGATAGGTGAACTAGACGAGCTCAAACTAGGCACCCCTTCATTGTCAAGCTCGAGACCTGCCCAACTTGTTCTTACCAGACTTCATTTTTATGCCGAACAGCGAAGTTGTGAAACTCTTTGCCTAGCGAGGTCTTTCCCTATGGCTATAACCTCCAAACCTTGAAGAAAAATTCGAACGCTCATTTCCTTTCCCAACATTTCATCGTTGGCTCACACGATGTTCATCGAACATTATTGGTTCCCTTCTCGTGCAGTCGTAGTATATTTTAAAAAAAATCGGGTTTTGGTAGAAACGTCTTCATCTGCATCCCATCATCTGTAGAATAAGACCTCAGTATTCAATAATTAGTGTGACATACATTTTTGTGTCCGGGGAAAAATAAATCAGATCCATGTTGAGTGCTGAAATTGGAAAATCAGCATCTCTCAATTTTTTGCCTTGAAATGCTTTGTATTTTACCCCATTTATCCCACTCGAGGGTAAATACTACCATGTTAACCATCACTGACATTTGTTTTCTAAATTATCGGGAAAATTTGAATGTAATTGCTGCTTGTAAACTATGAAATGCGGGCCTATTTCTTCTATTCAACGTCGGATCTTGTATTCTAGCTCTGGAATCGTGGCATCAGGTTCGTTGACATAAGAAAAAGTTCAATGGTTTTAGATAGTGAGACCTCGGTGACCAATCGATGTAACCCTCACCATTGGTAATAAATGCCCTCACCTCATCTCATTTGGTTTGTAGTGAGGTGAATGTATCACATACTCTGGGATATGGGCCTCCATCCTGTTCAAACCATACGTCATTCCAATTCCCAACATGAGCTAATCATAGACAAGAAACTGTTTGGTGCATTGGTGAGACATCTAGGGGGAAACGTGTTTCTGCATTATTTCGGATATGAAATGGAGAGATATGAGAATAAAATACTCGAAATAATGTGATCTTAGCGATTAGTAATATGTAATGTGCATTTTTTTGTCAATAGAGCAGCGTAATTTACTTCACGATAGGAAAGTAATTAAAGGCTTTATGTCTAAACAAGATATCATTGTTTAATCAACGATATGTTTTGATACACACTGTCGGCAGCAAATACTTCGCATTTAGTCGAGTCCTGTGCTTTTGTGAGTTATCGAGCCAAATTTGGTAAGTTCATAAACAATAATATTGGAACATTTGTAACATGATAATTTAGATGAATGTCAAAGCTCCGTTTTCTTCATATGTTCAATGTGCTTATCTAATGTTGTGGATGGAAATTTCAGATTTCAACAGTAAAAAGTTATACAGCGATTTGAACAAGTTTGGTTTTTGGCCGGATGAAAAATGCGTTTTAGAGGATGATCTATAGTACAAGGCCTGAACGCTCGATTGTTGCGTCACTAAAAATATACACTTGTTACTGGTTCACTACAAGAATCTTGTTCTGTTATTGTTGTTACCATGAAATATTTTACAAGGATAGCCGATATCCATTATACCCGTAATTCGTTAACTAAATATTCGAACTTTTAACACATTGTTGTAATTTCCCTTGCAGCCAGGAGTATAACATTTATTCGGCATACGTAAGTAACTAGCAAAAGTCAGTAAATTGTACGTACGAAACAAAACGCTGTAAGAAGCAACATAAATATTCACTAAGGAACCATTTTGCAACGCACTATATTCAGTCATAACACTTATACACACTTATTACCAGGTAAAAATACGTTCCAATCACACGAAGACACCTTAGGACAAGTTTAATTTTCCACAAGAAACTTAAAACTCTGTTTATTTCTAATATTTATCATCTGTCACATTCAATATCCACATTCAATATCGGCTACGCGCCATTATTATGATACGCATTTCCCTAAAGCCTTTTGTTGATGACGTGACACTATAGAGGATATTTCTAATAAGCGGTTTTTAGAATTTTTCTTTATTATGGCTAAATGAATGCGATAAAGAGTTACTGCTTGTCTCAACTCCAAAAAAAGGCTACCGTATCTTTTTCTAGTGAAAAATCCCGCAAGGGAATTGATCAATCAATCAATCAATCAAAACGGGGGCGGTCAGAATCAGTTCAGCAGGCCTAAGGCAGTGCCGAAGGCTAAGATTTTCCATGTACTGATATCTCTTATAGCTTCAAGCGGCATACGTGTGCTGCCGAGATGTTGTAGCCTAAGAGAAACCAGTGCTGGACATTCTGTTAGGATGTGAGTGGCAGTTTCGTCCGCTTCTCCACATCTTCTACAAGCTGGGTCTTGTGAGGAGTCCTGTCACCAGTTTTAGGCCTCTCCTGCACCCCTAGAGAGTAGAGTTTTGGAGAGTGTAGGCGCGAACTCCCTAATGTGAGGCTTCGTCTGCCTCGTGCCATAGGCACCGCGCCAGGGAATTGATAATAAGAACAGAATTTCTTTCAGTGCTTTTGAATACCACATCTTCTACAAGCTGGGTCTTCAACAATGCCCATTGTCAAATGACAGTGTCCTGTGAGGAGTCCTGTCACCAGTTTTAGGCCTCTCCTGCTCCTAGATAGTAAGATTTTAGAGAGCTTAGGCGAGAACTGCCAAACCTTATGCCAGGAGCACCACGCCAGGGAATTGATATGCACAGAATTTCTTTCAGTGTTTTTGAATAACGCCTTTCACCTCGTTCTTTACAACCATTGTAATAACTGCTCAAAATGTTATCTGTTCAGAAGTTACTATTGTACATCAATGTTGATCAAATCCGGAAATCTACAGGTCTGACGTCATAGTCCGTTATGGCATAAACATATTGCTGGACGATTTATAGAACACTGTCAGTGATAGTAGGAAATAGTAAAACAAAATCAAAAGTGTGTCAGCAGTGGAATGGCAGGAGCAGTGACAGTGTGAGGATTGAAAGTTATCTGTTCGGTTAGAAATACGTAAGGGAACGTCGGGAAGGGTGCATGTTACGAATGTATTTTTATCGGACAAGCATCTAACGAGGGTGGTAGACGCGCTCTCCTATGTTCTTCTCTCGGGGTCAGATCTTTGATACGTCACGTCCGCTGCGGCTCACTCAGATTCCTGATCACCTCGATATTGACACGCCAGTTAACGCGCTCCTGGACTCCTCATTAATAAGGGACCGACCGACAAAACGACGTACATTCTAAACCTCGAAACCACCCGGCACGTATACTCTATACTCTACTTATTATCCGGCTAACACGTCACATATGTAAGCTCAGACGACATATAATAACCTAAAAAAAAACAATTTTCACTCATAATAATACCATTGATGAATGACATGAAGGCTTCAAATATATATCTATGGTTTCGGCGTTTACGTAGTGTAAATTCATAATACTTCAGAAGTTGGAGAATAAAACTCAAATTTTACACAAAACTTTTAACATTTAATTTAAAAATGCTGACAAATTGTTTCACCACACTGTGGCATTATCAAAGCGAGGAGTTATCAACGAGGAGTTGATAACTCCTCGCTTTGATAATGCCACAGTGTGGTGAAACAATTTGTCAGCATTTTTAAATTAAATGTTAAAAGTTTTGTGTAAAATTTGAGTTTTATTCTCCAACTTCTGAAGCTTCAAATATAGTAACCCAATCAAACCTAATAATGAACACTTTAACCCCCAGCAAGTTTGTGAATCCAAAAATTAAAATTGCCAAATTACTTTATGAAAAAACAGTTAAAAACAATATCCTGTCCAAAGTTAATGAAGTAATAATTGCAATAAATACGAGAGCAACGTGAAAAGTCCCTGAAAAATAAAACAGATGGCGGCCCAATCGAAAATCCCATGTGACATTGCGGTTAGAAAAAACTTTAAATTCTGAATTATTCGAATTCCAAGGTTATTCAAGATTCTCTTTCATTTCAAAATATTTTCAAGGTAATCCCGCTTTCGGTTATACCGTTAGTAGCCACTAACTTCCTTTTTTTAAATGGGACACCCGATATACATTTCGTTTTTGGATTTCTGAGAAAATTTCATATTGACGTTTCCCTATAACTATTTTCAAATTTTTCTTAGATATCTTTTTTTTTTGAAAATTTTGAAAGATGTAGTCTCATTTTGAACACTGCGCCTTTCACCCATTTTTTACTGGTGGTAATCGCTTTAGGGGTAGATAGAAGCACAGGAATGATATTTTCGAAATCCTCATTGACAATGGATTCATCGCATACACGGTAGGGTATCTAAAATTTGATGACCAACTACACCATTTTTAAAAGTTGAAAAAGTTCGTTCTATCAAAAGTGACACACTGTATTTATTGGATGGTCGTATGCAGAATTTGATTCTGCATCGATTCGCTATACCTATTTCCAACGTTTTTCTTGTTAATCCATATTTTCTGTTTTAATGTGATGGCAGAAACCAAATGCAGAAAATCTGAGGTGAGGAGGGACTATTAGAAAGAAGGGCCGTAAAAATATTTTTCAATGATTGGTCGTTGTTAGTTGTTAGAAACGAATACTTTTGATATAGCTTTACATATTTTTTAAAACCATTATTCACAAGGAATATGAATGAAAATCAAAAATGAATGAAAATCAAAATAAACTGAAAGTCATGCATTTTTTTTTTAAAAAAGTGCAACAATAAGAAGTCTTCATTTTGAGGGCAAATATAACATGTTTTTTCCATTGTGACATAGTTTCGGGGTAGTGGATTTTCTAATTTTTAAATTTTATGACCAATTCTAGATCAGCAACTCCAAAAACCCCTTAGTTATGAATTTCATCAAAATCGGACCAATATATTTTAATTTGGAAGATTTCAAACCCTTAATACCGACTTACTATACTACAATAACTTGCAAAATATACGCTTTTTTTAATTTTCGAAACATGTTTATTTGGCATTAGGCTAGATGCTTCAGGTATTTTCAAAGGTCCAGGATTTACCCTTCATTTCGTACCCCCTCAAACCTAATTTGACAGTATTATGTGTTTTAAGGAAAAGTCAGAAAATATTTATTTTTAGAGAAAAGTTATAGGAACAAAAAATGTCTATTCTGCTACAACAAATGATGGCCATCATCTTAAAATATTATTTTGCATATTTGCCTTTTTATATAGTTTTTAATCCCCACTATTTTCTCTCTAAATGAGCCATAATTCGGAAGGTGTGCATTTTTCAAAAAAAAGATATATTTTTTTTCTTATTTGACAACTTTTCCATAGATTTAAACAGTTTACTGGATAACTCTTCAAATTTTTGAGTGGGGTGCCCTGATTTGCAACACCTACTGTCCTGCACCCTTCAGGAACTCACATACCAAATTTCATAAAATCCATTTACTAGAAAAAAATTGTTAGCCAAAATGCTTCATTGACTGAACTAATATTGATATGCCAAATCGCGCTCATGTTTTTTGTCGCATCATCCTAGAAAATATAAAATATCGCATTTTACTGATACAGTAAGACGACAAGCGAATACCAGTTATCAATTTCATTCAAAAGCTTAATTTTCCTCCTCGGAGCAGCCTCTCTTGACGCGTTAAGTCGACAAGTGCAGAGATTAAGAACCTATACCTCTATGGAGGAGTCGGGAAGTGATTAATAGTGGTATAACGTGTATATAAACCCCAGTTAATTAATATTACATCAGTCGGTTAGGGGGCGCCACATCGATATCTGTATATTGCGATGTTTACCAATGAATTATTCATAAAAGTCACCCACTAGCTACCACTACAAATTTAAATCTGAAGATCACCCCTTCGTTCTCGCGATGCGTTGAAATTATACAAGATGTTCGCGGTTGAATACTATTGAATGAAAATTAACATTCAAAAGAACGGTTTATCATGAGGGCTCTCGTCTTTCAAAACGACGCTGTAATATAAGGTCTTCCAAAGTCTGTTCTGGCGTTCTACGAAGTTGTAAAGTGATAAAATGTTACAATTTTCATTTTAAGTAAAATATCTGGGAATTATACTAGATAAAAATCTCCTCTGGAGTAAACATGGAAAACAGACAACTACTAAACCTCACACCTCTTCATATGATAGTGGAGAATATGGCGATAATGATAACCTACGGAATGACTGGATATGGAAACCAAACGTTAATACCTGGAATATTCCCTCAGTTAAGATGGAAAAAAGGTATAGCTTCATAAAAGAATTTGAAATGAAACTAAGTCGCAAAAAAGAATGGGACGATAACACTATCTCTAGCCCATCAAATGGTACACTAATTGCTTCAAAACAACAGAAGGAACTGGAATAGGAATATATGGACCTGGAACCATATACTCTGAAAGCTTAAGCAAATCCCCGAGCATTTTCCAAGCGGAGATTCACGATATAGGAAAATTTTACCAGTTCAATGTAGAAAGAGACCTCCGCAGACAGTCGGATAGTCAAGCAGCCATCAACGTGCTGAGCTGAACTAGGTAAGGACAATGCAATTACCCTCCTATGGGTTCCAGGAGGCACCGGGGTGGAGGGTAACGAAAAAGCAGACTATCTCGCAAAAAAAAGAGGCCGAAACACGATTTGTGGGGCTTGAACCTTCCTGCGGGATAAACGCCAGCACAATACCGAGAGAACTTAAAAAAGAGATAAACAACAATAGAACCCACCGCTAGATAAGTCTACAACAACTGAGGCAAGGAAAGAAGCAAAGTGTATGCTAGAATTGGTACATTTTTTGAGAAGCCAATCGTAAATTTGCAAATTTGTTGCATTTCGGTTGTTCGTATGACATTCGCGGCAAGAAATGTTAGAAAGTGAGTTAGAGGGGAGTAAAAGTACTGTGGAAGAGTGGAGCATATAACTTTCTGAATTGGGGGCTGAGCTCCCAATTTGAGATACACATATGGTCCCTTCCAAAATTTACTGAAAACGTACCTAACATCTAGGAAGCAAAGTACAAAAATTGTGGATATAGCAACGGGAGAAAAACACTTATCCTCATGGGTATGTCCTGAAGTGGGAGTAACTCAAGACTCTACAATGGGGCCACTTCTGTTTATATTGTGAGTGAATGAGTTTTCCGAAATTCAAAAAAATGGTAATACTGTACAGTTTGTCGATGACAACTTGAGGGTCATACAAGGAAACACTATGCACCAACTTGAATATGATATTCAGGACAATATCCTAGAAATTGTAAGCTACGTAATTTCCACCTTCCCTTGATTCTAAATCAATCAATAAGATAAATTTACCCAAGTTACTGATATTTCCCAAGCTAGCTCAAATTTGTGGTTGTTCGGCCCTTTTCGTTAACAATGATTATACTTGCCCTATTACTTTTCAAACAACAAACCCTAGGCGCCACCACGAGTAAAAAAAGAAGAATTTCAGGCTGTTATAAATAAAGAAATAAGCATCATTGAATTGGTAGTAAGTAAAAGGGAAAAGAAACAAAGCATATAAGAACAATAACAAATATATTCAAATATTGATGAACAATAGAAAATCTTTCACAAACTCGCATGCCCTTTCGGGGTATAAAATTGAAACAGTTATAAATGAAGTAATCAATCTACTTTCACTCAACAATTACGACCAGCATCTAATTCATCATGGTAATGAAAGTTGCAACAGTGATGTTAAAAATACTCCCCTGGGTCTCTCCTGTGGTCCTGATGGTGACTCCGCGAGGTCTTTAGTGGATCCAATATCCTCCTATCGAAAAAGAAAGAAAATACACGAGTAGGAGTAGAGAAGTAAAATTTAATATATGCAATGACTCAGTAATGACGCTGAGAATGGCTGAGTTAAGCTGGATAAATGTTAAATAGGTGAAGCCAAGATAAATTATAACTACAATTACAGATTAAATTAATATGTGACAATTATTCAGAATTTACTGCGGTTATAACGAAATGAATTTAAACAAAGTTAGAAAAAATGAACTGAGTTTGAAAATAAGATATGAGTTATGGTTCAGTGATTCCTAGAACCACGTGGGTGGATTTCGTATTATTAGGCCTCTTTAGTACGATTACGGGATTGTTCAACAAGTCCCACGTTAACTCTATAATCGAAGGTATTGAAACAAGGCTCGTGGAATTATAGATATGGAGTGGTTAGTTCTAGCCCATCCTCTATATGTTTCGTACCTTTTCGATTCGAATAACGCTACGTTGTTCGTATTATGAGGAGTTCAAAGCAAAAAAAAACATACGATATAATAACCCCACGTGTATTCAGAAAAGATGGAATCAAGTGATTTTGTCAATTGAATAAATGATATGAATGAAATTACAATGTCTATAATCAAGAGATCTTGGTGCCTGTTGTAAGAGCAGGAAACAATCAAAGTTTTGTATACATCAGAGTAAGCCTGATTGTGAATGAAATATTAAAGATTCAATGCTACTCTAAAACAATTTAATTAATAACTTTGATTAAGACCTACCTTGTATTCACAGTCACACCTAAGATGCATAGTTATCATCCGCTACCGGTTTTATTCAGATTCTCCCTTCCTAATTGATAACTTGGGTGTGGGGGTTACAATATAGTATTCGTTGAATCCGCTCCGTATTAATTAAATACAGTTAACTATATCATTTAAGATAGAGTTCTTTAATTGGGAAAAAGCTTAAGGATATATAATCAAATTATTATAGTGTTCTATCATGAATAATGATATGTAACGATTCATTCAAAAGTTGGATCGTTAAAAAATGCAACAGTGGTTCAGAGATAACTATATGAAATTGAACGTAGACAAAACGAAAATAATAAGTTTTTCAGCTAAGGAACTATCATTGATAGAAGTAGAAGTTGATAATGCAACAATTAGTTCTACGAACACAACCCAATTCTTAGGTTTAATTAGGTTCATTGACCTCTCTATAACATCGTAGAAAGGTGGACGATTTCTCTCTTTTCCATGGGGTGTTCATCAGAAATCTCGTATGTTATTCCAAAACGAGATATCCTATGAAGACCAATACCCTCTGTAGTAGTTTTCGTTCGACAGTTTATATGCCTTCAGTGCGATTATGGTGATTCTATACCTGGCCTGTAAGAGTAGAACCGTCTGGCAGTTCATATACATCCAAAGCTCACAAATGATTGCAACAGTAGATTGGAGCTATACTATATTAAAATGTGCAAATAACATTCGTAAATTTCGAATGCATGAAATTCTTATCAGCACTTCAACTACATATGTGGCGTAAAAACGTTTTATACATGGGGCTATATGTCATGTTTACTTTTGATAAACTATTCTACTCTACTCTGGTAAGTCATTTTTATGTGTACAGGTTGTTTCGTTTAAAATAAGATCCAGAGAAACTACATAGGTAAATGAAAAACATTACGCGTCGCGTCTTTCTCTTTACTGAGTTGCTAAAATCACATTTTCATCTTTCATAAACCCTTTTTAACAACGTATCACATACTTCTATGAAATTGTATTTTCCTACGAGCGTGCAGCAAAGTGTATTTCCCCGCAATGTTAATTTGAGAATTGAAAGTTATACTTCCCCACATTACTGTTACAAATTGCGCCCACTGTCAGTGCTGGATTATAGCATAAGCTTTACTAAGCTATAGCTTAGGGCCCCGACATTTTGGGGGCCCCGCGGAAAATGTAAAAATTAAAAATTAAAAAACTAATAATGGCAATTTTTCTGGGAAAAAATAAGTAAAGAAATTACTGGAATATAAAAGTTTGCGTATGCCTTCAGTGCGATTATGGTGATTTCATACCTGGCCTGTAAGAGTAGAACCGTCTGGTAGTTCATATACATCCAAAGCTCACAAATGATTGCAACAGTAGATTGCAGCTATACTATATTAAAATGTGCAAATAACATCCGTAAATTTCGAATGCATGAAATTCTTATCAGCACTTCAACTACATATGTGGCGTAAAAACGCTTTATACATGGGGCTATATGTCATGTTTACTTTTGATAAACTATTCTACTCTACTCTGGTAAGTCATTTTTATATGTACAGGTTGTTTCGTTTAAAATAAGATCCAGAGAAACTACATAGGTAAATGAAAAACGTTACGCGTAGCGTCTTTCTCTTTACTGAGTTGCTAAAATCACATTTTCATCTTTCATAAACCGTTTTTAACAACGTATCACATACTTCTATGAAATTGTATTTTCCTACGAGCGTGCAGCAAAGTGTATTTCCCCGCAATGTTAATTTGAGAATTGAAAGTTATACTTCCCCGCATTACTGTTACAAATTGCGCCCACTGTCAGTGCTGGATTATAGCATAAGCTTTACTAAGCTATAGCTTAGGGCCCCGACATTTTGGGGGCCCTGCGGAAAATGTAAAAATTAAAAATTAAAAAACTAATAATGGCAATTTTTCTGGGAAAAAATAAGTAAAGAAATTACTGGAATATAAAAGTTTGCGTATGCCTAACGACTGGTAATATCTAAAAGTAGTCAAGAATTAGTTGATTTTGTATTAAAGGCGAATAATTCGCGCTTATAACTACTCTTCATCTTGTAAGTGCAGTGCAGTGGCAAGTTGAAACGCATTAAAAACCCTTTGAGGAGAAATGTGCGACAGGATAGGTTAGACTCGTTTGCACTACTGTGCATGGAAGCTGATGTATTGCGTCGAATCAGCTTTGATGACCTGATAAAAGATTTTGCTGCTAGAAAGTGCAGGAAAGGATTGTTCTAAGTCAGTTAGATATAAGCGAATCATTCAGCGGATAAGTTTCCAAAAAAGTGCAAGTTACGCATTGTATATTATGACAAATTAAGAAGACGTACTAATAGTGTAAATATTCATTTATGTACTTATTCTCCTGGCAATAACCTTCTCCAGGATTTAGAGCATTATATTACTCTACAAATTTTTTTTCTATGAATAAAGAGTAATTTAAAAGAAAAGGGGGGGAGGGGCCCCCAAAATCTGTTGTGCTTAGGGCCCCTCATAGTGTTAATCCGGCCCTGCCCACTGTTCTCAAGGAATGTGCCCTCTCGGTTAACATCTTCCTTTAGTATGGAAGGTATACGATGAGCCGATACCTTCTGTATACACAAGGCCTAGGAGCTGAATAGAAACGTCGTGACGTCATGTCATCAATAACAGCTAAAGACGTAGCTTACAACATTACTGTTTAGTCGTAATGGCGCAAGGTATAAGTATTAAAATTTAACAAGGTTTCACCAGTTTCTTGTAGAAAATTATATGTTGCACATGTTCCTTAGTTGTTCTTGTGTGATGGGAGAGTGTTTTTACCTGTAAATAAGTGTGTATAAAAATGTTACTACTGAATAAAGTGTGTTGCAAAATGGCTTCCTAAATGAATGTTTATGTTGGCGGCAGACGACTTGCAAGGAAAGGTATTTTATCCTCAATTCTACTACATACAATTAGTCCACACGCAAATATAAGTTATAAGAAGTTTAAATGTATTAATTTTACCTCATCCAACAACTATAAAGACAGTTCGTTCTTCATACAAACTTGAGCGATCCGTTAGTTGAAGAAAGACAAATGTTCCTTACATACGCGAAAAATCTATTTAAATTTTTACACAAAAACGAAAATAACATGATACTTTTGCTTGATGAGATCCATATTAAGCCATTTTTGGATTACAAAGCCGGAAATAGGAACATTCTTTTATACCTGAGGACTATTATTATGCCTATTTCAAGATTAGCGTCCGGCGCTTAGAAACGTTATGCCAAATTCGGTCCCGTGGTTAATCCAAACCAAACATTTTCACGAGATTATAATTCAAAGATGGTTTTTTAAAATGTTAGCACGAAGTTGTTGAATGGAACTAAGGCTGTTGAAAATAATACGTCTATTTTTAAAAGAAAGAGTAACATAAATATTTATACTATGCTACAACCTTCCTTAAACGTTCTCCACCATTGTATCCAAAAATGTACATTTCTCAAAAGATAATTTGAGTCTCCTGTTTGTAACAATAACATTAATTGCATTAATGTTATTGTCAATTTCGTCTGCTCGGTTGCAATGTTTCACGAAACGTAGAAGCCATAATTTTTGCAAATAAATAAAACTTCTACATGTAGGTAATCACATAAACCCTTTACCCAAACTCATAATGCTTACCGAAAACATAAAATTCCCATTATCACATATTGCAGTGGAAGCTATGAACAAACGTAATAAATATGCCGGGTTGTAATCTTTAAAACGAAATCCCGGTCAGCCAGTGGTCCAGTATCAACATGAAACAGTGATGCGATAGCCACTTAAACGTGTTCAAACGTGTTCAGCGTAGTTGGTCAACGTGGACGAGCGTCAACATATTAAGATTCTAGAGATTTTTGCATTAACATCGTAAGGGGGAACAATGTCAATTTATGCATTTTAATGTGTAAACAGAGAAGCCCCAACTTATCGACTGAATGTGTTTGAACTCATCTGATATCGGAGCGTCCTTCGACCTCGATAGATAGATATATCGGAGGATATATCCCAGTGAAATGCCGGCCAGGCAGGCCGGACCCCGGTCAAAAGTGCTCGCCCAGCATATTTTACAAATCTATAAAGGCAGTTCCTTTTCTTTTCGTTCGTTTATGGAATAATTCTACGCACTTTCCTTTCTTTTATCAAATTGAAGTTTTTGAATCTGCCACTTTTAATAATACTCCATTAATTCGAAGGGTTTACCAGACGTTCGTTGTTCAAATAACCTAATGATTTCGACGTTCCAATCGAGGCAAAATTTATAAATAACAGCATGTTCTGACGTAAAACATTTTGGTGACGTATAATATAGGTATCGAGTTATAAAAATTCCCTCAACAATCTTATAATGACTCGTTTTCTTTAAGAAAGTTCAATCTACTTCGGAATAAGGATGACAAGAATCTAGATTCTTACATACTCGTACCTTAAGCATATCATACGAAATGTACAGGATGTAACAAATAAGCAGGTCATCCCATTAAATGCGAATTCTTGGCGTCAGAATATGATGATTTAGCCCAATTTACCTTGTAACAAAAATGCTTTCCATAAAATATACAGAGTGTTTTAAAATTCATTTTTGGCGATTAATATGTTTCCTCAATATTCTATTTTTGACGTGACAACGTCTTATAATTCGATGGAGCCGGCTGCACGCACGAAAGAACATGACTCATGCGGCGTTACCTCGCGTTCCATTTAAGGCTTGAAGTGCAAGCGAGCTCTCCTACTTGAGTGAGCGATGCGTCCGCCTGGACAGCTGCTATACAATAGTTATTTGTTTTACTAGGCATAAAAGCACAAGATTTAATGCCAAGGGATTAAATCTGCTTTTCTGCCGTGTGAAACATATAATTTTTTCTTCAAATTTGTTCCAATTCCACGCAAAATCGACTTTTTCATATTTAAATTGCGTTTCATTATCAATATCCAAATAACTAAATTATTTTATTAAAGGTAACTGGGCCCTGCGTTACTATGTTTACCGCTGATGACGTTTGTTGAATATGTTTGTTTACTGTTTACTTTGTCATTGTCAATTTTGAAAAGTTGTCATGTTAGAAATGGATTTACTGCAAAGTGAGGATGAATTGATGCAATTAACACCACCTGAGATAAGAGACCAGGCGCGAGATGTGGAATTTAACCTTTTACCGGAAAAATCAAGAACTGTATATGAACTCACATACAGCAGATTCATGGAATATAGACAGAAGAAGAATATAGGATCTTTCTCTGAAAATGTGCTGATTGTCTATTTTTCCGATCTTTCAAAGAAAATGAAGCCTTCAACATTATGGTCTACCTATTCGATGTTGAAAGCTACCCTGAACATAAAAAATAACATTGATTTGGCAAAATACCAGAAGTTACGGGCTTTTTTGAAACGCCAGTCAGACGGTTTCCATGCAAAAAAATCCCGAGTTTTTCAAAGAGAAGAAATCGAGAAATTTTTATCAGATGCCCCAGATGAACTGTATTTGTGTACGAAGGTAGGAATATATTGAAAATGATCTATTATGGATTAAAGAACTAATTTTCAATTTATATTTTAGGTTGTAATTATTGTTGCAGTCGCTGGGGCTTGTAGATGTGATGAGCTTTTGCAAATGAAAATAGATGATATAAATGATATGGGCGACAAATTGCTAATTATGCTACCAAATACTAAGACCAAAAGATCAAGATCTTTTGTAGTAACGGAATATTTAAGCGCTTACAGAAAATATGCAGCCTCCAGACCCTCGAATTTAAATAATCGGCGTGTCTTTTATAAATATGCGAACGGTAAAGCACATCATCAATTCATTGGCATTCACAAATTCGGTAAAATGCCAGAAGAAATTGCTACTTTTCTGGGACTATCCCATGCGAAAGAGTATACCGGGCACTGCTTTCGCAGAACTTCGGCCACGTTGCTGGTGCATTCTGGTGGGGACATAACAATGTTGAAGCAACATGGAGGATGGAAGTCTTCCGCTGTCGCGGAGGGCTATATTGAGGACTCGCTAGCCAATAAGTCGAACATCGGCAATAAAATATTTTCTGGCGTTTCCGGAGTATCAAGTGTGGATACTAAAGTTGTTAATTTTACTGGAAAGGAGGGAAGTGGACAGAGTTCAATTGTATTAAATAATTGTTCACAATTGACCATAAATGTATCTAATAAATAAAAATTTCGTGTTGTAGTTTGTAGTTTTAATGCAATAAAACCAGTTTATTATCATCAGCATCATTTTGAGTTTTCTTAATGTCATTGTCAATTTTATTAACCAGTTTGATTTAAATTATTACTTGGAAGGTTGCCTAGCAACGAACTTTTTCTGCCTAGGCAGTAAAAGTGGACTTTTTCTGCCTAGGCATTAAAAGTACAACTTCTAAGCCTGCCAAGTGTCATTAAAAGGCCGCTTTTAATGTCATTTGGAGAAAAAAATACATTTACATGTTTTCGTCAAGTATGAAGTGCAGTGAAAAGTGAATGTAGTGTCAATTGTTTATAGCAACGATAAAGGTAATGATTCTTTCTATATTAAATATGTGTTCAGTGATATATTGTCGAATATTCGTGCTTTCATCATTAAAATAAATAGCATCGGTCCGCTAGTGCAGCGATTGTAGGTTATGCTATAATTAATAAGTTAACAGAACTATTTCACGATGAGTAAAAAATCAATTCGATCGAAATAATTATCGAGCGTAGCTATGATTTCAAAAAATTAAAACGTAAATGTTAAATCTTCCACATATCATAACAACGTGTCTGAAATGACAGGTTGGACCAGCCAGCCGTCAAAGGGAACAATTTTCTCCTATATCAAACACATTGAGGCGGGCTTTTTAGAAGCTAAATTGACATAATTGTATTTATGCGTACAAATAAATGTAACTTGATCAATTCAATTGTGATTTCCATTTACCTCCTCTATATCCATACAAAATATCTATCAAACAAATAAAATTGAAATTTTCTTTTGAAAAATGAAAACATTCCGTCAGTATTTTCTTATGACGTTGTCACGTTCAACTATCGTCAGTAAACCGACTTTACAGACAACCGATTTTTTTTAAATTTAATTTAAATCATATTTTTCATTTGTTTTGTAACTTTAATAATGATTTTTGACCCAGGTATGAATTATATATAAATTCTTTATAAATTCATTAGATTTTCAACATGTATTCTTTAAACGGTATGTAGGTGATTGCCTAATGTGTGTTCCCATTGATAAAATTAAGTACGTGATTAATAAATTTAACAATTTCCACTGTCAAATAGAAGTGAACAAGAACGTAAATTTCCTAGATATGAATATTTATTTATTAGTAATTAACGACATATAAAAATTACATTTTCTAGTTAAGATATTGTACATTGTAAGAGTATGGCTAAGCTACTTTATAAAAATAACCTTATACAAAGTGCATACCATTACAAGTTATTCACCTAAAAGCAACAACATCTGCCTTCCTCAGCCTGTGCTTAAGTCCACTGCATGACAGCGCGAACATATCAATATCACCGTATTCTTTACCCAACCTAGTCATTCTAGATATAGGTGAATTACCCCATAATTGGTTCCATGAAAAGCGCTATGAAACAAATCGAAATTTCTAACTCTCCTTGTAGGAACATAAAACCCGACTTGATCAAGTAGCGACATTAAGCATGATGCAGACGGAAAAGTAAAAACTTCGTGGCTTACTAAAGAAGTTTGGTCTGAACGTTAGCTTCACTTCAATTCAGTTGCACCAACAAGTTAAAAAAAAGTGTTATAAACAGCTTTACAGATCGTGCTGTTAAATTGTCCCACCCAGAGGCCGTCCCAAAAATTTAAATGTTCGTGATAGATATAATTTTATAACATTACCACACATTCCGGAGACTTTCAATATCTTGAATAGTAGACTTCCGCTGATAGCTAATCTTGAAAAATCTTGACTTCCAGATGGATTCCGCATCACAATAGCACGACTCAAGTCTCCCCTGGAGGTACCACCTGTAAATGGTTGGCGAAACGTCGGTATTTAGTAGTGCTATTGTGACGCGGAATCCATCCGGAAGCCAAGGTGTTTCATGTTTCAATATTCAAGTAAAGTATTCTAAATTGTGTACAAATGTGATTGGAATTGCATAAACTGTCAACTGATCAACTAAGATTTCGAATATGAAATGAGCTTAAATATTGAAAGTTAAACTACATGTCGAGCACGATTGAAAGAACTAAAGAAAATACTAGTATGTTGGTCACTACGCTGTGCGTATGCTCGAAGGGTTAAGTCAGAGTGAATGATTGATTGAATCGAAAGCCGATCAAGAGCGCGAGCCATTGTTTGTATAGTTGCCAAAGGTATGGATGGGTTTTTAAAATCTATAACTCGAAAACGGCTCAAGGTACGATATTGAATTTACAAACCAGTGAATTTGACGCATCGTACTTATTTTCTGTAAACATTTTTGGCTAAAGAGTCTCTCCCAATAATCGAGCATAGCCTCCGGCCCACTTTTAACCTTCAAATTTCCCAATTTAGGTTTAAAACTTACCTGAATTAGTAGATTCAGTTCACAGAAAGTCGTTTTGTGTCACCTTTTAAGTGCGAGTAGCTAGGCTACAACGTACTGCTTTCATGGTACAGACCCACCAGTCTTATCTATCTACAATCGACCAGATACTTATCGCAACGAACAGTCCGCGAAACAAAGCGAATAGCGTCGAGTATTTCATAGGACCGTTTGGCTCAATATTCGAAACGGATTGAGGTACGACATTAAATTTTTATGGCAGTAAATTGCGAACATCATATCTAGTTTGTGTCAAAATTTCAAATAGATTGCATCTACCATTTTGGCCCCTACACGGGGGTCACGTTGACCCCCGAATTTGTTTCGGCTTTTCAAGTACTTTGCAGTTGAGCGTATTTCTAACATAAAATTAAATTTTGAAAATAGATATGGGGAACCAACTTGACACGTCCAAAGTAAAATCAGTTTTATTGTTCAAATATAAATAGGAATAAAATTATGTATAGAACTATGTTGGTTATCTACATATCATCGCTATCTTCGTCTTCCACTTTGTTTAGATACGGAAATTCCAGTTTTTCTTCGATAAGAGTCATGCCCGATCCCACTGGACATCTGAACGTGTCCGAAAATGCATCTGAATTGCTCATGATATTCTCAATTCGCAATTGTGGCGGTAGAATCTGATTCTCGAAAGCTTCTATCATGAAATCCAGCAACGTTGTCCGCTTACAAAATTCTGTAAATACTCAAGTTATATTATTCCCAAATCATATTGCAACTTGCAACTTTATCAAGTAATACTTTATCAAACCCATTATACGAGGGCAAAAGTCCCTGAAAAATCAAGCAGATGGCGCCACAATTGAAAATCCCACGTGACATTCGTAATGTACCACCTTTAATTAGAACGTATTAAAAATTTCAGACTGATATGTCATTCAGTTCTGTTCTGACACCAATCGAAAGCAAGCAACCTTGGAGATTTTAGTGAACATGGAAAAGTGAATTTCGCGTCTTGATTAAACATTATTTTTGGCTTGAAAAAATATTACTCGAACCAAAGATCGCTTGTTAAACATTATAGAGACTCTTCACCATCTATTGGAAAGACTTACAAGTGGTTTACTGATTGTTGTTAGGATAGTATGACCACAAAGGACGCCGAATGTTCTGGTCGTCCAACTAAGGTTATAACGCCACAAATCGTCGATAAGATCCATGATATGATCCTTCATAACTCACCAAAAGACCAACGAACAGTCGAAACAGTGGACTTCTCCCGGCGAATCAAAGCCGAAAAAGGCCAAACTGGATTTATCGGCCAACAAAGTCATGGCGACAGTTTTTTGGGATATACACAGTATCGTCCATATCGATTAGCTTGAAAAATGCAAAACGGTCACTGGCGTACATTGTACAGAGCTGTTAGAAAAATATGAAAAATCTCTAGCTGTAGCTTTGGGTATCACTTCCGTTTTATGATTTACCACCACAACGTTTACAATCGAGAGTTTTCTCTCAGATATATCACTGTAAGTTGTGGTTCACACAGAGATCTGCAGCTCCTGATGATCTACAAAGCACATTCTAGATGTTGGACATTCAGTTAATAATAAAAACATCAATCATATTAGTATGCCCTAAAATTTGACCGTGCCTACAGTTATTCTGCTATTAATTCACAATTTGGGGACCCAACGGAGCATATTTCTAAATAAAGCTTATAGAATTAATAAACTTGAATCACAGAACAAGAAACTAAGAAATGCTGATGATGATAATTCCTGAAATGGTATATTTGTTTTCATGAATGTATATTTATTGTATGGAATCTTCTTTCTTCCATTTAATGACGACGATTCATGAATTTTTTGAAGTTATTTCTGGTCTCAACGGCAAACAAGTAGTGTTGAATATAATAAGCGTTTTTTTCGTGAAAGCCGGTATTACTATTGATTATTGATTTTGCATATAGTTAACATGTTGAAAAATCAAGAAGACCAATTCGAAATTCAACAAAACTCACCTTGAGCGATCGTCAAAAAGAAAATTTTTTCTCTGGAAAAGCTCGACGAAATCCATGGTAACAACTTTTTATTTCCATAAGTAGCGAAAGTATCCATAACTATTCTGAAAGCTGTGTTTTCAGTAATTCTCTCATTCGCCGATAATCCATTGTTCACCTATAAAATAATTCAGTTCAGTTTCCACAATTTTTTTTCCAATTAATTAGTAATCTTCAAGTCTCAGTGGTCCTAATAAGGACTAAGAACAATTGCCAATAGGTCATCCTCCTAAATCAATCAATAATCCAGAATACTTTATAATCCAGCATTTGCTATTTCATAAGATTAAGTTTTCGATTTCTAAATATAGTTGAACTCACACTGAAAGTGACGTTCTGATGTCCAAACATCCTGGGACTGGTCAGTGTTAACATCTCTCTGGTTGTTTCTTCCAAATAAGAATACGTAGGAATTGAACTGGTAGATAGTTTGACGCCGTGTGTAAATCCAAGTGGATCGAATTGACTAGCTATTTCTTTGGCTAAGTGAAAGCCCACTTGTCCCAAGATAATATAACCTGGTAATGAACTTGCAGCTATTTTAGATAATCCAAGAGGAATACCTGAAAACAAATTCTTGATACCTTGTATTTACACTATGTAAAAAGACTCACTGATAATATCACTAGTATAGAATGAAACTGGGGACTTCTTGTCGTTAACAAAATATCGAAACCTGAAACAAACGTACTTAACACGTAACTTAAGATATGTTGTAATTCCATCAAGATATTACATCACGTCTCCGAAAGTCATAGATAAATATTAATTTTAGATTAAGAACAGTGAATATTGTCTGACGAGTCTGAAATAAATAGATACTCCACAGATAAATAGTTATTTTTGTATCAATTGTGTGAAATGAGTGTTTTTTTAATGACATATGAGAGTGTTCACTCGAATGCGTCATTAAAACGCGAATCTTTAAAGAAAAATGGACTAGGAATACCTTCATTCAGCTGCTAATAAATGTGCACAAAAAATACGGCATTAACAATTTGATGAACATCAACAATCGTGAAATAATTATATTCTTGTGCCATTACTTGGAACAGAACTATTCGAAAAGAATATATACAATATTTAGCTATGCTATCATACAATGAATTGCCAAAAGGATTTATATTTCTACATATACACATAGAAATTTGCAAGTGTTTAATTATTTAAATTTATATAAATTTTACTCAATGATTGTACTTCGGTTCTACTATTTACCAACTTACTATCACGTTTTATGTGAATCATCTCCATGTTAGATATTTTATGATAATTGGCTTCTTTACGACGAAACTAATTTAGAATGACTCGAATTCATATGAGGTTGCTTCAAAACTCAGTTTTAAATGTAAATTATGAGTTGTAAATGATCTAATTTATGATATTCGTTACTGAGTTCTGATTTTAAGTATCTTGTAACAACCAATTCAAATTGCATTCATTCATTGAGTCTGCAAATTGAAAATTAAAAATAAACTTACAAGTTGTCTGGTGTTGCTTTCGTTCCTTCTAAAGAATACACGCTGTTTCTCTTGTTTCTCATCAGCAACATCAGATTTGCTTGATATTCTCCATCCTTAATATGCAAATCTCTATAATCCGCTTGTAGTTTGTCTTTTTCCTCTTCAAAACCATGTTTATCGAAAGATACCACTTTCAATTTGTTCAATTTTTTCAGAATTTCCGATCTTGAATGTGCATCCAGCCAATCCGCTTTAGTTATACTAGTTGTGAAAGTATTTTTCAATTGGTTGAATAGTTCGTTTATTTTTTTCTCGTGATTATTCAATGTGTCACTGGTATAAGCCAGCTTATACAAATAATTCACCACGTCAGGCATGAGGGATTTGCTCAAATCTAGACAGAAGTGTTTCCTAGAATCTCTGAACGTTGGCAGAACTGTCGTTTCGTATAAACTATGTGTCAGCAGCGACAGAAGGGCGTCGTTCACGTTCCTGTAACAGATTTCGAAATACATTTGAATTGCGCGCCTTTTGCGTTATGTGAAGGTTGACATTTTGCATTTTTACTGTTGGTATGAAATATATCTTACCTCGTAATGACGGATGAAGCTAATTGTCCCGAATGACTTTTTATGAATCATATCGTGCATCCGTGATAATGAAAATCCAGATATGATTATATAAAACCTAATGCATCGAAAAATGTATTATGTACATAAATGTATTGAACTATTTGAAGATAGTAATTTAGTTATTTTGTTGCGTTCCAATTTCCTATTTTTATATAAATCTGAAATTACTTAGAAAAAACCGTACGATGTGAAAAAAAATTAAATATTGATTATTAGTAAATAAAAATAATATTTAAAAAACATTTTTTATTACATGCAATATAATGAGTTTATAATCGTTGAATAAATGTTGACACCAACTTTCTTTAAAGCAGTCGTTCTTATATATGCCTGAAGATGAGGTGTAACCTTTGGCTTCGAAAGCTGGTAGTACCGAATACCGATTTAAATGGATTATGAGTAATTAAACCATATTTAAAATGTCAAGTCAATTGCATTAAATCAATTGTTTTTGAACGGCAACTCTGAAATGAGTTGCCAACTGTTAAAATGAAATAACCCTGGTTTGACGGAGATAACGCTGCATTTATTTAGGGAAATCGTTCAAATGAATTGGTTGCACTTAATTACTAACCACGAAGTCATGATTCTATTTCCTAAAGTATTGTTTGTGATTTTCATCTCTTTTTATTAACTTCCGGCAATACATCCACAGTCGATCTATGGTTGGGATACTTTAAACCGACAACAATTCGAAAGTATGTTTATAAACCTAGATATGAGAGCCCATACCACTTACACTTCTGTCGCGCTGAGATCTTTGAATAATTGCGTAAAATATTGTCCGTAGTATACTTGCACAGGGGTTGTGTCTTCTATTTCATGACCAGCAAGTGTCTTGAATAAATCTTTCCATTGCAACAGTGGGTACTGACCCTGTAAATCCGACACTGACAAAAGTAAGAAATCTTTTATAACATCAGCTTCCTTAACAGCTGCTTGATCGGGTAGTTTCTGAAAGATGAGGTTGTAAGATTTCATTCTTTTGGAATTTGAAAAGTTTAGAAAGTAAAGTATAGAAATAATTAAAACAAACGAATGATTTAAATTTACTATTATACTATACACTATACTAAACTATGATATATCGAATGTGAACTGATTGTCTAGTAAATGTGACTTTACAATACCTTGGTCTTGAACCTCTACACTAACTTACATCAATATTATGGAAAACGTCATTCCTAAGAGACGTTTTTATGTTTTCTATGTGTTTGGAGGATTCTTCGTCAGTGAAATTAGAAACTATTCCTATTTCTCTCAACGAATTTCCTATCGAATTCAAGATAGGCGTATAGTCTTTTTGACATATCAAGAATTTCTTGTAAGTTGAAGTAAGATCAACTTGTAAACCTTTGGTTTGTTCCTCTAATTGTCGAAGACACTGCAGCTTATTTTCTTGTAACGGGGACCAATGTGGTAGATCTGCCGATTTCAGAGGTAATGTTAACTGAAAAAAGTTATTTAGGGAAAAGGTATAAAGGTAATGAGTTGAATGTTTTTGTTTGGATATTGAGAATACTCTAATTCACTAATTGCCTTATGTTGATTAAATTAAAAGCTCAATTTTTGATTTCATCAATCTAATTTCCCTAATAATTTGTTTAAATAATGTCGCAATTTATTATTTCTCGTTTTTGTTT
Organism: Endomychus coccineus; assembly: GCA_958510875.1. NCBI lineage: Eukaryota > Metazoa > Arthropoda > Insecta > Coleoptera > Endomychidae > Endomychus > Endomychus coccineus. The sequence continues at coordinate 9,843,839 of OY294069.1, forward strand.
TGTTTGTTACCTTGAAGGAAGAACAATATATTTAAAAAATAAGCCAAAATCAAACGGCACCGAGACAAGATAGATAACTCTTTGTTCAAATCGATAAAATGAAAAATTGGATATTGAATTACCTTAAAAATATATTTCGAAGTCTCTTCATCCACATCGAGTTCAATGTCCATGAAAGGCATCGATTTGAGCAAAATCAATTTTGAGAACAATTCCGTTGTCGAATACGTTGGTTTTGCTTGAGGCCCAAATTGGAAACTACCAACTTCTTGGACAAGTTCTTTTACTGAAAAATAAGTTATACGAATGTCAATTTGCAATTACTTCAAACTTGGATTAACCATCCAATGTTGCACCGAGTACATAAACTAGAAAAAACAACGTTCAGAACATTTATTGTGAATAAAAAAGACAAATGTTTCATGGATGAGGCAACTGTCATATGAAATCCAGGATGCTCTGGAGAATGAAGAAACTGTAGTATGTATGTACCTTTCTAGACGGGCTTTGGACAACACAACAAATAAATCCGTCAAAATAGTAGTAGAAGACAGAGGATAGTACGACCACCAAGTGGGTTTCGCCTAGAATGGTCGACACAAAAATGGGACAAGGTATTATTTCCATCTGCATAATCAGAGAGCGGCGAGGGAATTAACTGTTGATATTTCGAATTCAATGTTCAACCTCCATCGGAGGTTCTGGCCGAGGCAGTAAGAAACCGGTAATGTATTTTGCTTTCTGATAGCGGCGTAGATTCGAAACTCCAAGCGGAAAGGTCACGGCAGCTTGATTTGTTACACTTTTGACGGGTTAGTTTTTGTAATTCTATATAAGTTCACTACTAGGTCAGTAGGCTCTTTGAAAATTTGTTGTGATTGATTGATGAGGTGTGGGGTGGGAGTACGGCATACTAAATTTGGTCGTTCGTCAATCAGAGGATGTTAACAAGGGGGTGTTGCCTCCCCATTCTTGAGCTCGTCTCCTTTACGGCCTGAACGACCTCCAATAAACTGTCAGGGTCATGCCGACAACATAGTCTTATTCGCGAGGGGCAGAGAATATTCCCTATTAGTCAACCTAACCAAGACCACTCTAGTTGCCTTTACATGGAAAATAAACCTTAACCTCAGAGGCATCGTATTAGAAGGGAATGTTATTGAATAGAAGCCAGAGGGAATTATACTAGACAAAAAATTCCTCTGGGAGAAGCATGAAAAGAAAGCAACCAACAAATCCAGAATAGGCCCCTAGTGGTGTGTAGAAACTGCAGGAATAAACTGTGTGTGCAACCCTATGCATTTGGCAATAGTGAAACCGATCATCAATTTTGGGACATTAGTTTGGGTCAGCAGAACCAGCACGTTAATTATTAGTGCTCCAATAAACTGTTAGTATAGAAACAAATTGTTCAGTCCGAGGAATTTTGCCAAGAATCAACCGAGAAGGTTCATTCTTCGCTTTAAACTAACACTGATATGAAATGGAAACTATGTTTATCCATCAAAATTAGGCACAATTAGCAAGGACGAAAATTCTGTGAAAATGCACAGAAAAAATTGATGATGGTGCGAAAAACTGAGCACATATCAAATTAGTGTCGTATGATGGGAGGTTGAAAGAAATACTATATTTACCTATAATAAGGAAGATTGAAGGAGGCTAAATATTGTCAACAATAACGATAATCATATCAACCGGAAATGTTAAGCTAAACATAACTTTGCAGGATGTTCCAATGCAGTTCACGAAGCATTGACCTCTGTTTACGCGATATTGGAATCTTAGAATTTGGTTAAATAAAGTTGCTCCGATTTTTTCATATGCAATTGTCATCAAAGATGAAGTGAACTGAGATCATGGGGAGATTGTGGTAGCTGCATTAGGTATCTGCATAACCTATCCTTACCTTTTTTAGTCCTTTCGGAGTATCTATAGACATTCTCATAGTCAAAACAGCTTTTGTAAAACATACGAAAATCGTGAATGAATTTTGGTGTTTCTCCTTTGATGAGATGTGAGGATAGAAGGTCAACGTCTTCTGTATCCTTTTCAGAAGCAACGTTCCCACAAGTGAATTCGTAGAAATCATCGCAAGGACTCGCAGAATGATCCATCCAGCTCAAAATACGAGAGGCAATATTGTTACAGCTAGTTGTGGTACATACCGAAGACTGTTCGTCGTTTCCTAGTCCTATGTTAGGATTAATATGTTTTTCTACAGTTGCTTCAGTTGTAGATCTGAAATTTTCCGACATTAGATAAAATATTGATGCAAAACATTATTTGGGAGTGTATACTAACTTGATTTTATTGCTGATAGGTCCAGCATCAGGTACAGTGGAAAGTGTAGCGACCGTTTCCGCTTCAGTCGTGATTGTTGTTTGGTCTTCTCTTTTTGTCGTTGACAGTAGCATTTGTGGCGTGGTGATATCTTCTGTTACTGTGTTATTTACCAATAAGGTAGTATTTTCTTGTGTATAGTTTTGTTGCCCCTAGAAGTGTCATATTGTATAACCTAAGCTGAGTGTTTATTTCAGTAGTGGATTCAATTTGAGCCTCTTACTTTCAAAAGTTACTGATTGCAGATTATATGATGCGGCAGACAATTTGTACATTGTAACGGTGGGCATTTGCCCATGACTGATCACTGATAGCTTGCTCAATTTTGGTCGTAAGGAGGGGGCTTGTAAGGAAAAAAGTGCTTACACATATCGAAATATGATAAACAATAATAAAGGTTGACTAATATAAGACCGTTTCTGTCCCGTACCTTTTTTTTCATCTGCGTTTAAAAACAATTTTTACTGGAAGTATTTGGTTGTCAATAACTTCCAGCAATTCAGAAACCAATATAAGCAATGTTTCTTGCAGCAATTTAAGCCGCTTTACATTCGGCTGAGCAACAGATAAGCAGAAGTTTGTCTTTCGATTCAGATCAACTGGTAGTTAGCTTTTGTACTCGGCAATCACCCAAGGGTATTACTCAATATCTGGGTCGATGTTCATTAAAACCATTAAAGAGGGTAATAGTAATTCTTGGCTTCCGGATGGATTTCGCGTCACAATAGCACGACTTGATGCCGATGTTTCGCCAATCATTACAGGTATCATATTCAGGACAGGGTTGAGGTTTGAACTAAAACAGAGTTTTCTGGTTTCTGTAGCGGTATTTATTGTGGGAAAAAACTTGATCCGCCTGAGCCACAACTCAGGGCAGAGGTTAGGTGCCTGAACGGAGTTAACCACAGGAATAAATGCAGTGAACTGTTTAGCGTGAATGTTTTTTCCCACAATAAATACCCTGCCCTGAAGATGCCATCTGTTCTAAAATATGCAGTGTGATGTTATCGAAGGACGTGTTGTTGATGTAGGCTTATGGCTCTACATCATTGGAAAAACCAGGTACTACAAGAGGCGTAAGAGCTAACTTATTATTATAATAAGCTCCTGTGGTTAAGTTACAATTCACTATAATAATGTGAATAATGGTTATAGACTGGTCTGATACATGAAGTACACCAGGTGTCAATTGCTTTTTGCTGAATCCCAATAGTTCGCTTATACCATCATTCGGAATAAGATTCACTTCAAAATTACTCACTCTTCAGCTCTGTGTGTAGAGTGTTGTTGTAAAGATTTTATTGACAATTTTCGTCAACTCGTAGGACCCTGTAGATACAGTTACTACCTTCTCCTCACCCTTCCAATTTCCATAATGAAATTTAGTAAAATCTTCTCCAATGTTCGGGATACTGATGCAAATCGTACAATAGCCGTGCTACTGTGACCCCGAATACATCCGGAAGTCAAGAATTTTCAAGATTAAGATGTTGAAAATCTAAAGACCAAGTAATTCATTGTCCCCTATACAGGGTATTCCACGAGAGCCGTTCGTTAGAAGTTTTCGTGGTTAGAAAAAAGTTAGAATTCTGAAATTTTGGGTTCCAGGGTTATCCAAGATTTTATTCCCTTTCAAAATATTTTCAAGATCATACTACTTCCGGTTACACCGGAAGTCGCCATTAACTTCCTTATTTTAAATGGAACACCCGGTATCTTTTTTCATTTTTAGATTAGTGAGAAAATTTCATAGTGGATTCCATCAGATTTCCCTATACCTATTTTCAATTTTTTCTTAGATATCTTGATTTTTTTGAAAATTTTGACAGAAGTAGCGCTGTTTTGAGCATTGCGCCCTTTAACCAATTTCGATTGGTAGAAAGCGCTTCTGGGGTAGACGGAAGCACAGGAATGATTCTTTCGAATGCCATATTGACAACTGATTTATCGTATACAGGGTATCCAAAATTTGATGACCAATTACATCATTTTAAAAGTTGAAAAAGTTCGTTTTTTCAAATGGGACACCCTGTATTTTATTGGATGGTCGGATGCAGAATTTGATTCTGCATCGATTTGCTATAACATTCTCTATACCTATTTCCAGTGGTTTTCTCGTTAATACATATTTTTATCAAAAGGTGATCAAACTCCAAAAGTTCTACCAAAATTTAAATGCGGCAAGATATCTGGAGATACTGAGAGGGTTTGTTAGTGATTTTCTAAATGCCCTACCTCCACGTGATAGAGCAAACAGTTGGTATCAGCTTGATGGTGCTCCAGCACATTCCACTATAGCTGTACACCGGCAATTGTCACTGATGTTCGAGGATCGGTGGATTGGCCCGCGAGGACCTTGGAACTGGCCACACAGATCACCCGATTTGACCCCCTTGGATTTTTACCTCTGGGGTCGCATAAAAGAACTAGTGTACTCTGGGCCGGTACAAACTAGAGAGGAATTGTTGAACCGTGTTCACCATGCGCTTCCTAATATAAGTCCAGACGAACTTCGGAGGTCTGTTTCGCGAGGAGTATATGACAGAGTTATTCAGTGTTTGAACCAAAATGGAGGTCATATAGAACAATTATTGTAATTTTACATTCTCTTATTATTTTATGTCATTATGTTCCAATTTTTTGTTTTTATTTTATATTTCGTTCTAAATGTTAAGTACTAATGTCATGTTCTAATTAAAGTAAATTTTTTACCGTTTCATTGATGTTTATTTGACTTCGAAAGGCAAGCGATGTTTCGGTTTCTGCCAAAAAACCACATTAAAATAAAAAATATGGATTAACAAGAAAACCACTGGAAATAGGTATAGGGAATGTTGTAGCAAATCGATGCATAATCAAATTCTGCATCCGACCATTCAATAAAATACAGGGTGTCCCATTCGAAAAAACGAACTTTTTCAACTTTTAAAATGATGTAATTGGTCATTAAATTTTGGATACCCTGTATGCGATAAATCAGTTGTCAATATGGCATTCGAAAGAATCATTCCTGTGCTTCCGTCTACCCCAGAAGCGCTTTCCACCAATCGAAATTGGCTAAAGGGCGCAATGCTCAATACAGCGCTACATCTGTCAAAATTTTCAAAAAAATCAAGATATCTAAGAAAAAATTGGAAATAGGTATAGAGAAACCTGATGAAATTCACTATGAAATTTTCTCAGGAATCTAAAAATGAAATAATATACTGGGTGTTTCATTTAAAATAAGGAAGTTAATGGTGATTTCCGGCGTAACCGGAAGTAGTATGATCTTGAAAATATTTTGAGAAGAAAGAAAATCTTGGATAACCCTGGAACCCAAAATTTCAGAATTCTAACTTTTTTCTAACCACGAAAACTTCTAACGAACGGCTCTCGTAGAATATCATGTATAGGGAAACGGCCGTTTGGAGCACCTAGTCTTCCTTTAGGGTTAGTGAGGAAACTGAAGCAGGAGTTTACTAATCCAAAATTCGTAAAAAAGTAAAAAAAAAATGATGAACTCACCGTTTTTTTATTGACACTAGCAGCCCATGTTACAGTGGTAGATATTATCAGCACACATATCGCCAAAAACACCACTATGGTACACGTCGCACGTGAGTTACGTTTCGAATTCGTCCCTTGGGTTCCCGCAATTGACGTAGAAACTGCTTCGTTAATTTCGAACCTACCTTTCGCCATTATTTTGCAAGATGTACTAAGCCACTCGCTCACGTATCACTCACATTCTTTCAGGCTTTCCATTCGGTCCTTCGACAGGAAGGAGGAAGGAAGGAAGTGGCTTATCTTCGGTAACACTTATTTTATCTTAGATTTTTTGCATGTAATTGTTGTGTATATATTTAATTAAGTCACCGACGACTTGATACTTGTTCTAATCGTGCCAGACGATTTCTAAAGGAATATTACAGTTGAGTTGTTTTCGAACTTACGGTACATTCTCCTGTGACCGCTTATGTTCCCACTTCGGTATCTTTGATTGACGTTTATTTTTAAGGTTATCGGGGTCATCTTAGGAAACGTCAAGCATAGGTTCAAAGTCTTTTGAGCTTTTGTTTACATGAAAGACCCGCTTTAATTGTCAACAAGGAATCATCCCCCAACAACTTTTGCCCTTATTTGACAACATCCTGTATAATTAAGACTTTACATTGAACATCAATCTGGACTAATTTAACATGATTAGTTATTCCCCGGATGAGAGAATTTTTTCAAATATATTACACTTTGTGGACAAGGCAGTGTTTATTAATCTAGTCAATATAAAAAATCTTTTCTACATTTTCGTAAATTTATTCGATCACGACTACATAATTAAACGTCATCGCCATATTACAATCCTAAAAAAACTATTCTAGGTCTATAATTACTAATTATAGTTAGTATACTCTTAGTTATTTGCTTTTTTGAAGTATGGAAACTCTAGTTTATCTTTTGCCAGTGCCATCCTTGATCCAACGGGGCAGTCGTATGTTTTGGCAAAATCTTCAGAATTCATCATTAAATTATCTATTCTCAATTGCGAAGGTAAGAGCGGGCTCTCGAAAGCTTGCACCATAAAGTCCATCAAAGTTATTTTCTTGCAAAACTCTGAAAATAATTTTGCAGCATTTTGAAATTATGATCAAAAGCCGTCTTAAGATGTAGTAACACCGTTTACATAGATACACATCAATACTTCACACAAAATTATTTACCTTGAGTAAGAGACAGTATGAAAATCTTTTCTTTCGAAAATTGTTGAGAAATCCATGGTAATGAATCTTCATTATTGTCTTTAAGAAATGAATCCATGGTAAGTTTGAATGCAGCATTCTCGACGAAGCGTTCGTTTTTCGACAAACCGTTATTGACCTGAAACAATTGTTGCAATTTTTTGTATTCCACAAATAAACATTAGAAACCCATACGATATCCTTTCTTTAGTCTAATTGACAAAAGACAAGCTAACAAGGATGGGTCACTCGCAAGTTCACCATTGAAGTAGCCAGGATGATTTTTTTGACTTTTGTTATACTAATCTTTGAATTCAAAAAAATACTGTTTAATATTTTTAAATATCCAGTCACTCCATGATCAAATCTGTTAATTCTTTGCCGTAATCTTACACTTACTTTGAAATTGATGTTTTTCTTCCCGAACCTCCTGGGACTGGTCAGGGAAAGCATATTATTGGTAGTTTCGTTCAGGTACATATATGTAGCTTTAGCTGCTTCTCCCAATTTGACATCGTATTTGATTCCAACAGGATCGAAGTGACGAACTATTTCTTTGGCTAGATAGAAACCAACTCGCGCCATGGTTATGTAATCTGGGACACCAGTTTGAGTTAACCTACTAAGAGCTGTTGGTATACCTGAAAAAACAAGCATTCTTATAAAATCAACTCCAAATAATGGAGATTCAGTTCCAGCTTTGCAAAAAATTCACAAAATCTATAACACTAAAAGACTCCCGCCTGTTTATTTAAATTTGTTTCCATAGATTAAGAGCACAAAAAACTTAATTCAACGATGTACTTTTAATTTCTCCGCTATAAGCTTCCAAAATGTGGGTCATGTACATTTTGGACTTACAAAATGGAATCGAATGTACTTTTATTAACTTCATTAGATTATAAATATATATTTAATTTAATTTCCAAGAACTACTTATTACGTTTGTATTTTCATTCATTATAATCATTTATCTTTGCAATTTATAATTCAAAGAGCATAGAACTTACTGATTAAATCGCTGGTATAAGACGATACCGGGTCCTTAACACCTTGTTTGACGAAATATCGGAATCTGCAAAATTTCGAAATCATAAAATTTCAATTTCACATTTATTTTGGAAGGTATTGATTTGAATTTTCCTCCTAATTCGTATGTATATCTGTCTGTATATGTGAATACCCTCAAACAAATTTATTTGGACTAGAACCTTGGATCATGATCAATAATTCAAATTCTAAACAAAAAGGAAATTGGAACGTAGCCATCTAACCAAATTAGAGCCATTACCTTCAAATACTTCAATAACATTCAATTATCGTTCTTCAGTAATTAATAAATTCAATAGCTTGTTTTCTAAATTTCCAATACAACCAGTTAATAGATGTAAGAACAAGCTGAAACACCATTTAGGCAACACCTTTGATAAAGTTTCCGATTTCGACATGTCCGGGATTTACAAAATCAATTGTCGTGTTCAAAATGCTATGTGAGTCAAACCAGAAGGAAGACCAAAACCAAGAAACACATTAGTTTGCAACACCAAGACCAAGACTAATGTGTAAGAAGAAGACCATACAAGTCTTGGTCAATGCTTAGCTCATCACTAAATAGAATCCCAGAGCTTCAGGGTAGGATTTGGATTAGAATTGGGTAATTTAGGGATATCAAGTATACTGCGTCCTTAAAGAACAATTGTATCCCCCTTACAGTACTCACTACTCCGGTGAGTTTTAACTTATAAGAAAGCTGAGGTTTTTCCCAGCTCCAGTGGCAAAATTTCCTGTATGGTTGTTAGTCCATTATGTCGATTTCCATCGTCTCAAGGGACCTACTACAGGACAGATAAATAATAACAGAGTCCACACTAAAAATAATGTTAAAGAACTGCGGACCTTTCCGGTACAAAGTAGCCATCATCAGTACTTGAACAGTATTTTTTGCAAGGGTGATTATTTTGTTATTTATACTACTACAGGACAGTTATCATGCACTAGAAGAAAATGACGTCCGATTAATCGGATAAAACCCATGATTATTGATTTATGGGCAATGACAAAGGATGTACCGAAAAATCTTTCATCAAGCTTCCAATATACTTCTTTTCCGTGAGTCGGATACTTACATCGATTCTGGCGTGGCTTTCTGACCCTGCAAACCGAGATAAATCCTGTTTTTCTTTTTGATCAGAGCAAGTAAGTTTTCTTGAAACTCGTCAAATCTAATGTCCAAATCTTCGTAAACTGTTTTTAGGTATGCCTTTTCTGTCATCACATCTTCATTATTCAAAGTCATCACTTTCAATCTGTTCAATTTGGCCAGTATTTGTGTTTTCGCGTCGGCATCCAACCAGGTTGAGTTTTCGATCGAATTCGCGAAAGTCTTCCTGAGAATTTCAAACATGCTCTCTATCTTATCTCGCTGTATTTTCAGATCGTCGGTTTTGTAAGCCAACTTGTATAGGTAATTCACTATATCAGGCATGAGATCTCTACTCAGATCCAAGCAAAATTCTTTTCTGTTATGCCGATGCGACGGCAGCACCGTATTTTCGAAAATGCTATTCACCAGTAACGACAGAAATGCGTTGTTCATTTTGCTGAAACAAACCACGAATTCAATATTTTATATAAGAAGTACCGCAGGGATCTATGTTGGATGTTAATATCTTTTCATTGTAATTCAATTCAAATCGAACATGATTTAATATATATCAGAATATCTTACTTAGTCAACATTCGAGAACCTTGGTTGTCACTTGACCGATTTCTATATACAGGATGTCCCAGAAACAATGATACAAATTTGTATGCGGAGATAAAGGAAACAAAATCAAAGCGTTTTACATGAATATGTCTTATCCAACTGTTGCGCGTTTTTTAACTACAGGGTGTTTTTATTGAAAATCTTTGATATTTTTTCAATCTTTGTATTTTGTATTGTTTCTAAACCATCATCTGCAAAGCTGTGGACGGAACAGGTGGTCACTTCCAGCAGCTCGTTTATATCGAGCAGAAACAATGTTGGTGCCAAGACAGATCCCTGTAGAGCACCAGCGTTTATTGTACTCCGTCAACCAACACATCGAGTAATCTATCTGAGAGAAAACTCGATAGTAAGCGATAGTTGTAGTTTCGGAGATTTCGTGATGAGTGAGTGAGTCGATCGGTCAGTGGTATTTCTCTTTTATATGTAGATGTAGGAACTTACTTACGGTTTTTCAATGTTTGATAGATCTGACAACATCTCTTTGAAATATTCCTGATAGTATACTCGAACTGATGTATTATCGTCAAGTTCATGTCCCGTTAACACTCTAAAGAAATCCTTCCATTGAAATCCGGGAAATAGTGTTTGCAAATCAGAAACTTTTCGTACTTTGAAATTCTCTTTCACCATTTCTTCCTGGACATTCGGTGGCACTGGTAGCTTCTACGAGAGAAAATCGGCAAGATAAAAGGGAAAATTAATAATAATATTAATTTACTATCATACTTTCAAATAACCAAACTTTTTCGATTGTATTGACATCGGTATTTTTTGAGGACTGTTGAGGGCTTAGCTTTCAGAACTCATCATTCCTGAATGTTATAAATTTGCGATATGAATAAAATGTAGAAAAATTACTCACATCAAACTGATATAGTATTTCGAACTCTATAGAAAATCGAATGTCTTTAATGTGTTTCAGATAGGCGGCTTCGCTTAAGTTAGAAAATATCTGTACTTCTTCCATAGAATATTCGATTGAATTCAAATAGTCGCTGTAGTTCTTCTGGCAGAACAAAAACAAATCGTACGAGCTGGTGACATTAATTCGGGATTTCGACGTCCTTTGTTCTAATTCACGCAGACACTTCCTTTTGTTTTCTGCTAAAGTAGACCAGTGCTCTAGATTTATAGCGGTTTCGTCTGGTAACATAAACTGCAAATCAAGAGACGTAAATTTGAAAAAATTTATGAATGCAATTGATGGGCAGGTGAATAGAGTTTCAAGTTCTCACAAGAGAATTTCAATATTTCCCCTGAAATGATTAAGTTATGTTTACATCTATAACATTTCTGATATTTAGTACACTCAACTAAACTCAACAACTGTAATGGTAAATATTTTTCAAATCTAAAACCGTTAGTACCTAAAGATAAACAAACGTATTCGGTATATAAATTGAATTATTTAGATTGCGATGGGACTTACAGGAATCTAAACGATATTTACAAAAAAGAATGTATGACCATAAGTATAGCACTGAAAGAAACAGAAACAATTATTATAAAAGATCTGATTCACATAAGACGTAATGCAAAGTCTGTGAATAATAGAACCGCTGTACAATCACTGAGTCAAATTTATACAAATTTAATTAAACACTCACAAATTTCTATGTGCAATAAAGACGCTCAGTGCTTAATACAATTAGTTTAAGAAATCTCACGTTTTAGTTGAAATGAATAGTTTTCAAACGATAATGGTCGTGATACCAAAGCGTACAAAAAAAACGAAAATTGTAGACATAATTTAGAAATAATTCATACCTGGGTCAAGAATCATTATTAAACTACAAAACCTAATTTTTTTGAATTTCAACCATTTCTTATCATTCACGAAGATTGTAAATATAAACTTTCAAAATTTAACAATGACCCTTTATAATTCAGTATCTAACTTCGTTTATCTCACCTTCAGAATATAATTTGAAGTTTCTTTATCGATATCTATTCCAATGTCGAAAAGAGGCATCGTATTCATCAAAATCAAATTAGCAAGGAATTCCGTAACGTTGTAAGTTGTGTTGGCTTGACCATCGTATTGAAAATATCCAACTGTATGAATTAATTCTTTTGCTGCAAATAAAATCAAAATTAAATACAGCTAGTCACATCCCTCATAATTATGGCTAAATTTCGATGTGTTAATAGGGAAGCTCGATAAGTATTAGAGATACCAAATAATCAATCCCTAGTTTCCGTTTTTCAGGTTATCTCAGTTATTTATGATAAAAATAATTTCTACAATCTTGAGGCCCTTTTCCGGTAGAGTGCAGTTGACGTAGTCAGTATTTCCCATACATTTCAAAATTCGAGTTATGACAAAAAATTTTATTTTTTATACGGAAGTCATAATTGGCTTAGACGTCATTAGAAGGAGATTTTTTTCTCAATCCAAATATATGTCATGTTGAGTCAATTTTACCATTTTTGCTAGATTTTAGATAAAATTTTATTTATTGAATAATTCTTAAAATTTCTTCACCCTAAATACTAGGCTTATGTCATTTCGAAACTGTCTAATTGAACAAACAATCTAACATTGCATTGTTCTACAATTTTACAAATAATTAAATTTCCAGCAACGGCGCAAAAGTCCTTCTTCTTGAACATCCTCACGCTTGTTGTCAACAGAGTGAACCATTGATCACAGGTTTTAAACTCATCTCTTCTATGGTGTCAATTTGAAACAAACTCATTCCTCTTAAATCTCTTGAAGCAAAAATGTCACTGACTTGTAATCGAAAAAAGAAAAAGTTAAAAGGACTTGTGGTCCAAATTGGACACTTTTGATAGGAAACATCAATTTCTAGAGAAGATAGAGAAAAACTGGCCTACATGTTACGAAGTCGATTTCTGAGAGAAAATGAATGCCGAAAACCGCACTCTGATATCTTGACTTGTTCAAAAGATACAAGGTGTTTTTCAATTTTGTGCATTTATGACCCACCCCCGTAACTTGTTTATTTATGAATATTTCTGGTTTCTGTGAAAACATTCTTAAGACTTTTTTTGAAAGGAATCTAATGGTGTTCCTTGTTTCTTATTGAAAAATATGGTTTTGGTACATAAACTTGTATTTTTTCTTATGAACCACCCCTGTATATTTTTACATATTCGTGTTTGAAATAAAATTCTCTTTTCAAATATAGATAATAGTTGCTACTTCTCGTTCAAAACATTTATTTTGTGGCTGTTTTCGACTTATTTTAGATGAATAATCAAAATCTGGGTTGCCATGCCTGAATACGAAACAAAATACCTTAGCAACTACAGTCTATGCGTACTGTCAAACAATTATTATTAAATGCAGTTTGCTTCACAAGTTTAGTGTGCTTCTTTGAACTGCGTTTTGAACTTACGACTATATTTTTCTTCCTGTTAATTCAAAATGTATGAAAATTACGAAAAATATGATATGCTAAAGTGTTATTGGGAATCACATGAACATGCACAGGCTGCCAGCAATCTTTACTTTGACCGATACCCTGAAAGGAGACAACCGTTTCGGAATATGTTCACTAGATTGCAGCAAAACCTAGTTAATTACGGTTCTTTTTCAAAACCAAGGACAAGAGTTTACGAAGCCAGGAATAGAGATAGAGAGTTACAAGAAATAGGTAACAGTTTTGGGGGAAATACAAAATCAACCCAATATTTCACTACGCAAAATGCAGTTGAATACAGGTATTCCAAAGACTATAGCAATGCGAATTCTAAGAAAAAATAAATTCAAACCGTATAGAGTAAGAAAAGTTACTACCAAATGACCTACAATTCCGGCTCGAATTCTGCCAATGGTATTTAGGAAAATGTGCTGAAAAATTAAACTTTGGACAGAACATCATATGTACTGATGAAGCATGCGTTAGCAGCGCTTGTCATTTTTAATAGATACAATCCCTACATTTGGACTTTGGAAAATCCATATATTACAGTGGAGACACAAAATCAAGGCCAATACAGTTTTAATGTTTGGGTCGGTATTTTTAGAGGAAGGTTTATCGGTCCCCATATCTATGAGGGTAACCTTACAGCAGCCCGATATGTGGAAATATTGCGGGAATTTGTCGAACCTATAATGGATGATTTGCCATTACAACAACTTGGACACGTATACTTCCAACAAGACGGGGCACCGTGTCATAACGGACACATTATAACGACGTATTTGAACGAAATATTTGGGGACAATAATTTGTTTGGCTGTTCATTGGGCGGCAAGATCCCCCGATCTTACGCCTCTAGATTTTTACCTCTGGGGAAGAATAAAGGACCTCACATATAAACGCCATCCTGATTCTCGAGAAGCGTTGGAAGCAGCAGTGCGACATGCCTTTCGTTCAATACCTGCGGTAGAATTAATTAATGCTGTCAATAATGTTAGGAAGCGAAGTCAATTATGTTTCGATTTAAATGGTGCTCAATTTGAACATATGTTGTAAATAGTTTAAAAATGTAATATTTTTGTTCTTGTTATTCTGTTTTTTTAATTAAATTAATGATTATTATAAAATAGGCACTAGTTATTGTTTTCAACAGCAGTTATCTAGAACTATTTTGTTTCGTATTCAGGCATAGCAACCCAGATTTTGATTATTCATCTAAAATAAGTCGAAAACAGTCACAAAATAAGTGTTTTGAAAGAGAAGTAGCAACTATTATATATATTTGAAAAGAGAATTTTATTTCAAACACGAATATGTAAAAATATACAGAAAGGTCCATAAGAAAAAATACAAGTTTATGTCATAACTTCAAAACCATATTTTTCAATAAAAAACAAGGAACACCATTAGAGTCCTTTCAAAAATGTGTCTCAAGAATGTTTTCACAGAAACCAGAAATATTCATAAATAAACAAGTTACGGGGGTGGGTCAGAAATGCACAAAATTGAAAAACACCTTGTATCTTTTGAACAAGTCAAGATATCAGAGTGCGGTTTTCGGCATTCATTTTCTCTCAAAAATCGACCTCGTAACATGTAGGCCAGTTTTTCTCTATCTTCTCTAGAAATTGATGTTTCCTATCAAAAGTGCCCAATTTTGGACCACTCGATATATGAAACATATGAGCAAAAATTTATGAAGTAAAATTGTTTCAAAAAACAAATTCATTTTTGTGTTTTTGGAAAAAATTTGTATTAGAACTTCTGTGATTAATTTTTCAATATACAAGCAAAATTCGTTAGTTTCTTAATTAATATTTGTTAGCAACTTTTGCATCTTACCGTTTTTAATCCTGTCACGATATTTGAAGCGATCTTCATACCTGACGCAACTCATGTAAAACGTGCGAAAATTATTGATAAACTTGGGTGGTGGCCCTTTAACTACCGTTAAAAGATCTATCCCATCGTCCTCCTCGTTTGGATAAGTAGCACCTCCACCGCAAGCGTATTCGTAGAAATCGTCACAAGGAGCAGCTGCATAATTGATGGAACCCAGAATATGACCAGCTACTGTCTCGCATTTTGTTGAATTGCATACTTGCTCATGCTCCTCATGTTTAATAATTTTCGGAATTGGAGCTATGTATATAGTAGTAGATGGAGATCTAGAAATATATATAGAACTGAAAAAGCAACTTCCAATCCGGAAGTTGCGATTCAATTTGACTGTTAATACTGTTTAATATTAATTAATGTTTACTTGACCTCAGCAGCTGAAATTATTATCATGGGGGATTTCAAACTCCGCTTGGCCCAAGTTCTGAAACAAGATCCTAGTAACGATCTATTTAAAGAAACAGAAATGCTTGATATTAGACAACACTATTTCGCATGTTTAGCATTGAAATGCCACACTGAAAAAGTACTCACAAATCCTGGCCATGAATATAGGTTACGAAATAATAACTTACCTCTTAATAAAATTTCTAAAACCATTGGACAAAGATCTTTTGAATTCCTGTCTGTCAAAATATACAATTATCTGCCCGTTGAAATCAAATTACTTAAACAAAATCGATCATTTAAACGGGAATGTAAGAAATTATTACTAAATACTTATCGTGAATTGATAAATAATATTATAGATTCGAAAAATGCATAAATATAATTGTTTTCATAAATTGTTCCTATATATGCCAACCTTTTGTTACTCTATTTTATTAGTTATGGCTTATTATTTGTTTGTAGAATGTTGATATACGAATCCAAATTTATTTTTACATTTTATTTAGATTTACATTTATATATACTATTAATAACAATATGCTATTGTTTTGATATTTTGTCAAATTTATATTTTACATTATTTTGTATAAAACCACGTTCAAGCATTACATGTAATGCTTAAGTGGTTCCTTTCTTTATTTGTAATATTATGAATATATCTTAAATTGTCCTTTATGAACACATTTAGTTACAAATAAATATTTATTTATTATTATAAGACCTTCGCCAGGACCTATGGTCTCGAGTATGTAGAATATGGAATAATGGGGACTCAATTTATGCAGTATGATTTTATCAGTGATACTGAATATGGAAATGGAACTCAATTTACGTTTTCCGATTTTTTTCACATTCAAATATATTGAAATTGGATTATTATCATCAAATTTTTATTAATGGCATAAGATATTTTCCCTAATGGTTATTTCATTCTAAAGAATAAATTGTGACAATTTTTCTCCCAAAACTCTGGAATGAACAGAAAATTCCTTTGCCGAAATATTCATCTCAAGTAATAATTAAGTTGGTGGTATCCTTACTTTGTGCTTTCTCCCGTAGTTGATTGAATTGACTCGGTTGTACATTTTTCTGCTGTAATAGGGATATGAGTTGAATTTGTTTCTTCTCGTACATATACTTGAATCTGAAATCACGCATTTATCAATTCAGCATTATTTTATGTAACAATGATTCAATTCTTTGAAATGTTTACCATTAAAATGTGATAAGAATTATAGTTGTGCTCAACGTTTCTAAAATATGAAAAATTAATTCATTTTGGGATACGTAAATTTTACGTCTGGTTTAGAATATCTCAAATAATGGGAGCATTTTATGTATAAAATTTGCCATGCATTGTATCCGTTGCGATTGAGCAAAACAATGAGCAGATATTGCTACATACCTCTTTGGGATGCCGCCCCAAGTTCCACGCAACCAACAGCAAAATGATGGTAATAGCAAGAAAAATCAGCAACGAGCATAGACATGACGCAAAAGATGAATCTGGTTTTACGTTCATCACATAGTTTTTCGCCATTCTAATCACAATTATTCACCTCGCACTTCGTTATTGTCACTACTATTACTAGAAGCTTTGCCAATCAATCAATGAGGAAGGAAGCGTGAAAGTGATATTGTATCATTCAATTTGTATCACCAGGGGGTAATAACCGTTTCTATTATTACTTTAAAACGACGCAAAACAATTTTTCATTTGTAAAATGTAATGTTGCGAAGACTGATTGATTCATATTTGATTTAATTAGTACAGTTGATAGTTCAAGCAGCTTGTTATTTATATCTTCAAAAGTTAATCAGTATTGTACTTCGCACACCTACATTCATCTTGAAGGTGATAGCCAATTCGATTAGAGTAATCTTGAATTCTCTGATATTTGCATTGAGCTTAATTAAAATATAATGTAATGATAAGTATTCCACAATATAATGCAAGTAGCTAATATCAATTACCTATCCGTAATAAGTTCGTTTCCTTATTATTTGCTTGATTAAGTGAGAAAAATGGGTATTGCTTACGCATCGAGTGACTTTAGAATGTTTTTAGTCGAGGCAATGTAACAAAAAACCTTGGTTTTTTTTGTGGGAAAGATGGATTGAGATACGGTTTTCGGCATTCGATTCTGGAAGACAAGTTCAAACAATGTTACCATTTTGCTTGTACCGCTCATTCGAAATTAAATATGTGAGTAAAAAAATGCATTTTTTGAGCCTAAGTTTAGATGTTTTATTAATCGTTGAATATACTCCAAAATTAGTCTTCTACAGGTAGGCGGATCCCACTATCCCTAATATTATGATGTCAGGTACAACTATTCTTATGAAGTCTTCCATAACCATGCTCGAGATCACAACCAACAACACCCTATCATGGGACGATAATGTGAGGTCCATTGAGAAAACCGCTTCGCAAAAACTTGGTTTTCTATTCCGTGCGAAGAGCTACTTTAAATCCCAGCAGTTCATAATCAAGAAAACCCAGATTCGACATATCCTTTCCGGAAAAACATGAAAAACCAGTTTCTTTGACATATTATCGCTTTATCAGACGTATTTTGCTTCTTGGTATTTTTTTAATTCATATTTTCCGAGTTACAGACAGTTTGTCGCGGCGACAAAAGTATCGTTTTTACAAGTGTTTTTTTAATCATTATACAAATGTTTTTTTGGGAAAGTTATTGATGAAAAATCGGTATCACTTCTTTTATCATTAGAAAAAAAATTTCAAAAAATGTTATCTTAAACATTCAAAAATGGTTCTAATATATAGAATTAATATTTTTTACAATAAAATATAAATTCAACCTATTTTACGAATTTTTAAATATTTTTCAACATACTAAAAATTGAATACTTTTGTCATCGCGAAAAAATATTTTGACTCGGAAAATGTATGTTTAAAACATTTTAAGAAACAACATTTTTTAGAAGGCCTGAATGTAAACGTCTGAGTTTTTATAATTTTTTGTAATATTTTCAAAGCACTAAAATTTCAAAGAACCAGCCCTGGTGTTCATGTTCTTCCTCCCAAAAAATCTTTGACGAAACACACTAAGTTGTAAATAAAAAAACTTGTATTTCGATCATATTCACTTGAATTTTAGATCTTCGTTGACTGAACCATATCTGTTACAATTCGACACCCCTTCTCAGAACTGTGTTGTAACATCATTTGTGGAAGCTTATGGAAACAATTTTTTTTTTTCAAAATATTGAAATACGGGTCAAATCGATTTTCAATTGGGCATATTTCAGACACACTTTTATGAATTATCCAGCATATCTAGGGATCTCTTAACTTGTCTCTTAAACGCAAGTATAGTATCTCATTCAATTCAGTGCATGAAAGGGAGCGTTGTGTACATTTCGATGTGGTAGGCTTTAATAAAATTAAATACTTTTATTTATTAGTTTCAATATGAAACATGTTCAATTCCAATAAGTGGCAGAACCCTATACAAGAATAGGATGAATTCCTATGCGTCCTGCCACGTATGTAATTTGTTCAGTGAAGATTTTATCGATCAGTGAATATTTATCATTCTTACGAAGATATAACAGCGATTTTTTCAAGCCTTTATTAGTGCGATTTCACCTTTTGCGTGATAGTACTAAGTACTCGAGTCAAACCTTCGTCCTTCCTAGTATTCGGTTGAATTCTAGAGTTCATCTAAGTTTAATTCGAACTGGTAACGTCCTCTTTGGATTGATAGCAGAAAAGAGAAACAGAACGTACCCAACCTACCGATATTACAGGATACGGGGTTTATAATTTTGAAACTATAACAAAAATATCCTATTTGGATTCTGTATGTTCTGTTGTTTTATATTTTAACATCGAATATATAGTTGTATTATAATACACAAGGACAGCATGGCTTATTTACATTACTAAATGAAGGCAAGATGAAAACAGAGAGGGCAATATGTTTCGAAAAGTTTTCGTGTTTACTAAAACCAAGAAGTCCAGAATTTCTTGACTGAAACTTTCTCTTAAGATTATAAATTCCCGGAAAGTCTCTACGTACTTTTCGGTCTCGCGACGTATCAATGTCTGAAGCGAGATTTCTTAAAACTAATTGTATCAAGTACGTCGTCGAAATAAGTAATCAAAATGTATGTGTTACAGATTATGTATTCGTTGAATGTTACTTTGTGATACTAGAAGTGCGACAATAATCCAACTCAAATCATGGATAAGGAAAATGCGTTTCCGTATGAACGCTTCAGTTTGGTAAAATATTTTATTTGAGTTTTTGTTTTGCACGCTTATCTTTCTCCAAGAAACTACTAGAAAAACTATTTTCCAAAGAAATGCGTATTAAGGCACCCGTTTTGTTAAAGGGGTCCATAAAAAACGGCATACTTTGGTTTTCTTACAAAATGAACGGTGAAATGAAAACTACGTGAGTTTTTCGTAAATGTTTGATATTTGGAGAAAGGCGTTTTAAAATTTCGTTTTCCATGTGATTACTTAAAAATTGCAGTTGGTCATCAATGCTTATTATAATTTATTAGTCATTAACAACTCTAATACATTTGTGTTTGGTTTTGTATAGGATGGCGCTGGTAAAAGGGGACATTACTGCATATCGTTTTCTTGTTGTGGTCTGTGGAGCAGTATGCTCACAGACAATTAGTATGCTGCAAAGAATACTATGCTAGTTCTTTGGTATGCCATTGGCAACAATAGTGAATAGTGATGTTGTTGTCTATGATGATAACCTCAAAAGCCAAATATACATAACCTCTGACACGACCTTTTGATTATTTTGTTTAGTTTAAAAATGAAGCAGGTTTTCGAACTCAAGAGATAATATTATCCATATGTTATGTTCATCTATAGTTTCACATAGACACTTCCAACTAAATCTTTCTATTTTGCAGAAGTAATGTTGCTTAGAAAAATCCTTTCGCAACATTCATGTTGTAAGCGATTTTTCCAAAGCTCTTCAATTCAAAGTAAGAAATATGAGAATCCAATCAAGAGAACTTTAAGAATTCTAGGAGATGAATTTAAAAGGTCTGTACCTGAGACATCGAATAGAAAGCAAACACATTTGTCAACACTCTTTCCTAGTCATGTAGATATTTTAATTATCGGCGGTGGTGCGATGGGCTCCTCTATTGCTTATTGGTTGAAAGAGATGTCTGGATACAGTGGACTTAACGTCGTAGTATTAGAAAAAGATCCAACGGTAAATTATTGTATTCGATGAATTGCCTTCCAACTGTTTGCGACTTTTTTCAGTATTCACAAAATTCAACTGTATTGTCTCTAGGAGGATTACGTCAACAGTTTTCCCTTCCAGAAAATATCGAAATGTCTCTTTATGGAGCTGAATTTTTGAGAACTTTGAAAAAAAGATTCGGACCAGAGGCAGATGTTTCGTTTACACCTCATGGCTACCTAGTTTTAGCTGGTGAAGAGGGGGCCCAACAATTATTGGACAATTCTGTCCTGCAGAAAGAATTGGGGGCAATAAATGAAATACTGACAAAAGATCAACTAAACGAAAGGTAATGTTAAGTTAAATAAGGTACCAGGATATTAAAAATTATCTTGGTCAAGGGTGGTTGTGGAATCTACAAGGTGTGTCTTACTTTACGTTTGAAATAATTATGTCACTGTCACACTGAGATCATCAATAACCTACAAATTTCATACCTATTTATTTCAGTTGTAAAACAATAATGAACTACAAATTAAAAATTATCTTGGTCAAGGGTGGTTGTGGAATGTAAAACGAAATGTTAACTTTGAACCTTTTACAAGGTCGCAATAGCCACAAACTGGGTCGAAAACGGTTTTAAATTGGTTAATTTTCGATAAATCGAATGACGTTCACGTGAGTAGCGCGTAGCTCGCGAGTATGAAAAGTGCAAATTTACGGTACATAGAGAACGTCTTAACGAGGACTTTTCGCATGCGGTTTTCGCTCCATGTCGTTAGTTTATGAACGGGGCCAACTAAATAGCATAGTCTCGGGCCCCAAAATGTCGATTAAATAGGAAAATTTAATTAAAATAGAAACAGGTACTCTCCCATCTTACCAATGGGAATTTTCTAGCTACTAAAATATACCCAAAAGCGGTTAAAAGCTAGCGGCCTATAGCCGAAAACACTTTATTACAACTGGCGCCGGCTGCACGGGGCATAAAACGGCCCCGAATTAACAAGATCGAGGTAAAAAGTATAAACTCTAACTGACGCGTAGCGAGCTCCTCGAGGCATATGTCAAAATGATTACGTTCGTAGCTAATTACATAGGACGTCTGGAGTTCGTGCAATTATGTTTTTAGATAATTCGAACCTTCTAATTTCGATAGGCCACGTGAAAATCCCGGAGTCTAAAGCGCTAGAGACTTTTGAGTGTTATAACATTCGTACAAAATTGCGAAATTTCTCACTTTTAGAAACTTCAAATTATTTAATTTGACACAAGTTTTGATAACGTAAAGTAAGACACACGTTTTAGATTCCACAAGCACCCTTGACCAAGATAATTTTTGATATCCCGGTACTTATCTGTTAATGGTTTTTAATTTCTGTATATATATTTTTAGGTTTCCCTGGATGAATACTTCGAATATAGAATTGGGTTGTTTGGGTTTGGAAAAAGAGGGGTGGTTCGATCCCTGGTCACTCTTAAACCTTCTTAAACAAGGTGCAACTAATTTGGGAGCAAGATTCATTAACGGAGAGGCGGTTGATTTCATGTTTGAAAAGAGGCAAGATATTATAGTGGACGGAGTCGAAGATGGCACATATTCAAGCTTCAATGAAGTGATTGTAAGTAAAAATTTATTCTTAATAGATTTACGAACATTCTGTATTTGTGATCGTTTCAGGTAAAATTACCGAATGGCGAACATAAATCAATAACTTTTGCTCAATGTATAATAGCCGCAGGTGCTGAATCTGCTAAAATAGCAGAAATGGCTCGAATTGGTGGAGGGCCCGGCATGCTGTCAGTACCTTTGCCAGTTGAAAAACGGTTAGAAGATCACCTCTTTGTACTGTCTGTTCTCTTAACAAATTTACGTTTTTGTTTTAGGAAACGTTATGTATATAGGTTCAACTGTCAGGGTGAACCGCCAAGCATAAATACCCCGATGGTGATTGACCCTTCAGGTTGTTACTTCAGGAGGGAAGGCTTGGGTGGTAGTTTTATCTGTGGTAAGAATCCTTCACCTGAACATGAGCCAAGTACAGAAAATTTAGATGTAGATTACGAGTTTTTCGATAAGGAAATCTGGCCATTGCTGGCTGGAAGAGTTCCAGCTTTCAATAGCATAAAGGTGAGTAAAAATTTCAACTTTTAGAGAAACTTTCGAACAATTGATAGATTGATTTGAATAAATTTGAAGTTGATGCCTTTCTAAAATAATGCTTGTCTCAATAATAATGAATTTAAAGAGTATTAATTTGATTATTTCGAAAGTCATGATTGTTCTTTTAGAAAGTATTTCTGGTTAAATCCTATAAGATGATCCTTTTAACTCTTTGGGATTTTAAAATGGGTAATGAAATCAAAAATTAATTGTTTAATTGTTCAACAAAACTGATCACTTAAATACAAAACCAAAAATCTACATATAACACAAGTTATAAGATTGAACTGTTCTTTAATTGTTGGAAATCCATTATATTACAAATCAATCGGTAAACCGGAGCCCAATGAAACAATTTTACACCCGAAACGAGAATATTAACCGATACGATTCACTAAACAAATCCTTCAAGTTTTCTAGCCCCACGTTGGGCGCCACTATAAAAGGATATTATAAGTTTAATAATTTGATTTCATAGAAAACACTTTGAAGGGTTGGATTTCTTAAAATATAATGAATCAACAGTTACAAATTCAGAAAACTCATAATATTGACTTAACAGTAGTAATTTTATTAATTCTCTCTCAAACGTTATCCCCTACTTCTCTCATAGAAGAGCAGATCATTTAATAATATACTTCACTTAGTGATGAGTAAATAAGATTTGTTATACTTACCTTTATTATTTTTCAAATGTTGACCAAGTGTGTTAGTCCTAGAAGATGTTTCAGCAAATGTTACTGTTTATCCGGCATTCTTCAAATCCTATCATATCCCCAGATAAGAAATTCACTACAATCAACTAGCCAATTAACAACTTAAAATCTTTAAGTTATAAGTAGAGCTCATTAGAACACATTTTCAATGAATTAACAACTATAATAGAAATATTGGATTGCAGTCCTTTGAGAATCAATTTAGGTTCGTTTGCCAGTATCCTTTGCAAAAACTTCAGATCATTAGCAAAACCTAAGTCTGTCCCTTAAGAGCACCAGATAGAAAATCCTTCAACTGATTTAAGTCTGTTGAGAGAACGTTTTTTCGGACGGAAACCAAATTGCTGGTCGATTATACAAGGATTGAGTTATACAAGGTGTTCCATCTCAGACGAGCCACCCCGTATATTTCTTATCCCATAGTGAGTGGAAAAATCTCCCGAAACACGTCGAATGATTTTGTTTGGGGGACATCTTTTGACGTATATTTGAGGCTTGAACGAGCAACTCCCTAATAGGGGGCCCTTCAACCCCTCAAAATTGAATAGGGGAGAGGGATTGAGTGATACGTCATTTGAAAGGTCTTGGAAGCCTCTTTACTACGGTGTATGAAAAACGTAAATTTGATGAACCGTTTTCTCCAAAAATTAATTTTGTTGCTCGAATGCGCCACCTTGAATATTTTGGTTATTTGTACAATGTACAAGCTCATTTTTATTAAGCCTTTTTTACAAACTTAAACAATCTTCAAAAACATTCGTAAAAAAATTGAATTGTGTTGTCATGCTTACAATGAAAAAATTAAATCTGCATGTTTAAATCAAATGTTCAAATTGTCCTCCATTGACTTCCATACAATGATACAATCTTGACTGAAAACCGTCTCTAACATGGTTCAGCATAATTGGAGTTATTTGACGACACTCGTTTACAATTCGTTGGCGTAGTTCGTCCAAATTTTCAGGCTGAGTCACAAAAATCTTGGAATTAAGATGTCCCCACAAGAAGAAGTCCAGAGGGTTCAGGTCAGGAGATCGGGCAGGCCTCTTCTTCCAATCCAACGACCGGGGTATTGCAAATTGAGGTATTGGCGAACTGGTGCGGCGTAGTGAGGAGGAGCTCCGTCTTGTTAGAAATGCAATTGTTGTTCAAGTAGTAGAGGATCGTTTTCTAATTGTTCAGTTATTAACGGATCAATCGCATTTTCCAACATTTCAAGATAAATTTCGCAATTTAAATTACCAGGAATAAACAGAGGTCCAATTAGGTGGTCTCCCAAAATTCCTACCCAAACGTTTATCTTTTCCCGATGTTGAGTGTGAGCTTCTCGAAATACATGAGGATTTGTATCGCTCCAAATTCTACAGTTATGCCGGTTAACCTCTCCAATAAGTAAAAAAGTGCATTCGTCAGAAAAGCAAACGTTGTACAAGAAATTTGGGTTATTGTTGATACACTCGACCATAATTTCGCAAAACTCTTGCCTTCGATCCCAATCATCATCATTTAATTCCTGAATTAATTTAATTTTGTACGGATGGAACTTATGTTTATGTAAAATTCTGAAAACGTTAGATGGGCTAATACCGGAAGCTGCAGAAAGTTGTCGTACAGATTGCGTGTTTGGCATAAGTTGGACATGTCCCAATACCGCCACAGCTGCGCCTTCATCATTAACAATTCCAATGGGTGCCCTTTTTTTTTATCCATTACTGAACCCGTCTCCACAAATTTTGAAATCAATTCCATTACGTACTTATGGCGAACGCTACGTTCAGGATGGTTTTTGTTAAAAATCCTTGCAGCCGCTCGGGCATAATTTTGATTTTGGTAATGAAGGCTAACCAGCTCAACACGTTCTTGCAATGTGTACACCATATATTTTGCAATTTTAAACAAATCAGAAAAGTAGTAACTCAACAGATTGATTAAAATAAGAAACATTAAAACCAGATAAACACCTTCTAAGAACAAAAAATGAAGGCAACATAAGGAAATGTTTTGCTGTTTTTTTATTTATTAGTTTCAGAGAATGTATTATTGTATGGAAGTCAAAGGAGGACAATTTGAACATTTTATTTAAACACGCAGATTTAATTTTTTTCATTGTAAGCATGACAACACAATTCAATTTTTTTACGAATGTGATTTTTTGAAGATAGTTTAAGTTTGTAAAAAAGGCTCAATAAAAATGAGCTTGTACATTGTACAAATAACCAAAATATTCAAGGTGGCGCATTCGAGCAACAAAATAAATTTTTGCCGAAAACGGTTCATCAAATTTACGTTTTTCATACACCGTTGTAAAGAGGCTTCCAAGACCTTTCAAATGACGTATCACTCAACCCTTCTCCCCTATTAAATTTTGAGGGGTTGAAGCGCCCCCTATAAGGGGGTTGCTCGTTCAAGCCTCAAATATACGTCAAAAGATGTCCCCCAAACAAAATCTTCGACGTGTTTCGGGAGATTTTTCCACTCACTATGGGATAAGAAATATACGGGGGGGTGGCTCGTCTGAGATGGAACATCCTGTATTAGAAAAATAATAAGAACGTTGATAATTTATAGTGAAACCAAAAGTTGCAAAGAAAAGAAAATAATAATAATTTTTGTGGTAATTAATCAACTTAATGTGCAGTTTTTTTTTATATATCTTTATAGTTCTATCTTGTAATCAGTCTTTTTATTTGCTTTGTGACTATTTGGCAGATTATTAAAAGTCTATAGCTGAATATTTCGGATTCTTTCTCCCAACTTCGAAAATTGCTTTGGGCAATACTAATACTATATCTTTGTTTCTTGTTTTTCATAAATCATTTATGAATTTTTCTGATAGATCTTTGTAGTAGTATGCCAGTACTTCAAGGATGTATTTCTTATCTAGTGTGTGGTATAGCCATATTATCTTTTCTTTTCAGTATTCTGATGATTCTTTCATGTTAAATATTGATTTCTTTACTGTAATGTTAGCTGTTCCCCAAGCAATGATACTATATGTGACCACGCTATAATATAAATCATATACAATTGACGTAAATTTTTTGGATTGAGTATTCTGCTTAATTTATATATCACATGAATCATTGTTGTCACTAAATTTTGTACATGATCTTTCCATGATAAATTTTTATCAATTATAATCCCAAGACATAAGTATTCAAGCTGTCTTTGCAATAGTCTGCATTTTAATTCATTCAATTGGATATCTAGAGATGAAGGAATATTTTTGTGTAGACTACAATTCATTATAATCGATTATCGAACGGATTATAGAAATGTTTCCTGGAATACTCTCAATATAAATCAATGAAACAACAACTAGCACTGTAACGAAAATAATAAGAATAAAGCGTCGTATGTTGTTATTGTTGAATCACAAATATCTCGCTATTAATTTAAAATTGCATTTAATGGGATCGACTTAAATCCAATATTTTTTTAATTCAAGGTACGAAGTGCATGGAGTGGATTTTATGAATACAATTTTTATGACGAAAATGGTATAATCGGCCCTCACCCCTACTATCATAATTTGTATATAGCAACTGGATTCACTGGCCATGGTAAATATTAATAATTATTATCTCTATTTATTTATGGATTAATCAGCTAAAGTATTTGAATCATTAATCCAACTGAAATTGAAATAGGGAATTAGTCATATATTATGTGAAAGTCACTGTTTAAGTATGACACTTTGAAAAAATTAGTTTTTAATTTGAAAACATCGTTTTAGGTATACAACAGTCACCCGCTGTCGGTCGAGCTATTGCTGAGCTTCTTATCGACGGCAAATATCAAACCATCGATCTCACAAGGCTCGGTTTCGACAGGTTAATTATTGATAAACCAATGTACGAAATAGGTATTTATTAATTTTCAAACAATTAGGATGATTAAGTGTAAAATTTGTATATAAATCTACTTTTTTAAATGAAATTTTTCATTTACTTGTTATTTTTGTCTTGATTAACATTTGAAGAATGAGTTAACATCCCCACATATCCTATTAAAATTGAGTAACATATTCACGTGACAATTGGTGAAAATGGGACTCGCGTAAATTATTTTTTCATAATCATATGGCTCTAATATTGTAATAATTAACTCTTGCACCAAAAAAGGTAGAAACTCGAGAAAATATGAATAATTAAATATAATTATTGGTGAGCACTTATTATTTACTACTGTATTTAATGTAACACTGTTCCAAAAGCTTATTATTTCTAATATTCAGCATAATACTAACTGATTTTTTTCTCAAATTTCTTTGATGATAGATAATGGGAAAGGGAAAATATGTGATATCTTTGCTAATAAATCTAGTCCAGTCATAAAGCGGAAAATTTGGTTTATTTTCAGACTTTTTACTGCTTTTTTCAGCGTTGTCGAATTGAACTCGCACTTGAAGTTGAATAATGATATTTTTGATGTCAAGAAGTAGAAATCCAGGAAAAATTCGGAAAACTGGGAAATCTGGTATGAGAATTTCAAATTTAGGTGATATGAGCTGCAACATTATATAAGTTTTCCGGGTCGCTGATCACGAATCTGCTATCAGTTTTCCGGAAAATCAACCTGGACAGTGGAAAATTGGACAATTTTGTTAAAAATTATTTTTTTAAAATTTAATCAGAGCAAGGAAATCAGAAATCAGAAAAAAATCATTTTTGTTATAAAATGATATAATAATATGCTATATATTTATTCTTATCACATTTATTATATACATTATAAACAATTGTATTAATTATAAAATATGAAAAAAATTTACTGTAAAAACTATTTATAAATTTATTGTAATGGAAAAAAAATGTGATAAGAATAAATATATAGCATATCATTATATTATTTCATAATAAAAATTGAAATGGAGTTTTCTTTTTTGATTTCCTTGCTCTGATAATATTTTCCAAAAAAAATTCAAAACAAAATTGTCCAATTTTCCACTTTCCAGGTTGATTTTCCGGAAAACTGATAGCAGATTCGTGATCAGCGACCCGGAAAATCCATATAATGATGCTCAGATCGCCTAAATTTGAAATTTTCATACCAGATTTCCCACAGTTTTCCGAATTTTTCCTGGATTTCTACTTCTTCACATCAAAAATATCATTATTCAACTTCAAGTGCGAGCTCAATTCGACAACGCTGAAAAAAGCTGTAAAAAGTCTGAAAATAAGCCAAATTTTCCGATTTTCCACTCCCCATGTGGAATTTCCGGAAAACTAATTTCAGATTCATGATCAGCGACCCCGAAAACATTCTGGGGTCATTTTCAGTCCTTAATTTTCATTTTTACTATAATTTGCAATTTTTTTAAAAACGGTTGGTGAGAAAATGGTTAATTTTGAGTTTTGGGGGTGTTGGGGGAGCTAGTCACTTCGCTTGGTAGTCACGAATGACCTCATAAAAGCTGGGGCAAAAAAAAAATTTTTGGTCCATCTCGCTATAAGAAACTTTTTTAGTCGGTCGATTTCCCCGCTTTATTTACTGGACTATCTATAATTTTGGTGAGATTAAATGGCGGGGGAAAAGAAAATGTAATGTATTAATATTTGATTTTATTATTTACAACGTAGCAGTAAAACGCAAAACTTTCCAGGTTTTAAGATTGGCGAGACATTCGACTTTTCAATACAAGGGTATTGATACGTTGGGTGAATTTCAGTTTGCGATTGAATAAAGAAAAACACATAGCAGATAGCATCAATAAATTTAAGTTAGACTCGCATGTAACTACGGTTCGACACCAGGGGTCGCATGGTGCATTGATTTCCATAGAATTACAAGATATTTGGGTCAAATAACAAAAATCTGTATAAAATCATAAATACGTATTATTAATAATGATTCTTCACCTAGGTATGAATTATATATAAATTCTCAGAAAATAGGTCACACTAACACATGCTTATTATTTTCGTCCTTACGTACGTTTCGGT
The DNA here is from genome assembly GCA_958510875.1 of Endomychus coccineus. Taxonomy (NCBI): domain Eukaryota; kingdom Metazoa; phylum Arthropoda; class Insecta; order Coleoptera; family Endomychidae; genus Endomychus; species Endomychus coccineus. The sequence continues at coordinate 9,873,365 of OY294069.1, forward strand.
CTCACGACCATCATCAGAAGACGTATCAGTGTCTAAAACGGGATTTAATAAAACTAATTGTATCAAGCACAAAGCGTTTATCGCATTAATTTCCATTCAAAATGCCCATGTCACCGAAATGAACAGAAACCCGAGTAATCGAAATTCTAACATTAATCAGAAGACTGATCAATGTTTTGATTAGTCGTCTCTGTTCGTTGCGACGACATGGGTATTTTTAATTTGAAATTAGTACGATAAGGACGCTTTGTGTTTTAGACATAGATACGTCTTCTGATGATGGTCGGGAGACCAAAACGTACGTAAGGACGAAAATAATAAGTATATGTGTTGGTGTGACATATTTCCTGAGAATTTATATATAATACGTATTATTGGTAACATAAAGATAAGACTTGTCCTACTACAAGTATTCGTCCAAATTGTGGAACATTCACGATAAACAGATTAGTTTATTCAGCAGATGGCAGCACTAACCGCTTTCCAGCTGTCTTGCAAGAGAAAACTTGTGTTCTATTGTTATGTTATCTATGCTTCACTTTTATGTGCGTCTTCTTTGCTAGTCTCTTTGGTCTGTGTTCATCTGCTGTCATAGAATAGTTAAATTATTGGTGTAGGTTCATCGGTTCTCGAGTATGGAATTTCTCATTTTTGAGAAGACTAAATAAAATTAACCATCTAATCTAACGAAAACAACATTGAAGGAGTTTCTACAAAATTAACAGTGACGAAATATCATCAATCAGCGGAACTGGTATGTATTTTTTTCAAATATGTGGTGACCATATATCTTATGATTCTGTCTGTAATTGTCAACTAAAGAATATAAAATAACTTTATATTGGGTCTAAATCCTCAATAAATCTGTCATAATGCCCCAGTAAATGCTTATTCTAGTTTCTGGAAAAAATCTTGAAATTGTCGTGTCAAATATACAAATTCCTTAATACGTAAAAAGGGTTTGAAACATCAGTTAATGTTCGGGTGATTAAGTTGTAAGTAATTTGTAGAAAAAAGCAGTTTGAAATTAGTACTTTCTACATTTAATACCTATTTCCTATTATATACATTAGTAAAAGAACATTCTTCCTATTTATTCTCCATAAATAGGGATTATCTTCTATGTCTGGGATGTACTCGTTTCATAGAATAGATGCTCTTTAACTCGGCTCGAAGCAGAGTATTCTGTGCAGCTAGGTCTAGCTGATCATAGATAACTACTACGGTAGTAGAGTTATCTATGTAGCTGATGCTCGTTTGTTAGTTTCATAAAGTACTTAATTTTGATTGTTTGGTATAGTTGTTGAATTCGTTCCTCTTAGAGTGGAACGCAGGTAATTTGTGGAGTGAAATTACTTCAATTCATGGGTGAGTACAGTATATATAAAATTACTATTAATATACATATATTATGGTCTTGATTCATACCGTATCCGAAATATATGAATACCAATTTTACACTGTTCACAGTAGTCTTTCAATTGTAGTTTTAGAATTGTCAACAACATGATATCGCCAATAATTTGCAGTGATTTGAATAAGAATTATGATTAGGCGAAACAAATTTTATTCTAACGAAGTTATTTTCCAAACTACAGCTAGTTTAGCCACAGAGTAACTTATACATACTCTTTGCTGTAGCCCGCATAGATTAGCAGAGGAAACAAGAGTATAGAACTAACTCAAACAATATTAGATGCCTTCTATCACCCGGATCGTACCAATGTTGCCAAATACTCTGCAGTGTACAGTGAATTAAGTTGGTAAACTGAATTCAATGTTGCTTCAGCATATCCTTTTGCTCCCTATTGGAAGTAAGTTCGAAACTCCTACCGGCAATGTTATAGCAGGTTAGTTTGTGGAATTTTTCACGCGCGTTTTTTAAATTTTATATTTTTCGTGAAAGTAGAAATGGGCGTCCCCAGTATTTTTTATTGTATTATGTGGGATACAAGTCGAGTTTGATGTGATATACATTATACACGTTCGACTATTTCAATATAGCCATGAAATCGGACATCGACATTCAAATTACAGTTTATCACGAAGTATCGCTTGAAGTGCGGTCCCAAATTTTTAATTTATTCTATATTGAATGAGGTTAATGTGACTATGACACGGATAACATTCATTCGGTAATAAATTTCCGGTTGAATTGAACCGAAACATGAAATTCAGCAAGGCCAAAACAAATGTTCACATGAAGAAGTAAAACGATTTTGACTTTCTTAGATAATAAATAGGCTAACAACTTTATATTATTTTGTCGTTATGAATATTTTTTCTTAAATTGGTCTCACATTTTTAACAGAAGTGTCCTATTCCATTGAAATTTAGCAGCTCCCGCTTCTAAGATATAGTTATTACATAAATTTTCAGTTATAAAGTAAAACTGACCTTTGAAATCATTAAATTATTTTCATAACTTTTTGAGATTTTGAAATATGAAATAAATGTTCACTTCAAGTGTGGAACAGTGATTTTCAAGACCTTAGGCTAAATGACCATTATTTGAAATCGAAAAATTATCAACTATGAAAAACGTGAATGTTTTCAACTTCCCCAAAAATCGTTTCTTTCTTGGTCTAATGGTTTAACAATAATTTCCGACGCCATTGACAGCACAGGCTTGTAATGACTTTCAGTGGGAAATGGTTAGGGAAAATTAAATTGAAAAGTTGCAGTAAAAATATACATTTATTCATAATATTAATATAACAAAATCACAACTTATTTAGGACCTAACATATCTTCCGGTTTCACCCACTGATTGAATTGTTCTTCTGTTAAATAACCTAACTTGATGGCAGTTTTTTTCAACGTTGAATTTTCCTTGTGGGCAGTTTTAGCAATAGTTGCGGCTTTGTCGTAACCAATATGAGGATTCAACGCCGTTACCAACATTAAACTGTCGTGTAAAAGTTTATCTATTCTTTCCCTGTTTGCCACAATTCCATCGACACAGTTAGTTGTAAAAGCTTTGCAACTATCGCCCAATAATCGTATGGAACGTATAACGTTCGACACCATCATTGGTTTGAAGACATTGAGTTCGAAGTGACCGTTTGAACCGCCGATTGTGACAGCCACGTGATTTCCCATCACCTGGGCTGCGACCATGGTGATCGCTTCGCACTGTGTTGGATTCACTTTGCCCGGCATTATAGAACTACCTGGCTCGTTTTCTGGTAGTGATAATTCGCCCAAACCGCATCTGGGTCCAGAACCCAGGAACCTGCAAAAGATGCATTCATTTAGAACACACGTAGTTAAAGAAATACGAAAAATTATGGAAAAAATAAAAGCAACCAAGCAAGTCGTGGCATGATTGACAAGTTGTAATATCTATGTTAAGATAATTTCTAAATTCATGCGGTTGGCAGTTAATAATGCCTTAAAGTGACACCTAACAAATATCGGAGTTTCTTTGAAAAACGATGCATGTGCAAATATTAACATTATTTTATTTATAAGATAGCGGTGTGCTGGCTTAAACCTTAATCTAGCACAACGCAAGAAAGACATTTTTACGATTAATTCGTAGCACACCATATAACTAGTATCTTCATAAATAAGAGTATATTTATAGCAAATTTATTACGCAAAAAAACTTTCTCGTAGTTACGCGAATTTTCTTTTTGCATAGTAAATTTACTATATTCTCCAATTCATAAAGATAATGATTATATTATATATAAATTCTCGGAAAAGGGGCACATCAACACATATACTTATTATTTTCGTCTTTACGTACGTTTCGGTTTCACGACCATCATCAGAAGATATACGTCTTCTGATCAATGTCGCCGAAACGAACAGAAACACGAATAATCGAAACTGTAACACATTAATGTTTTAAATATATGTATATGTTTTAAGAATTCACTGCTTAGCAATTTTCTCATAATATACGACTTACAAAAATATTAATATTTTAACTAAGGAAACCAATTATTATAAAAGATCTATTCTGGAGATGATTCACATAAAACGTGACTCCAAGTCTGTAAATAATAGAGCTGATATTCAGTCATTAAGTCAGATTTATACTAATTTAATTAGTTAAAACTTGCAAATTCCTACATGCATTTTTTGGCTTTAGTCGTGTACAGACCTTGTTGACATGAGTTCGTATATTATAAGAAAATTGCTGAGCAGTGAATCCTCAATACTTATACATATATTTAATTAATATATTACAGTTTCGATTACTCGTGTTTCTGACGTGGGCATTTTTAATTGAACTTGGTGCGATAAGGACGCATTGTGTTGAGTGTTGATACAATTAGTTTTAAGAAATCCCATTTTAAGCATTGAAGACGAAAATAAGAAGGATATGTGTCAGTGTGACCTATTTCCCGACTATTTACATACAGGATGCCCCAGGTTTTAGTAGCAGAACATCAACAGTCGATAGAAAATTTGATTTTGAGAAAAAAAGTTCCTATTAACATATATGCACAGACCCTTAGTTTTTGAGATACAGGGTGTTGAAATTGCGAATATCTCCGGAAGCGTTCATCGTACAGGAAACAACTTTTGCAAACATTTTCTACTCATAGTAAGCTATGTTCTGTGCGATGAAAAATTTTTTTTTACTCATAATTGGTGAAGATTTTGAAGGGGTAGTGGGTTTTTTTCTCCCCAACTTCTACGCCACTGGAAAAAGTACAGTTTTGAGACTAGCATTTGAACCGCTAATGGTTTCTACATAAAAAAGTACTCTTGGTCATAAGCTCTAAAGTTGACCGTTTTCGAGAAAAGTCCACTTTTAGTTGAAAAACATGGTCAATTCTTACTAATTAAGCAAAATTTATTCAAACGTTAGAACAAGTAACAAAACCAAAAAATTGACCATGTTTTTCAAAATAAAAGTTGATTTTTCTCGAAAACGGTCAACTTTAGAGCTTATAACCAAGAGTGCCTTTTTGTGTAGAAAACATTGGCGGTTCAAATGGTTGTCTCAAAACCGTACTTTTTCCAGTGGCTTAGATGTTGGGGAGAAAAAAACTCACTACTCCTTCAAAATCTTCACCAATTATGACTAGAAAAAAAATTTTAACGCACAGAACATAGCTTACTATGAGTAGAAAATGTTCGCAAAAGATGTTTTCTATACAATGAACGGTTTCGGAGATATTTGCAAAAATCGATAATTTTTTTCAATTTCAACACCCTGTATCTCAAAAACTGAGCCTCTGTGCATATATGTTAATAGGAACTTTTTTTCTCAAAATCAAATTTTCTATCGACTGTTGAACTTCTGCTAGTAAAACCTGGGACACCCTGTGTAATTCATAACTGGGTCTAAAATATGTTAATATTTACACGTGTGCCCTCATAACTAATTGAACACTTAGTTTTCTATGAATTTTACATAACTGTTTATTATTAGGGTGGACTAGCTTGACTGTCAAAGCTCACTGCCCCATATTTTTTTAAATAACGCGATTTTTTAGTAACTAATTCCAATAAATAGTTTTTTTCTATCTGTTTTATATAGAAAATATCGTTTTCGGATGAGCTTGACTGTCAAGCTGGCCCATCGCACCATATTTTCAAAAATACATATGCGACAATTTTTTTTGCGTAACAAATTTGTGTTTCATAACTTGTATATAAGCTGTTACGATAATTATTATTTAGATCAAGTAGAAACATTCACTTTACTTTGACCCTGATTTTTTAATATCAAAGGTATCAAAGAAGTGTTTTATTTATCACAAAGATTATTGAACTCATTTGTAATAAATAGAATGGTTTTCGAGCGATATTTTCCACAAAGATATCACCAAATATATAATTTCAATTTCATTACTTATTCAACAAGCTAATTTCACTTTTAATCGATAAATTTACATACAAACTGGTGTATCTATATCCAGGCATTACCTATCAATATTCATTTCCCTCATTATAAGTAGATGATATAAGGGAAGTATTGAAATTGGACTAAAAAAAATTTCCGGATCTTCGCGGAAACAACCTTTCTAAATTTATCTATATAATCCTATACAGAATGGTCCAGTTTGCAATACATTAATTTTAACAGTTGATAAAGCATAAAAATATTCGAAATAGGTTCAAAAGTGAATCGGTTATTAAGGACTTTCGAAAGCTATTTTCAGCGCAAAGTCTTCTTTATTTATAATCCTCATCAGCTCCTAAAATTAATGTGTTACAACATGGATCAACCTGTATAATGAACGGCAATTATGGAACTTTACGACTCACCTGATATCGTTGGCAATCTTCATGATAGAAACGGCCACCGTGTTCAAAGCACCGGAAACTTCAACCAAAGCGTCGTGCGCGGCCAAAGCTTCGAATTTGTTCGGAGCCGAGGTGAATGGCAAACCCGTCAAGTTCGAAATCTGCGACGCGCACTTTTCCGCGAAACCTTTGCGCGTGTTCAAACCGGTTCCTACCGCTGTCCCGCCCAACGCCAACATGTATAGACGCGGCAACGTGTCGTTGATGCGATCGATCGCGAATTCGATCTGTTGTACGTATCCGCTGAATTCCTGTCCGAGCGTCAACGGCACGGCGTCCTGAGTGTGCGTACGTCCGATCTTGATGATGTCCTTGAATTCTTCGGTTTTCTTCTTCAGACCGTCCTTCAGCATGCTCAGTCCCGGCAATAGAACTCTCTGAATTTCCATGGCCACTGCTATGTGCATGGCGGTGGGGAAAGTGTCATTACTGCTTTGACTTTTGTTGACGTGGTCGTTTGGATGGACGGGTGTCTTGGAACCCAGTTTTCCGCCCATTATTTCGATGGCCCTGTTGCTTATCACCTCGTTGGTGTTCATGTTGGTTTGTGTGCCCGAACCTGTTTGCCATATGACCAATGGGAAATGTTCTTGATATAGTTTTCCGGAAATAACTTCGTCCGCCGCTTTCGAAATTGCGTCAGCAAGTTTCGGGTCTAGGCCATAGTCTTTGTTTACTATTGCGGCCGCTTTTTTCAGTACTCCCATAGCTATGATGACTGGATACTGAAAACAATAGGTTCCGATTATTTCATTCTAGAATTTCTGCGTCTATAACGTGTAAATTGATTATAATTCACAAATAATTTATGAACAAATGTGTAGTAAGTACTCGAATGCATTAACGTATATGGGAACGTAATTTACAGTAATCACAATGATTTCTTCAAAAGTAGGTTAGCAATATCGATATTCATTAAAACACTAATAAATAAGAAACAAATTTCCTTATCCACTCAAAATACTGTTAAAGTACCGAGCACCTTCGGGCTATCAAATAGAAATCATCAGACCAAACTAAATTAGGAAACAAAAAAATCATGTGTAAATACTATTTGAGATTGGTAATGTAATTAAGGGATTACCCTCAGCTGGATAAAATTGCTTTTTCGGTTATACTTTTCCTTCACTTCTCAAGTGATGAACTTTCTTGAGTAATGGTGTGACCTGTATAAAAAATATTTTCTGCAAATGCTGAAATTTCACTGTTATGTGTCAAATTCTTTATACCAGCATATTTTTTCTGAATTTTGTAAATTCCAGATTTTAAGCCGGAAACTAGGAAAGGTATTTCCTAAACGGTTTTTAGCTTGTTCTTGCATCTATAAACGGTTTTATTGCAAATGTAGAGAACAAATTATGGAATTTACTAATAATATTATTGAAGGATAAGTAAAATTTCATTGAATTATTTGGAAGTAATAGTTTCAATTTGGTTAATTGATCGCGGTCCATTTTCCATTAGAAACGAACTTATTTATCGAAGATTTGTCGTAACCATTATCCGTCGCTCTTTGTTGTTCCGCAACTTCGTTGTTATAATTTTTCTGGCTCGTAAGGAAATTTAATATTCTGTGAACAAGACTATTGAATGCAGCTATTTTATAATTAATTGTTGTACTTGAATCCAATAGAATATACTATTGGTTTGTGTGACGGTGGGAGTTTTCTGTATATGTGGAATTCCAAATGGTGGCCATTTTTGATAATGTTAATGAGTAGGCAGGGCCTTACTTGGGGCGGCCAGACAGAGAGCCTTATCAGATGTAGGCAACCAGTAGCGCATGCGCGGTATGCCCAGACAGGTATCGGTGAGTATTGGTATTATCGGTCGGGTAGAGAGTGTGACCTCTAGGTGACCTTCTGCTAGGGATTTGTGGGGGTGTGACCTCTAGGGTGTGGTGACCTTCTGCTAGGGTTTTGTGGTAATCAACCTGTATACAAGGTCTCACGAATCAGCCTGTAGGGTTGGGGCATATACAAGGTCTCACGAATCAGCTTGTAGGGCTGGGGCATACACAATGTGAGGTTAGGGAGAATTTCAGCTGTAAACATATTCTCTGACAAAAGATACGAGGCAGTTGAGAGTCTGTGAATATTCACGAAAATAAACTATATTCTTAAAATAATTCAACTCGTCATTCTATAGTAACAATTGCGGTTAAATAAATCATATCTGTTTGGAACACCTAGCCAACGCGTTAAATTATTATTAAAATGAAATAATTCAATTTATCGTTCTATCGCGGTTAAATGGATAAATCATATCTGTTTATGAAACATATCGCAAGACGGCAGCGCGTTAGAAGTCGCAAATATTTATATGATAATGTTAATATTTACCAGGCTCGGACCCAGGCATTTACCAGGCTCGGACCCCGACATTTGTTTCTCCACGCGGCTTCATAGTCCTAGGGTTTTGAAATAGTGTTGTTTGTACATGTCGTCAGTCACGTGATTTTTGAAAGAGACCGGGCATTCATCGAAGGTATCATGGGAGGGCTGCTGATCCTTGAATGCATAGATGGAATGTTATATAGTATAGAAATGATATCTTCTACATTCTTCAAACGCGATTTTTATAAGGAAATTACTTTCAAAAACGTTTATTCAAGCCGTCTATACCTTACATGATTGCTATATTACAAAATGCAATTTCAATCATCTTAAACATATATGGAAATTATTTTTAGTATACAAAATGGAGTTGGGAGACTTCAATGGGGTATGGAATGTGGGGTTGTTTATGTATGACGTTAGTCATGTGAATTTGAATGAAGCTGGCGCGATCTCCAACGAGACAGGTGTGTATGTGAGGTTATACAGAGTGTGCAGGTATAATGATGTCTATCACGCAGGTCTTCAACGAGGTATCTACCTTGCAGGAGCCTTCAATGAAATGTGAGGTTGTTTGTACATGCCGTTAGTCGCAGGGTTTTGTCTGAGTTATAATGATATCGGTCGCGATGCATTGTCTGCCCCCACAAGTCTTCAATAAGGGCCATAACATCTAACATGTGATAGTTTACAAAAATGCTGCTTCTCATAATAGCGATATTATGAAGCGTTTGCAGAAATAACTATTAAATCATCTAAGGACTTTTTGCTTGATTAGTACTAGCGAGTACAATATTCGTTATAATATTATAAGTATGTATCATTAACTTACTTGTGCGATAAGGTTGTGTTAAATCATGTCCAACAGCAATGTATTCAACTTGGAATTATCGTAATGATGTGCGATCCTTCAATGTTAAAGTAGTTTCATAAGTTATCCGAAAGTAATATGAATATATTAAATGTTTTTCCAAAATTAGTTCCGAAGTAAACATAATTCGCTATAATATTCATTCATGTATGTTACATAAATTATCCTATATAATTCAAATAAGGTTGAACAATATTCACTATCATATTTTGCGGTAGAGCTACAGCTCGCTCGAGAGAGATAAGAAAGATACGCCGATCACCTTCAAACGCGATGAGAATACTTTATTTTAAATCACACATATAGTATGTATATATTCGAATCATATAAATCGCATAATATGATCCGAAATCTAGCTGCTGCTGGGTGTAGCCCTATACAGAATCTAGACGAAGCGGTGTTACGCATCACGATGATTATTCGAACTGTCTGTACAGCTCGATTGCTATATAACAAAATACATTTTTAATCATCTTAAACATATAGATGTGCTAATATAAATTTTTCAGTATGCAAAAATATACTAATAAAACATTTTTCATCGACACACATTTCTTCATAGGATAGTTAGTTTTTATAAAATTCAATCAATTTCAATGGGAAACATATATGCGAGGGAGTTTTATAGAGATCGAACTCATTTCCCCAACCACCCAAGAGGTAGAACTATGATGAGGAATAGATGTGGATAATAATCATATGAATATCTTCATAAGTGCTAATCTATATGACATTCAAACACGTGCTTCATAAAAGTCTGAATATTGAGTAGAGCTATAGTATCTTCTTCATAAGCGATCATTATCAACATTCAGACACTTGTTTAGCACGTGATTCAACAGCCTGGCATCATCGTTCACGAACTATGATGGGCTGATGAGGAATAAAATACCAATAATAATTATATAAATATCTCCATTAGCAATCTGTACTATTTTCCTTCACGAGCACGACTTTTACAAACTCCATACGTTCGCGTAAAAGATTATAATGATAAACACATTTTTGTTCACGGGTTTACATAATCATATGAATATCTTCATAAGCGCTAATCTATATGACATTCAAACACATGCTTCATAAAAGTCTGAACATTGAGTAGAGCTATAGTATCTTCATAAGCGATCATTATCAACATTCAGACACTTGTTTAGCACGTGATTCAACAAGCTGACATCATCGTTCACGAACTATGATGGTTCGATGAGGACTCGAACAGATGAATCTTTGAGGTTAAATATCTGCTGTAGAAATTACCCCACCTTTATTACCTTTTATTTGACATTATCGATATTTCCCATGTAACTAACCTAAAGCTATTTTGTATGCAACATTGTTATCATTTGCGAGCCTACGAGGGCCTGTGTGTTGGTCGGGGGCTAAATGAATATGTTTGACTATTATTACCTGTGGATTTATTTGAGATTCTTCAAGTTTGAGATTGATAACCCACATGAAGAAAGAAGCTTCAACGAATTGATAGGTTATTTATTATTTTCATATTCGCTATTCTGAATGTGACAACTTTATCGGCTTCAAGACTCGAGATAAGAGAGAATATTTACCGCAAACTGTCTTATAACCACTAGGTACTACATATTATAATAATTGAAAAGATAACATAATAATCTGAATCACTTTTATATTTATTAATTAGATAGTTGCATACATTTTTGTTTCTAGACCTGAAGCGATATTTAAAATTTAGATTACAATCCTGATGGGTTGATCCAAGGGACTGTACTTTACCAAACGGCTCGTTCATTATTGTGATGTCTTGCGGGAAAGTGAGAGAAATAAAATACCAAAAATAATAATAATAACATTTATTTAGAAAAATACATTTAGAATTAAAATAATAACATTATGATTCATGGTTCTTCACACTAAACTCCGAACTGATCCTGTAATTGGAGAATACTCCATTATACGATCGTTAATGATGATGCAATAAGCCCTGGTGTTTTTGGGGAAATTCAGGAAACTTTCCATCTCTAGTTTGACGTCAACTGTTGATGACTTTATAGCATCGTTTTGTTTTGAACAGTCAATCACAAAAATTGCTCTATTCTTGAATGCTATATAATCTAACATGGGTTCGCTTATTATTTTATTTGAAAATGATTTCTGGAAATCATAGTACATCTGGTATGCTTCCACGTATTGCTGGTCGGTGAAATTCAATTTCATTGCTTCATATGGATAACACTCTGAATTCAAGTATAATTTTACATTTAGCAAGTTTATATTATCGAAATATGCACTGTGCTTAACAGGATTATTTTTTCGATCAGTTTGGAAAGCTAAAATCACATATCTGGGTCGTTCCAAATTCATTGATGTTTTAACAGCCCAAATGTCACGAGTGCTCTCCTTCATCAACGGATTTTCATGCAGATCCCAGCTGCGAAATGGAATCAAAATAGGCTTCTCAGCACTCAAATTCTCCAACATTTGAAATTTAACCTGATCACTTGGAAACACATGTCGCACTTTTAATGCTATCGTCTTCACATTTATTTTAGCCCTCTTCGTACCTGTGCTATTGGTATAACAATCGTTATCGGTTCGAGACCTTATCAAGCGCAGCTTATGTTTTCCACTCAAGACTTTGTTATAGTCAATGAATAGGCCTAGTAGAAAATTCAACGGTATCCATAAATTGATTTTATTATTGTAGACTGAACTCAATGCATCCTTAAATGACCATCCAGAAATAGCTAGAGGTATAGATTCATGTTTGGCATATGTTAGATAAGCTCTGATGGTGCTGACAATACCAGGATCACGTACTTTGTCTATCTCTTTTCCATTCAATTCATAACTAATATATTCGAAGAGAAACGCTCCGAAATTATTCGTTAGTTTACATTCACCATCACCACTTGCTTCTGGCTGGAATTCTGCCTCGATGAATAAAGCAGACGATGCCAAATCTACCAACACATCTTGTTGATTGATTAATATCTCAATTTCATCGCTGTTGCCAAAAGATGTTGTGTGTGGATAGTAGGTATGAGTTTCTTCCCGGATGATGTCTTCAATGAAGTTTGGCTCGTTGAATATTTGAAGTTTTTCCGACATTGTAACCAAGGGACTTCAAAAAATTTATATTTTCCAATGATAGCGATGCAGAAGCAACCTTCTCCTTCTTCAATGACAGTGATGCAGAAGCAACCTTCTCCCTCGAGCTCGTTGTAGATAATGACTGATGACCACTATGGAGATGTCTTTTATTGCTAAAATCCAAACCCATGTTCTCAAGTGATGGCTACTGCAACCTTCTCAGTTGAATTCCTTTCATATAATGAGTGGTGGTGAGTATTGGATTATTATTTATTGTTGTGAGCCATAATCCCTAACGATCTTTTTCAATTCCAATCGTATAATAATTTCTTCTCCACGAAAATTTACCGGTTTCCAATTCTGATCTAGAATATTCAGTGTGATGTTATCGAAGGACGTCTTGCTGATGACCGGTAGATAAATAAGATTCTTCGGCTCTATATCAATGGAAAACCCAGGTGGTACAAGAGGTGAGAACTCATATATCGTATGAGCTATCTTATTGTTATAATATGCTCCCGCGGTTAAGTTACACTCTACGCGTATAGTTTGAACTTTGATTATGTTTATAGGTCGATCAGATACGTGTAGTTCACGAGATGTCAATTTCTTTTTGCTGAATCCCAACAGTTCGCTTATACTATCTTTAGGAATAAAATTCACTTTAAAATCACTCTTCAGCTCTGTGTGTAGAGTGTTGTTGTTAGATTTTATTGATAATTTCCGGTCACGCTCTTCTTGCTTCACTCCTATCCCACAAACTGCACTTTGTATGAAATCCTCGATGTCTGTCAACTCGTAGGACCCCGTAGGTATAGTAACTACTTTTTCCTCACCCTTCACATCTTCATAATAAAATTTATTAAAACCTTCTTCAATGTTCGGAATGCTATTGTACGTATGCAAGCCAACAAGTGCGATAGAATAATATGAATGAGGATCTAGTTCTATAGGTGGGTGGAAATCTACAGATAAACGAGAGCTCTTACCCGTGATAGTGAACGTCTGAGACATGATTGATGAAAACTTCATCAACAATCTATTTATATACTAATAAATGTTAGTCGACCAATTCCAAATATAACTGGCTACAATTATAAGTGTTATATTGCATGAAATATCGTGTAGACGGCAAGCTTTATCGAATGAATTGATACCCTGAATCTCCTCAACCGTTCTTCTAATTTTGCCCCTGGTATTGATTTGAAGTTCAAACGGGAGCTTGTTTATAAGCGTATTGAGAACAACTTCTCCCACGCACGCTTCCATACAGACTGATGAGAATTCAAGATTGCACCGTTATTTAACGAGGGGTGGGGGGAAGACCAAAGATCTCAAAATAATTTTTTTTTTATTAATTATCTCAATACTTAATACTAATACTATTAATAATAATACTCAATACTCAAGACTTAAGTATAATCTTAACAATATATGTTTCAAATATCTCAATCTTGACTCTTGATTCATCGTCCTAGTCGTATTGCATATTCCTACCCCTTCCACCTATATTGAAGTCCTTTTATGTATGTTCGACGCTGGTAAAAGTTCTTTCTTCTGTGCTCATGAAGCTCATGAACAACTTGTTTTCACTCATCTTATCAATGTGGAAATCTAGTGTAGAATTAATTTTTTGGGTATATTCACAGGATTTGGAGATATACGTTTCACAGAGGCCTGCTTTGATGTTATGGATGATGAAGGTCTCTTCTTAGAAGGTTCCACAGATGTCATCCGTCGTTCTAACGCCTCCACTTTACTAGTAATGTCATTTAGACGCATGTTCATACTGTTAAATGTGTTATTGATCTCTTCCAATTCATTTCTGTTTTCCCTTACACTATCACTGATTGTTTTATACTCTGATTTTATATAGATTCCCATTTCATTATATTTATTCTGAATGTCCATCAGATGTTTATCAATGTTGAGAATAACCTTATCATTCGTTAAGTTATGTTCATCCAGATCCTTGTTGATATCTTTGATCAAATTATCAACCCTAACATTGAAGGTATCTTTAAGACTGGTTTCCGTTTTCAGATTCAGTTTGTGTGTTAATTTATCAACATATACTTTATTTGCAACATCTCCATCATCATTCGGTGATTTTACGTTGCACAATCTACGATTTTCCATATCATAACTTCCATCGCTCGTTAGGAATAATCCTTGTCCGTGAACTTGTTTGAAATTATTATTAAATACATTTGTATCATATATCCACATGGAAGAGGAGGCTCTGCCAAACTTATCCATTGAAACCATCTTTATAACTGAGATGAATTTGTCTTACACCTGGTTTTTGTTCAATTACCCCTGCCTCTATCAATTCTTCTATTATAGAGATTATCTCATTGTGATGATTATGGTTACCTGCATGCGAGGATGCAACAAGAAGTCTCAGTCTATCCACCATTTCGTTAACGTCATCCCAAAAAATATATTCCATAGGCTTCTCGTTATATTCAAGCATATCATTTTTGATATATGCACTTCCAGTGTATGTTTTGGCTCTGGGTCTTTTCATGGAATTAATCAAAGGTTTCAGTACATTTTTGTATTTTGCAATGTTTCTTATTCGATCAGCTGGATCGTTATTACGTCTATGGGCACTAGTCATTTCCATCATTTGACTGTAATTTTTCCCATCTTCCACAGTGTAAGTATCAGGTAGAACATCTCTATAAAATATCAAATTATACAGTCCTGTGGTACCCTTGAATGGAGTACCCTTGATAATTATATTACTCTCACTATCAATTTCTATAGGTTGATTACCCATGAACCATTTGTCTAAAGTTGAATTATATTGCAAACCCATTTTATCATCATATCTCTTAACATCATCATCCAATAGGAATCCTTCCAAGTAATAACGTGCTAATGTGGGGTATTGTTGCAGAAACTCCTCTGTAGCCTCTGCATTATCTTTCTTATGTTTTCTGAATTCTTCACGAATCTGATCGATAGTAGGTTCGGGTGTAAACACATCCTCCTCAGTATTTTGGGGGTTATATACGAATTTTTCACCTTCAGTTACAATATTTGGGGTTGGTATGTTCTCCATTTGTGTTGCTGTAGAAACAATACTTTTAGGTTTAACCAACGAATTTTGTTTGATTATTTCAGCATTTCTCGCAATTTCCTCTAGGGGTTTAGATACATTCCTGAACATATTATCTAGAATCTCATCATTTTCAGCTTTACCCAATTTCACAGCCATATATTTTTTCCTCACAACGTTTGCTAACTCCCAAATTTTTTTCTTCAATTGTTGTTTTTCTTTAAGCGTGTTACTCACACCCACGTCCATGCTGAGCGGGTTGTCTATTTCAAATGAAAGTATATATACATGTTAGATGTATATATAACTATCAAAACCTTTGCGATAACGTCCTTTGTTCATATCACAGTCTTTGTTTATCATAAGGAACCCATATTTATCTTTCCAACATACGCTACATATCTCTTTGAATTTTTCGAGTGACATGTCGGTACTCACATGATCGGTGAATATATGTTTCAAATTGAGCTCATCCTGTTTGAAAATAATCAAGCAATTGGCATTGTCGCGCAATCCATGTTTTGGACATTTAGCAAAAGACTGACAAAGATAGAAGCTATCAATTGAGTTGTGTCTCCCTCTTGAAAAATAAGCACGAATTTTCTGCTGTTTCTCAAACATCACGTCATCGAATATTATGATTGAATTAGGCCTCGCTTCTATAGGGTCTATGACCTCATCACTTTCGGTACAAGGAAAATATCCAAGCCCCTCAATTTTCTTCAATGTCTCCTTTAGTAACCGGTATTTTGGTTGGTGTAAAGACTTTGAATATATGTACACGTTTTCAAATTTCAGGCCGTTAGCATCTAACAATAGAGATAACATCAAATTTGTTTTCCCACAATTACTTGGACCACAGATTATTGTTCGTAGAGTATTAGGCAGCAAAGAGCTGTGACGTTGTGGTTGTTCAACATTCTCATTGCTTGACCCTAAGTTCATAATACTCAACGAGTCTTTTTGCTTAACAATCTTCATCATGCCTGAAGGCGAATCGAAATCATACTGGAACATATGTTAATAAGCATTTGTTTATATACTAGATGATGATGTTATATTGTGTATGTCCGATCACGCGGTTAGGTACTTCTACACTTCTCTCTCAAAATCAGGTATCAAATACATGTTAAATAGGTCTGAATGTTGAAACACGTGTCTGAATGTTGAAACACGTGTCTGAATGTTGAAACACGTGTCTGAATGCTGAAACACGTGTCTGAATGTTGAAACACGTGTCTGAGTGCTGGAACACGTGTCTGAATGTTGAAACACGTGTCTGAATGTTGAAACACGTGTCTGAAACACGTGTCTGAATGCTGAAACACGTGTCTGAATGTTGAAACACGTGTCTGAAACACGTGTCTGAGTGCTGAAACACGTGTCTGAATGTTGAAACACGTGTCTGAATGTTGAAACACGTGTCTGAAACACGTGTCTGAATGCTGAAACACGTGTCTGAATGTTGAAACACGTGTCTGAAACACGTGTCTGAGTGCTGAAACACGTGTCTGAATGTTGAAACACGTGTCTGAAACACGTGTCTGAGTGCTGAAACACGTGTCTGAATGTTGAAACACGTGTCTGAATGTTGAAACACGTGTCTGAAACACGTGTCTGAATGCTGAAACACGTGTCTGAATGTTGAAACACGTGTCTGAAACACGTGTCTGAGTGCTGAAACACGTGTCTGAATGTTGAAACACGTGTCTGAATGTTGAAACACGGAAACACGTGTCTGAATGCTGAAACACGTGTCTGAATGTTGAAACACGTGTCTGAATGTTGAAACACGTGTCAGAAACACGTGTCTGAATGCTGAAACACGTGTCTGAATGCTGAAACACGTGTCTGAATGTTAAAGCATGTGTTGAATCATGCGATAAAACATGTGCATGAATGTATTACAAACATTATGATTATTCACATTTTATTCCTCATTAGCCCATCATAGTTCGTGAACGATGATGACGTCATCATCGTTCGTGAACGATGGTCGCCGGATTGAATCAGTTACTGTCATTGGCTTGAAGCAGTGACGTCATCATCGTTCGTGAACGATGGTCGCCGGATTGAATCAGTTACTGTCATTGGCTTGAAGCAGTGACGTCATCATCGTTCGTGAACGATGGTCGCCGGATTGAATCAGTTACTGTCATTGGCTTGAAGCAGTGACGTCATCATCGTTCGTGAACGATGGTCGCCGGATTGAATCAGTTACTGTCATTGGCTTGAAGCAGTGACGTCATCATCGTTCGTGAACGATGGTCGCCGGATTGAAACAGTTACTGTCATTGGCTTGAAGCAGTGACGTCATCATCGTTCGTAAACTATGATCGCCGGATCTTCAATTCAATAAAACACCACTTACTCGTCAAATCCTTATGTATTCCGATACACATAAAGCTATAGTCTGATGTTCTCACCCACCCCAATTTGTATGCATCATATTGATTTTCCCTACATCAGCGGTAAATACCGTTACATGGGAAATATCGATATTCTCAAATAAAAGGTAATAAAAGTGGGGTAATTTCTACAGCAGATATTTTACCTCAAAGATTCATCTGTTCAATGTTTGAGTCCTCATCGAACCATCATAGTTCGTGAACGATGATGCCAGCTTGTTGAATCACGTGCTAAACAAGTGTCTGAATGTTGATAATGATCGCTTATGAAGATACTATAGCTCTACTCAATATTCAGACTTTTATGAAGCATGTGCTTGAATGTCATATAGATTAGCGCTTATGAAGATATTCATATGATTATGTAAACCCATGAACAAAAATGTGTTTATCATTATAATCTTGTACGCGAACGTATGGAGTTTGTAAAAGTTGTGCTGGTGAAGGAAAATGTACAGATTGCTAATGGAGAAATTTATATAATTATTATTGGTATTTATATAATTATTATTGGTATTCTATTCCTCATCAGCCTATCATAGTTCGTGAACGATGATGACAGGCTGTTGAATCACGTGCTAAACAAGTGTCTGAATGTTGATAATGATCGCTTATGAAGAAGATACTATAGCTCTACTCAATATTCAGACTTTTATGAAGCATGTGTTTGAATGTCATATAGATTAGCGCTTATGAAGATATTCATATGATTATTATCATTATCCACATCTATTCCTCATCATAGTTCTACCTCTTGGGGTGGTTGGGGAAATGAGTTCGATCTCTATAAAACTCCCTCGCATATATGTTTCCCATTGAAATTGATTGAATTTTATAAAAAGCTAACTATCCTATGAAGAAATGTGTGTCGATGAAAAATGTTTTATTAGTATATTTTTGCATACTGAAAAATTTATATTAGCACATCTATATGTTTAAGATGATTAAAAATGTATTTTGTTATATAGCAATCGAGCTGTACAGACAGTTCGAATAATCATCGTGATGCGTAACACCGCTTCGTCTAGATTCTGTATAGGTATTGGGCTACACCCAGCAGCAGCTAGATTTCGGGTCATATTATGCGATTTATATGATTCGAATATATACATACTACATGTGTGATTTAAAATAAAGTATTCTCATCGCGTTTGAAGGTGATCGGCGTATCTTTCTTATCTCTCTCGAACCAGCTGTAGCTCTACCGCAAAATGTGATAGTGAATATTGTTCAACCTTATTTGATTTATATCGGATAATTTATGAAACATACATGAATGAATATTATAGCGAATTATGTTTACTTCGGAACTAATTTTGGAAAAACATTTAATATATTCATATTACTTTCGGATAACTTATGAAACTACTTTAACATTGAAGGATCGCACATCATTACGATAATTCCAAGTTGAATACATTGCTGTTGGACATGATTTAACACAACCTTATCGCACAAGTAAGTTAATGATACATACTTATAATATTATAACGAATATTGTACTCGCTAGTACTAATCAAGCAAAAAGTCCTTGGATGATTTAATAGTTATTTCTGCAAACGCTTCATAATATCGCTATTATGAGAAGCAGCATTTTTGTAAACTATCACATGTTAGATGTTATGGCCCTTATTGAAGACTTGTGGGGGCAGACAATGCATCGCGACCGATATCATTATAACTCAGACAAAACCCTGCGACTAACGGCATGTACAAACAACCTCACATTTCATTGAAGGCTCCTGCAAGGTAGATACCTCGTTGAAGACCTGCGTGATAGACATCATTATACCTGCACACTCTGTATAACCTCACATACACACCTGTCTCGTTGGAGATCGCGCCAGCTTCATTCAAATTCACATGACTAACGTCATACATAAACAACCCCACATTCCATACCCCATTGAAGTCTCCCAACTCCATTTTGTATACTAAAAATAATTTCCATATATGTTTAAGATGATTGAAATTGCATTTTGTAATATAGCAATCATGTAAGGTATAGACGGCTTGAATAAACGTTTTTGAAAGTAATTTCCTTATAAACATCGCGTTTGAGGAATGTAGAAGATATCATTTCTATACTATATAACATTCCATCTATGCATTCAAGGAACAGCAGCCCTCCCATGATACCTTCGATGAATGCCCGGTCTCTTTCAAAAATCACGTGACTGACGACATGTACAAACAACACTATTTCAAAACCCTAGGACTATGAAGCCGCGTGGAGAAACAAATGTCGGGGTCCGAGCCTGGTAAATGCCTGGGTCCGAGCCTGGTAAATATTAACATTATCATATAAATATTTGCGACTTCTAACGCGCTGCCGTCTTGCGATATGTTTCATAAACAGATATGATTTATCCATTTAACCGCGATAGAACGATAAATTGAATTATTTCATTTTAATAATAATTTAACGCGTTGGCTAGGTGTTCCAAACAGATATGATTTATTTAACCGCAATTGTTACTATAGAATGACGAGTTGAATTATTTTAAGAATATAGTTTATTTTCGTGAATATTCACAGACTCTCAACTGCCTCGTATCTTTTGTCAGAGAATATGTTTACAGCTGAAATTCTCCCTAACCTCACATTGTGTATGCCCCAGCCCTACAAGCTGATTCGTGAGACCTTGTATATGCCCCAACCCTACAGGCTGATTCGTGAGACCTTGTATACAGGTTGATTACCACAAAACCCTAGCAGAAGGTCACCACACCCTAGAGGTCACACCCCCACAAATCCCTAGCAGAAGGTCACCTAGAGGTCACACTCTCTACCCGACCGATAATACCAATACTCACCGATACCTGTCTGGGCATACCGCGCATGCGCTACTGGTTGCCTACATCTGATAAGGCTCTCTGTCTGGCCGCCCCAAGTAAGGCCCTGCCTACTTTAATGTGAAGGAAAGGAAGCAGGTTTTTTCTTTTTATTTGTATAGTGAGTTGAAACAAATAAAGCAAAAACAAAAGTTCTAGAGAAAAGTCTACTCTGTTTCTCAACACGTATTATGCTTCTGTTTTCACTGAATGAAACAATCTACGATATGCATTACGTTGATGACGTTGAAACTTTTATTCCATTCCAATGAAAACATTCATTTTCCTTCCGATAGAATTCATAACAGAAGTTCTTCTCTAATAATCCTTTCAACCTTGCAAGGTAAGAACAGGTTCTCACCTCCAATTCAGATCACGATTATTATTCAATACTTTCACTTTTCCGCTGGGCGTTTACAATCAATCTTATTACGATACGTAATTTGTTTCAATCCGAATACATTACATTTAGGCTCATTACCTATGATTAATGCGTTTTCATGGAAAGGCAGAATGAAAATTGATTTCTGCAAAAATAAATCATTATGAGACTTTGGCTACTTGAATGCCAAATATGTTTCAACTCTAACAAAACAGGATATAAGGTTGAGGGCCTTTTCCGTAGATAAATGTCATATCCGACATTTTTCTTCTATCTAGCGTTCTTTTGGCAGCGTTTTGCGTCAAATTTCGGAAAATACGATTTGTAACTAATGCAATCTTGACGATTCGATTAACCACTGTTTTGTTATCGAAAATACGACGTGGTGTAAAATTTCGGTCAGATATATAGAATTGGGTAAAAATTTTATTTGCTAATACGGAAAATGCAGAAAACATCAGAAACGATATTGTTTCAATGACTTTTATTCTAGATTTGATTTCATCTTTAATTTGAAAAAGTCAATTTTTTTCTCACAAAGCATTAAACAATTATTAATGAAAAAATAAAATGGAACTCACTGGCATTCTCTCGAATTCACCTCCAATGGGGAAGTTGATGATGGATCTGACAGTTTGGGCCCCATAATACTTATCGGAGGGAACTTTCAACTCTCCAAAAGTATCTTTTTCTATCCTGAATTTCTCTGATGCCTGCAACAATTTGAATTAAATCAACAAGTATTCCGCAACTGATAATCAAATCAACAACGGACGCGTCAATATGAATTATGATCTATACTTTTATTGATATAATTAGTCAAGGTCAAGTTCAAGCAGCGATTTGAAGGGATTATCAAAAAAAAACGTGGAAACATACACAGTCGCAAAGGTTGCAGGTAGGATTCATCATAATAAACAATTTGCAACCTATTTGAATCGTAACAAATTTGACAGATATTTGAACAGACATCCGATGACATAACGCCTAAATTCCAAATAGCTGCCTTACCATATTTGCGGTCCTTATTTTGAATGTTGCACTGGAAATTGCGTAAACGTTTCTTGCGCTGCCGGCAAGACGACTGCCGGAGAGCTGTGCGAGCGCCATAGTTTATACTTATTTATCTTATTTATTCCCCTATTTTATCGCCTTCCCCGCAAACTCGTAAATCACGCAACACTGACCTTACAAACTAACCTCTGACATATTCAACTGACAGCTGTTGAATTCACAGAAGAACAACACTGTAGACATGAACCATAGAAATACTAATCTATTCACCTAACATGGACTTTTCTGTGTTGATCTTTTTTATCTATGTTTGAACCCAGGCCAAGTTCAGTCATCGAAAAAGATAACCTTCCCTTCATCTTCAACAGTTGTTTGTGATCATCAATTCCATGGTTCCGACTTTTGTTTGTTTATTTAAAAAACAATTCGTGTTTTAGACAGATTATGGCGTTTTTGAATCAGAATCACTGTTTTGTGTATTATTAACTGTTTGCTTTTGTTCTGTGTTACCTTTATGCTGTATATGATCAGATTCTCAAAATAAAATTTCTTTCAGAACATCGGTAATGTGTTTATGGGTTAATGATTAAACCAATTTTCCATTAAAGAGATCGCTGTGTACGTTAGTACGAAATTGCCATGGTCCAATTACTTGCTGAATATCTACCTAGTTTAGAATTATGGATCAATTGTTTGAAGAACATCGCGTAAGAATTTAATATCCCATTTAGGTAAGTTTATATTTGATATAATATATTATGTACATTTCAATATTCGGTAATGTTAATATCGAGTACCTATTATTACCTTTGAACAAAAGTTTCTCATCTAGTGCGATTTTTATGAATAATCTATCTCATCTCAATGCAAAATACCTAACGATATTTTATTTTAGCTCTAGTTTTTGAACAATGACAAGACAATTGAATTAATTTTCGATTATGTGTAAAGCTTATATTCTGATAACATCTCACATTTTTCACAAACATCTTTATTAAAATCTGAACCATTTTGGCAATTACAATCTGTGTAGCAACAGATAAGGCTTGTATTACATCGCTCTCACAGAAAGTGCTTTGAAAATATATTGATATATATACAGGGTGTTTAAAAAAAAGGTGGCCACGTTGCTAGGATAGGTAGAACACTGAAAAATAAGTGGAGTTTGCCCAGAAATAATTTTTATAACGTCATCCGTATTCAAGATACAGGGTGTTGTAAAAATTTAAACGCATTTTTTACGATTATTCCGAAACTACTGGCAACATTGTGATGAAATTTTGCATGACCATGTTTTGGAAGTTGACACATCGTATGAATTTATTTTTACATCTGACCCATAGAGGGCGCTAATTACACAGTTCGTACCGAGTAGTTTTAATCATAACTTTTTTGAGGTTAGATTATCCAATTCAAAGTTTAGGTGAAATTAAACACCATTCAATTTTACACGAAGAAGGTACTCCTGGTAATACTCGATATTGTGTACCGTTTTCGGAATATTTTCATTTGAAAATGATGAAGTACTAGCTGATGAAACAATTACCAATTTATCTAAAACCAAGAAGAATAACATTATTCTAATGCTAAAGTTACTAATCTAACAAAGAATCAGAAGAAGAAAATTAAAATAAATTTGAATAAAAACATGAAATATTCAATCATGCGATTTCAATCCTTTGGACTACAGTTTGGTCGTATGTTAAGAAAGAGGTAAATTCATGTCAAGAGTTGCAAGACAAAATTGAACGTCACTTTAATACCTCATAATTGATCCTCAACCATTTAGAAAATTAATGCATTCTTTAGAAAAAAGGATAGAATTGTGTATTCGTGAAAACGGAGGACATTTTGAACACTTACTCTAACTGATTGAATATTTCATTTTTTTATTCAAATTTATTTTAATTTTCTTCTTGTGATTCTTTGTTGAATTAATAACTTTAGCATAAGAATAATGCTATTGTTTTCGGTTTTTAATAAATTGATAATTGTTATTTACTTTATACCAGTATCAGTTATTACTTCATCATTTTCAAATCAAAATATTCCGAAAACGGTACACAAAATCGAGTTTCACTAGGAGTACCTTTTTTGTGTAAAATTGATTGATTTGATTTCACCTAAATATGAATTAGAAAATCTAACCTCAAAAAAGTTACGTTTAAAACTACTTGGTACGAACCGTGTAATTAGCGCCCTCTATGAGAGTCAGATATAAAAATAAATTCATACGATGTGTCAGCTTCCAAAACATGTTCATACAAAATTTCATTACAATGTTGCTAGTAGTTCCGAAATAATCGTAAAAAATGCGTTTAAAATTTTTTTTCGCCACTTACCTTTTCAGTGTTCTACCTATCCTAGCAACGGGGGCATCTTTTTTTGAAACATCCTGTATATTTGAAATATTATTCAAAAAGGAAAATACATAAGACAAAGATTTACAATAACTTTATTGCTCATAACAATTCAATAAAATGTTAAAGGTTAGGAATCGGATAAAACAACTTGATAACAGTTAACCACAACATCGTTGGCAACATTAAACCCACTATTTAAGATTAACTCAAAATCAAAATGGATTGTGGAAGATAAAATGAATAAAGTTCCTTCTGAAGTAATGAAAATGCAACAAAAACATGTTTACCATTTGAAACAGTTGAGTTTAAAAGCGCAGCAGCTGTTGACTAGAAACATAATTACCATATTGTAAATTTTCACTTAATCTATTTCGGTATTTCACGAACATCCTTGGGGGATTTTCCTGACCTTCTTTGTCCAAATGCTGCCTCAATAATGTGTATCGCAGCATTCACTGTTTTTTTCACGTCTTCTTTAGAACCAATTCTCGGATTAACTTCCACCAAATCCACAGCTCCAAGTCTTCCAGTTCTAGCCACAATTTCCATTATCAGAATTGCCTCTCTCAATGTCAAACCTCCTCTTGCTAAATAAAGTTAACAGAAAAATAAATGAGTGGCAGAAAGATTAAAGAAAACTGTAACTTACAGCTTGTTCCTGTACTTGGTGCTTCTAATTCGTCCAAAACGTCTATGTCAAAACTGACGTGAATTGATTTATTTTTAGCTGGATCGATGCGATCTAAAGCAGTTTCAATCACTTTCTTAACGCCTAGATTATCAATTTCCTCCATATCGAAATGCGCGATTCCGAGGTTCTCGATGGCAAGTTTCTCGAAACTGTCCACTGCCCTTAATCCTACATAAGCGAGATTCTCAGCCGGCAAACCGGGATTTCGCCATGCCAAAGAAGGTAATTTAGGCCAATAAGCCGCCATTTCTTTTATTAGAAATGCTGCTGGCATTCCATGACTGTTATTGCTTGGTGTGGTTTTGTATGTGTTTAGATCTGAATGCGCGTCTATCCACAAAAGGCATAGGTTATTATTTTTTGCTTTCAAATGCCCGTCCACTGTACCTAGAGCTAAAAGTTTGGTAAAATGTATTAAACATCGTCAACATGGTTGTAACATTTTCTTACCTATCGAATGATCACCTCCTAAAGTAAGACATACTCTTCCTTCCTTCATTATCTTTTCTACCATTATCGAAACTTGTTTCGTACAAGCAGCAAAATGTGGATAATTGGTGATGTTTGGTAGATCTTGTTTTTCCGTCTCCAATTTATGTTCTGCATCACCGAAATCTTTAACATCGTAAGATTGATCTGAAAATAATCAATTTTTTACGTGTAATAGTTTTGAATAGGTTAAGATATACTCTTTGTACTTTTTGTGAATTTTGTCTTACTCTGTGGTTTCATGAAATTAAAAAACTTTATGTCAAAGATTTTGTAATGACTTATAAAACACATATGTTGTCAATTCAACTAAATTTTGAATATCTTGACATGGAGTATAATTTATTATGTTGGTTATTAAGAAAGCTAATGAATATATTAGTCATACATTTAACACGTTGAATTTAAAATGAGGATGAGGGAAGTTGGTGTTTTATTGATCAGTTTTATACGTGTATTACTAAATTGTTTTTTGTTTTTACGCTAACTGTGGTTAAGAGGAAAAAGGAAAAATTCACATATTTTTTTATCCCCGGCTACCCTACATAAATATTTAAATATTTGGAAAGCTCACAAAACTGTAAATATAAAATTACATTTATTCCATCCTGGGAAAATACTTATTTTATTTTAATTACGATTAGCCGTTCTGGAATATTAAATTTTTAGTTGTTTAATTTCTGGAATCATTGGAGGAATTGGAGGAACATTTTTTAATAGGGACGTTTAGTGTTATCTTCAAGGGTCGATGAAACTCACCAATACTTTGGAGTCTTTTAACTAAATTTGCATTCCTTAACACTTCAGGAGCTTCACTCACTCCATCTTTTTGTTGGCCCTTTCCAAAAGGAACGCCTAAAATTCCGATTTTAGTCGATTGCAAATCACGTTTGAATACTTTTAATACATTTAGGGTTTTCAACATTTCGGCAAGTGTGTTTGTCAGTTAAATCGCAGGTCGTTGTTAATGACATTCAGTAACATACTCACATTAACTACATGTTGCATTATGCAAACTGATGACCCAATGTTATCGTCAATAAGGTCACTAGATATAATTAATCTGTAATTTTATTGATATTTCATTGATTACTAAGTTGTAAGATAATGTTTCATATTTCACAATGAATAGTTATTGATTTAGAACCCCGTTCGAGAAAATATAAACATAAACGAGATAACTGACTCGATTCTTTGAAAGTCCACAAAATCCTTGCCGTTCCGATGTATCGAATACAAACGATAGCTAATCCAGTATTTGATTTATAAAGAGTGGATACACTGTAACAATAGAAAATACGACATTGTCACCATTAACCACTAAAACTACTAAAGACCTTTCAGCTATCTAGTAGCGATCATCAGATCAAAGCTTATCGAATGCTCGAATGGCTCCCGTTCGTTTTGAACTTTCGCCAAAGCAATTGGTAGGAATTTCATTTCCAGTTCATTCCTTCCCCTAAGGATGATGGCACACTGGCTACTACATCACAAGATAAAGCCAACCTTTTTGCTGGTATGTTTGCAGCAAATTGCACTTTGAATCCACAAGGGAAGGACCCTCCTAATATTGCTGCGCCAACGATAGCCAAATGCCTGAAATGGTCTTTCGTCAGCGCACAATTAGGCGCATTCTGCTTGATCTTAATGCCAAAAGTCGATGGGGGCCAGACATAATTCCACCGGTCGTTCTCAAGGAATGTGCGCCTGAATTAACAACAGTTTTCTGCAGGTTGTTTATCCTTTTATATAAACTTGGCGTTTCCTTGCAGCTGGAAGACAGCTAGAGTCTAACCAATTCAAAAAAAAAGAAAGAAGACCCTTCTTAATAAATATAGATCCATTGCAGTATTGTCTGTGATCTCCTAAAGTGATTGAGAAAGCAATCGACATAGAGCTCATCCAATACTTACACATCTCCAAAATCGTGTGAATGACCGGCAATGTGGCTTTCGTCAGCAGAGATCAAATGGAGACCTGCTTGCCTACGTAACACATGTTTGGCAGAAATCTATTGAAAAACATGGGGAATCTCCAGTTGTATCATTGGATATCTCCAAAGCTTTTGGCCTAGTCTGGCACCAACTTTCGTCATACGGTTTGCCGCCTCAACCTTGTTGCTTGCCATCGAGTTTTCTCTCTGATAGATCACTCCATGGGATAGTTGATGCAGTAACTTCTGATACAATGCCTATCAACGCTGGTGTTCCACAGGGATCTGTTTTAGAACCAACTTTGTTTCTGCTCCATATAAACGATCTGCTGGAAGTGATCACCTGTCTCGTCCACAGCTTTGCAGATGATGGTACGATTCGTTTTTCACTCTCAAGAATTGGGTCCTTATTACCTCTCCCACTATAAGTAGTAGTGTTTCGCGGATTTATCAGTCTTGAGCATTTCTGAATCGACATTGACATGAAGTCGTGTATGTGAAGTAACATTTCATTTTAAGAGTTTATTCTAAATTTTTTATTAATTACAATTTTCTCTTGTACTTATTACTTTCTTTCTTCTTTTTAATATTAGATTTTGTGGCAAATTTTGATGGTTTGTGACACCAGGCGTCAGTATAAAAAAAGGTTACCTTATAGTGAATAATTAAAAAATTCAACCTGGCAGCAGGCGTCAGCATGAAACATAGAGTAGTAAAATCTTTATGTAGACTATTTGAATAAAGTTTCAATGTAACGTAGAGTATATATTAAGTCTTTCATTGGCGGTTTCCAAATCATTTCCAATATTTTTTCTGTTCCAACAATTATACATTTAAGCCGCAGAGGTCTCCGAAACCTACCTTGCTTAAAGCGAGGGATGTCACGTGATCAATTAATCCCAACTTTTTACTCATTCTGCGCACATGGTCCTTCACCAATTCCAATATTTTATGTATGACAGCTGCGCCGCTATCATATGGTATGACGCGATATATTCATGGTTTTAGATGCAATCAACTATACGCGGTTAGAATTGGATCGGATGCAAATTTAACCATTAAAGATGCACGTTCTATAGTCCTATTTTTTACATTTGCACCAACAGGTTACCATCGAAAGATAATCTAACAATTCAATTGTAACTTAATATAGATTGTCATAATTTTCATTGGTCAAGCAGTATTGGCTTCCACATAACATAAATTGAGCCATTCTTAATTCGTCAAGAATCATTTGTTAATTGAAATAAAATACTACTTGTAAAATACACTATTAGAATCTATTTTATTCATATTAATTTTATATACAGCATCTTTTATACAGATAAATATCTAGATAAATGTTATAATATACAACTTAGACATCAAACTAAATCTATGTAAATATGTACGGACTGTCGTCGTACAAACCCATTTAAGCAACTTATCAACAAGCTAATCAACATGATATTATAATGATACCAACCAATGGCGTTTTAAATATAACGTACAGCCCGCATAACAGCCTCTAACATTAAATTATCAAATTGACAACTGATATGGCGTGTTCTCTACGCACCTAATTGACAGATAGACATAGACTACAGCCTCTCACGTTCCAATAATTGCTACAACACAATCAACAATTCGGTGATTACGGCTGTGAGGAGTACAATAATATCACCACTTCTGGCAGTTTTGAACAAATATCATCTTTCACCTTCGACAGATTCTCCAGCGTTAGTATATACAAGTTGATAAAAAAATATATTGTCCGGATTTTTGGTTGATAATCACTTAAAGTAGGCACTAGTAATACTGGTTTGTTTGTTTAAAGCGTGGTGAAATAATATGTTGAGATTTTTTATTTTTTCTTCACTATCCTTATAAGACATCAAATAATTTCGTTATAATTCGCGACTGACGCCAAAAAAAAAAATGTTAATGAGTTATTGTATTCAGGGCTATAAGTCCCACAAACTTCAAATCTCCGTTGCATGGAATTTCAATCAAAACAAAATTTCGAGTGAATTTTAAAAAGTTTGCATCTGCTTCAAACCCATAGAACATTTCACCTACTATAATCCTTCTAGTGAAGATAATGTTGCCATATTCCTAACACTGCTTCCCAAACCATACAAACTGGATTTTCAAAAAAATCACAACCATATATTTCTGCATGCGTTAAAAGTTATGGAACAGGTTGAAGATGAATCGGAATTTTGTGAATCATCAACTCGGCGTGGTCTCTCAATATTAGAAATAATAAAGATATTTGAAAAAACGGGACATGATTACTATCATTATTTTACAAATGTCGGTAAACTTTTCTATTTTTATAGATTTTGCAAATCTTTTATGCATACAAATATTTAGTTCAGAAAAAATCAAGATACTTTGAATTTGTTTCATGTCACATATCAGGTACCTAAATAGGTTTCTCAGTGTAATTAAAATTAAAGAATGCTGTTCCACATTTTTATAATTTCATAATCTAAGATCCTGATACACATTATTAAAGCCCTCAAAATTTTCATTCAAAACTTCAGGGCATTGAAATTTGATATTTTATTCCAATGTTTATTGAAGAAAGGAAGATTGTTGTTATTGTGAAAAATTTTTTCAAGATAGCAAATAAAATCCATCATTATTGTCGTGAGTGATTTAAGACTTGATCTTTGTTCAAAAGCAGGGTGGTAGCACAAGATGAGTTTGTTCTTTAAATCTAGTTCATAGCAGTAGGTAACAAAAACGCCGTCATTCGTTGTAGCTACGCAACATAGAATAACTACAACTATGCAACAATACAACCTTGAAAAATCTTGTCTTCCGGATGGATTCCGCGTCACAATAGCTCGACTTGATGCCGACGTTTCGCCAACCATTACAGGTGGCATCTTCAGGGTAGGCTTGAGGCTTGAACTGAAACTCAGTTTCAGTTCAAGCCTCAAGCCTACCCTGAAGATGCCACCTGTAATGGTTGGCGAAACGTCGGCATCAAGTCGAGCTATTGTGACGCGGAATCCATCCGGAAGACAAGATTTTTCAAGATTAGCTGTCCGCGGAAGTCTACTATCCAAGATAACAATACAACCACCATTCACTCAATAAACTTCACGGAGCTAGGCTAAAAAAAAGTACAAAAATGACTAGCACACTATTAAATGATAACTAAAAACAAGCAACAGTTATAAATTCCTTAAATAAACATATGAATTGAGTTTTGATTGGGTTTTTCAATCTTCTGTTAATGATGAAATTCAATATTTAATGCAGAACATGGTCCATTAATTTCCGTAATATTATAAATCCGTACTTGTTCAAGAAGGCAATTCGTTTGGATTGATATAGTACCCAAATTCATTGTAAATTTCTTCTTCCTATATGAATAAATGATACTATTTTATTCCTCCAGTGAAAATTCTTCTGGATATCCAGGGTATTTTAAGATCAATTTAATTTATCCTTACTCATTACAAGCAAAATATTGAAATATAAATTTGAAATAATTGAAAAACGGTGGTCCATTTACTTCACTTACATATTTTTTAGTTCACCAAAAATTTCTAAATCAGTTTCCTACAATGAGATACTTTTGAATAATTTATATACTTACTATAAGAAAAATTTTCATTACCAAATTGAAATCCACCATAAACTGGATAATTTGGAAAGATTTTACCCAATTAAAATATTTTAGAGATACGAGGAAAATAAATAAATATTAAATTTGTTCCAGTTTTGGATAAAAGTATTTGATTATAGCTAACATTACCCAAATATTGTGGTAGTGAAATTAAAATCTATTTAACACTGAATTGAGGAATTTGAAAATTTCAAATTTGTTCTGTTAACACAAGCTTGAAAAAACTTATATACAAAATTGCAATAAAAGTTGTTGCCCTTTCTACTAAGATGTACAATATTATAGAAAAGGAATGTGCTGAAATGTTTGTTTGAAAATTTTAAGCCCAAACTGCCAACCCAATTCTCCTCGGTATAGAGGATTCCTAATTTAATGAATAAAATAAATTGGAGAAAAAATGTAAAGATAAAATAAATCAATTTTTGATCATTTATTTTCATAAAAAATTCGCCCCTATTTAAAAGGTTCAATAAAATTCACAATAAAATATTTCAAATTTTTTTTCATTCAGTCTAAATCTGATCTGCCAGGCTAAATATCCAGTTATGTACACATTCAGTCAATCAACGTCATGCTACTAATTTGGACGAAAAACTAGAAACTCATTAACAATTTATAGGACATAAAACATTCTTGTAAATACATATTCCTAAACTTTCGTTCAACGAAAACTATTCAAATCTTCATAAAAAATAGGTTTGGTCCATTTTGAAGAATCGCTCGAAATTATACCAAACAATTCCAATTATTTCATGTTTAAAAATAAAGAAATCAACTGATATGGTTCGCAATTACACAGAAATGGAGAGCTACCAGATATGCGTGAGATCGAATCTCAAAAACATCCTGGAAGCACAACATTTTCGTAATTGTAAACACTTATGTAAGTGAACAGCAGCTGTTTTTTCAACTATAAAAGCATCAACAATTGTGCAGTAATGATTGCTACGTCTAAAGCTTCTCTGTCTAAAAATGTATTTTGAAACAAAACTTCCGGCCGACTCTCGTAACAAGATCACAAAATAATAATCAGCCCATAGAGCTCTATAGCGATTTTACGTGTGCCCTTCCTAGTTCGAAACGAAGGCCCAGCATTCCAATGTCTTGACGACGAAATCGACCGAGGGCGTGAGCGGGTCGTTGGCGTATGTTTTGCACATTTCCGAGCGGCCGATGTAAAGGTCACCGTCGAGCCACAGCCCAAACTTGCCATCTCCCGCACCGATGCTCAAACTCTCGTTGTTGCCTTTGATAAAGTACAGGTTCTCGCCGGTCCAATTGTATACTTGAAATTCGGGACTGAACCTAAAGAGCAGAGATTCGCCGGTACCATAGAAATGTTCCGACACTTGTAAAGCGCAAGATGTTAGAGCACCGAATACCTGCAAATGAAAGGAAAACGTCATGATGTTAAGAGTAAATGGGTCAAAAATACGATGAACAAATGACATAATATAGAGATAAAATGTACTTACGTTATTGTCAGTATCTTCAATCACAAGTAGAACGGGCGATTCCAGTTTGTACATCTTCCTGTACATGGAATTCAGACTGAAACCATGTTGGCTGGTGCTAAATATGAGCGTCCACGAATAGCCTTCCGCTCGTGCCGGTAGATGGCGACAAAGCGATTCGCGATGATCGTCCGTCAATATTTCAGTCGTGCCTACGAGGTCGGGGGGCGTGAGTTCGACGTCTAATGATGGGGCGGCGGACAGGTGGAATGCCTTGCGATACTCTTCCGACATGGGAATAACCTGGCGGATGAACGAACAAACGTTAGGAAAGAGCAAACAATTTTAACTATAACGATGAATGTACGTAAATTTAAATACAATACAATCTAAATGAATTATGTATTTAGATGGATTTATTCAGCTCGCTCGTTTTCCAAAGTTGAAAGTTATTTAAATCGAATCCCTTTATTTTGAACATGATAAAAACAAACTTCACGAGTAATTTAGTTTGAAGATAGAAAAATAAAATATACGATCGCGGCTGTATTGAGAAAATGCAACATTGTACGTCGATGAAATAACCAATAAAATATACACTTGTTTTGTGAACACGACACAAAGTGAACAAAAAACTAATGAAATTGTATAATGCTTATTTCGACTCTGTTATAATTATGTAATCATAAATTATAATGAGGTAAATTACAACATAATTAACTTTAAAAACCTACATTATTGTGAATAGAATATTAATTCCTATTTTTAGAACAATATGATCATTAAGCTCTTGATAAAGACGTATGTACAATTTCCAAAAAGTGACAACAAATCTCTGAATAAAATTTAAAACTATGGAAAGTGGGCTTTATTTTCAGACCTCAACAAATCTAGAGGGATTTATTTGCTGGTGAGATTATTGGATATTCATTACTTGTTATTTGATCTCACTCTTTGGAAACCCAACGAGTTCCGAGAATGAAAATATAAATTGAAAAACGCAAAAAAGCTCTATATATGATGGAATGAATCACACTTATTTCCTAATCTAATTCTAACATGTAACATTCATGTCATTCTGTAAACCACTACTGTGTTCGTTTTGGACATTGTTTTACAAGGATAAACTTGTAAAAAAGGGTGTAGCATTCTATACACAATGTATCTATTTTTCAGTATACCTGAATCTGGTTTATATCTTAAATCACCTCGGGCCCTTTATTTGAGCACTTATAAAGATAGATTTAATGTGATTCATACGAAAGAATGAATTATCTGACCTAAACAAAACAATTGTTTTTTGAATTGGTTACATCTTGAAAGCAGTATAAATTCTCAGGAAATTGGTATCTTCCTATTTTACAACCATTAATGATAAATCATGAAACATTTAAGAGCCAGTTCGATATCAGTTACATTGAAACTTAGATACAGTGAGGTGGATAATTTTGTAGCTTGAACAGTGTGGCGTGTGGTGCACAGTCACCTCATCACTGCCGTCTGCTGACATGGTTTGAGTCTTGATAATGCTGTAGATCTTTACATAAGGCGCCTTGATCAGCTGCATTTAAATGATATCCGTACATTATTATGACAGCCATCGCTTTGTTTTGTAAGGATAATATAATAAACAAATAGAAATTACACTTGTATCAAAATGTCCTCCAATATTCCGGTAAAGAATGAATTGGTAAAATTATACTTCATCAGATAAACTGATTTGATTGGTTTGCAACCTGTATGATCAAAGTAAATCTGGTTCATAAGCTACTTCAAAGTTCCATGAAATTCTATAAAAATTAACTCTGGATATACCGGGACATCAAAAATTATCTTGGTCAAGGGTGGATGTGGAATCTAAAACGTGTGTCTTACTTTACGTTTGAAATAATTATGTCACTGTCACAGTGTCACACTGACGTCATCAATAACCTACAAATTTCATACCTATTTATTTCAGTTGTAAAACTATAATGAACTACAATTAAAAATTATCTTGGTCAAGGGTGGTTGTGGAATGTAAAACGTGTGTCTTACTTTAAATTTTTGAATATGTTTTGTTGTGTCAGAATCTGTCATTGTCCTGGAATTTTCTACAGCTGAAATAAATAGGTATGAAATTTGTAGGTTATTGATGATGTCAGTGTGACAGTGACATAATTATTTCAAACGTAAAATAAGACACACGGTTTAGATTCCACAACCACCCTTGACCAAGATAATTTTTGATATCCCGGTATAATAGTCGAGGAAATGAAGCATTCCACTTGTGAATGTTGAGATACGGCTTTTTTGCATTCAGAAAGTGATTTAGAAAATTTTTCCGGTATTTTCTTTTTGCTGAAAAAATTTTGTCGCATTTCTATAGCCAAAAAATGCATTTTTGTGAATGCACTTTTTGAGATGAATAAGAAAACGGATTCGAATTGGTTTCTCGGGCGTTTTTGAGGTCGCTGAACACGAATACGCTATCAAGAAAATTCACTGAGTTCCCCTAGGACCTCCCGGGGGTATCCCCTGGATATCGTTTAAATGTTTGTTAACTGTTCGAAAGGTTGCTAGTGATGATTACGACGTGAAAAAACTCTTCTGCAGTACCTGGTGTTACCCGGACTCAGGGTACATCATCTTCTGGGAATTTATTAATTTTTCTTAATTAAATGCAACAAATTCTAGCTCTCGGGGGTTTTAAAAGTCGTCAATCACGACTGTGACACTCGCAATGTTCTGCAAATTACCTGGGGGTGTTTCCGGGTCCTTCGAGCCCTGTGTATCTACGTCATCTCTAGGAATTTGTTAATTTTTCTACATTAAAGGTAACAAATTGTGGCTCTCGGGGGTTTTAAAAATCGCCGATCACGGCCGTGACACACAATATTCTGAAAATTACCTGAGGCTGTTTCCGGGACAGTCGAGCCCTGTGTATCTATTATTATTTATATAATATACATATATATATATATATATATATATATATATATATATATATATATATATATATATATATATATATATTACTACATATGTGTAATTTAGAAAAACGTACTTATACTCCAGTCCAAAAATAATTTAACGTGAATTAAAAATAATACTATTTAAAGTACATTATTATCTTTCAAGTAAAATTATTATAACTTGCAAGGCGTTTATATAGCTGACTTATTAAATGATGATTTAGCTACAAAATAAGAAAAAGATTCTTGAAATTTCAAGTTTAAATTAGTTACGAAATTTGGAAAATTTTCAACTGTGCGTAGATTAATGTAATATATATCTGGTAAGATTATTTTTACAATTTGATGATAAATATGATTTAAATTTATGTAATATTATAATTTTACATGCAAGGATATTTTGACTTCATAAATTCATGGTATTAATTTACGTTACAATAACTATTGTTGGACAATACAACATTTACATTTACATTTTTTTAAATTGCATACTATATATTAGGAATTTTCAAATAGGGATATATTTTTTTAAGACATTAAGAAAATACCAATAACAATAAAAATTCGTAGTTTGCGTTCGCAGGATCACGGACTATGCATGAGCTTAGTGAGTGTCATAATCGTGATGGACGACTTTGAAAACCCCCGAGAGCTAGAATTTGTTACATTTAATTAAGAAAAATTAACAAATTTCCAGAAGATGATGTGGTTACCGGTTACTCAGAGTACATTAGGTATTGCAGAAGTCGTAATCATCACTAGCAACCTTTATATCACCTTTTGAACAGTTAACAAACATTAAAAATAAGTTTTTTTATTAATTTCATCCATATCTAGGAAATCCGGATACCCCCGGATAGCATTTTCGTGTTGAGCGACCCCAAAAACCCCCGAGAAACCAATTCGAGTCCGAGAAACCAAATTTTTTCCGTAAAAAGGAAAAATACCGAACAAATTTTCTAAATCACTTTCTGAATCGAATGCAAAAAACCGCATCATCCAACTGCGTCAACTTTCGCAGGTTTGGCCTATTTTAGGCTTTATTTAATCGACTATAGTGTAAAATATACAGGTGTCCCAGGTTTTAGCAGCAGAACTTCAACAGTCGATAGAAAATTTGATTTTGAGAAAAAAATCTGCACAGACGCTTAGTTTTTGAGATACAGAGTGTTGAAATTAAAAAAAAAAATAGTTTTTTGCAAATATCTCCGGAACCGTTTATTGTTTTGGTGAACATTTTCTACTCATAGTAAGCTATGTTCTGTGCGATAAAAAAATTTTTTTAGTCATAATTGGTGAAGATTTTGAAGGGGTAGTGGGTGTTTTTCCCCCCAACTGCTACGCCACTGGAAAAAGTACGGGTTTGAGACAACCATTTGAACCGCCAATGTTTTCTGCACAAAAAAGGTACTCCTGGTTATAAGCTCTAAAGTTGACCGTTTTCGAGAAAAATCAACTTTTATGTTGACAAACATGGTCAATTTTTTGGTTTTGTTACTTGTTCTAACGTTTGAATAAATTTTGTTTAATTAGTAAGAATTGACCATGTTTTTCAACATAAAAGTTGATTTTCCTCGAAAACGGTCAACTTTAGAGCTTATGACTATGTGTACCTTTTTTGTGTAGAAAACATTGGCGGTTAAAACGGTTGTCTCAAAACTGTACATTTTCCAGTGGCGTAGATGTTGGGGAGAAAAACACTCACTACCCCTTCGAAATCTTCACCAGTTATGACTAAAAAAAATTTTTATCGCACAGAACATAGCTTACTATGAGTAGAAAACGCTTGCGAAAGCTGTTTCCTGTACGATAAACGGTTCCGGAGATATTCGCAAAAAACGATTTTTTTTCCAATTTCAACACCCTACTCTGTATCTCAAAAACTAAACGTCTGTTATATGTTAATAGGAAATTTTTTTCTCAAAATCAAATTTTCTATCGACTGTTGAAGTTCTGCTACTAAAACCTGGGACACCCTGTAGTTATTCCTCACTAGAAGTTAATTTATATAGTGTAAAACATAGTTTACTGTTTCAGATATGGTGCACATGGTCCAAGTTTTTCAGGCAGGTACAAAATCGGAGTTCAGGACTGGGAACATGACAATTAAGTCAGAAAATTCAGAATATACTCGACAACATGATGTTACGTACATTAGTAAGTATTTGAGCCCCCCCCCCCCTTGAAAAATCAAGTCGGTCAGAAAACATGTTGATACAAGGTGACATTATAAAATTGAAAGCATAGACGCTCGCTCACCTCCCAACTTTCTTTGGTAATATCCGAGATTTCTCCGTCGTGACTATTATGTCGGCTATTCGAAGGGGTCGGTTCGTCACTCCACAATTCCGTGTCCATTTCCACCAACGAATATCCCCGTTCTTTTATCTGCAAACATCACATTACACTTCAAACAACCAATCGAATTAAAAAACAACAACAGCGATATTGCTTTATGCTAAACAGTGTCTGTTTACACAATCAGGTAGTTTACCATTCCTTCAATGGTGTAACTTCATTTGTGATTCTCAATAGTAGTAAATCATGTACGTTTGATAACCGTTGAAATACAATGTTTATTTATAAAAACGAATTACGCAACGATAAGTGAAGAGGAAGCGCACTTTATAATTGGCTATGTGACAATAAAAAGAGTTGCCGTGTTGCTGCTCTGGAAGCGTATTATTAGAATTTGAATACATTCTAATTAAAAACTTCAATTGAGGAACGACAGTGGATAAAAATACGAAGGTCGTGTCACGTAAATCTTTATAAGGATGTGGCAGTTTAACCTGTTCCAACCGCTTCCTAAAAATTACACTGCTTCACATAAATATAGTACAATTATTTAAAAAAATTGTTCAGGTAAAAAAAAATCGCCTAATTTATGCAGATTTTACTTATGGATGTAAGTATTTATTATTCTGTTTAAACTTTCAATTTTGAAAGCTTTGCTAACAAAATTCCTCTGGAAATGTTTGGCAGCGTTAAATTGGATTATTTTGTCGACGCAGCGGAAGAAGTTTTGATTTTCAGTTACTTGGGTGATTGAAAACGATATTTTTAAATATTTTCCAGTCTGCCGCCGAAACGGCTGCGATTGGCCGAAACGCGTGTGCCGTCATGATTCTACTATTTTTATTCTAAAATCGCTTTACAAAGCTAATTCCAACGCAACAACATGACAATGAAATACATTAAGTTTCCTACCTGGTCCTCGTTCAGTTCTCCATAAAGGTCCGGCACCCATCCCTGTATGAATTTATAGAGTTCATCGGCTCTGTTCTTTGGTATGCTGAACCAATATTCCGGTCGCATCTTCTTCTTGCCGTAGGACATCAGAGGCGTGGACCGGGATATCGGTTTGAACAGGGGTTTCCCCATTCTCAATCTTAAATATAACGGCGGATCTTCGCAAGATCTCGCTGGTCGTGGAATCAGTTCTTGAAATAAAAACGAGATTTTAAAAATCTTACAACGGAAATGTCACCGTACAAACTGACTTGATAAAATCATGCTAGGTGGTGAATATTTGTATTATAATTACAAAAAACAAACATGAACATGAATACTTGAGATGAAAGAAACTTTTTATTAAAAATTTTTTTGATTGATATTTGTGACAAAGTATCTGATTCAACATAAACTACTATCAAATTACATAAAACATCAAGTTATAGATCAAACTAATGATGAGCTAACCATAAATAAAGTTTTTTCAGATCTGGGAGAAACAAATCGATTGCTTTCAAATCAAGAAATTTGGTCGGATTTTGTGTGTAAGTGAGAATTGTATGGCAATAAAGGTGGATACGTATTTTGGAAAAGTAGTTTTTGTATCATTGTGTGGATAAATAGTAAAAACGTATTGTGCGACACATACAGCTACATGCAAAACCTACCAATTGAATCTAGCCCAAAACGAGGGGAATGGACTGCAGCAATTAAAGAAAAATAATACAGTTATCACAACAAAAATACACTAATGAATATGAAATAATTACAAGATTCCTTCTTCTATAAGTTAATAATCTATAAATAAATACGGTGTTTATTGATATCAAGGGGGCAAGAGAGAAATTACTTGCAAGAGTGAATATTTGAGCAAGTAGTTCTCTTCAATGCACAATTGATTTAATAAACTTTTATTTATATGAGAATGAGATGATTCTAGTCTATTTGCCAATGAAATGTATAAACTCAAAATTGCATCTAAATAAGCCAATGGTTTTAACTATTCAATTTAGCTGTGCTGAAAGTGTTTTTGTATCATATTTATTGCTACAAATTAGAATATTGATGTATTTATTTACAAGTGCCACCCCCGATTTTGATAAACATTTTTCTACAGACTACTTACTTGTTCCTTATGAACGAAGAAAAATCTGCGGGAATGCAACGTTTTTCAAAAAAAAAATTAAATCTTCTCATAATTAGCACCATGTTTATCTCAAGATGTTGACCTCAAAAGCACATAAGAACAAGCCTAAATGTCATGAAATATGTCGCTTTCAACTATATTCCAATATTCAAAGAAAATAAACAGCATCTGCCATTTAATTGTATCCTCCCTACAAGGTATTTCTTCTCGTTAATGTTTGGCCGTTCGGGAGATTCATAGTGTTGTATAATTCTGTCAGTACTTCTCAGCCAGTCCCTAAATTAATTTTTTATTTTGTAGCAAACTATTTGAACTTGCCAAAGTTTCAAGTAATTTCTTGCCAGGGTTACATGCATTATGTAGAACTTGCCTATTTTATTCATTCTTTTCGTAGTTCCAAGCGGCAATGCGTAGGTCTGAAGTTATTGAAACTGTATTTTTGGTGCATATTCTTAAAGAGCATACATTCTCCTCTTTGTGAAATGGGGTATATGTTCTGAAAATACACTTTCAATAATCGACCTATGCATTGCCGCTTGGACCTGCAAAAAATATTAGGGAAATACGCTTTTCCTACCTACGGATTGGCGCTTGGAAGACATCAAGAAAAGCGGCAATCCGTAGGTCTGAGGTTATTAAAATTGTATTTAAGCTATTGCATATAGCTTTTATCGCGGGCTTTGAGCGCGGCGACCGAATCAAGAAAAAAAAATGAAACGTGTGGCACTCGGGGACTGCCGCGGTAAAGCTATTGCATAGCACTACGCCACTGGAAAAAGTTGGGCAGAAAAACATCCACTACCCCTTCAAAATCTTCACGAATTATGAGTAAAAAGAGTATCATCTTGATCTCTATGAAGAGTATTCTGTGACACATAACTCTACTACCGGTAGTAGAGTTATCTATGGTGACAAGTGTCAGTTGACACAATTTTATACGAAAGTTTTAACGTTCAGATCTCGATAGCGCTTCCGGCTCCGGGCTTTCACGTGGCCTATCGAAATTAGAAGGTTCGATCGAATTGTATAAAAACACAATTGCATGAACGCCAGACGTCTTATGTAATTAGCTACGAACGTAATAATTTTGACATATCCTCGAGGAGCTCGCTGCGCGTAAGTTAGAGTTTATACATTTTACCTCTATTTTGTTAATTTGGGGTCGTTTCGAACCCCGTGCGGCCGGCGCCAGTTGTAATAAAGTATTTTGGGATATGGGCCGCTAGCTTTTACCCGCTTTCGGTATATTTAAGTAGGTAGAAAATTCCCTTTCGTACGTCGCATGTCAGATGCTAGTAGGTGACAGCTGAGAATACCTCAAACTGTTTTAATTAAATTTTCCTATTTAATCGACATTTTGGTGTCCGAGACTTTGTTCTTTAGTTGGCCCCGTTCATAAACTAACGACATGGAGCGAAAACCGCATGCGAAAAGTCCTCGTTAAGACGTTCTATGTACCGTAAATTTGCACTTTTCTAACTCGCGAGCTAAGCGCTTTTCACGTGAACATCATTCGATTTATCGAAGATTAACCAATTCAAAACAGTTTTCGACCCACTTTGGGGCTATCACGACCTTTTAAAAGGTTCAAAGTTAACATTTCAACTATTTTAAGCTTGGCCGAGCTACGTGGTAGGCGGAGTGGTGGTCTTAGGATATTTCGTTACGGTATTTGTTTTTTGTTTTTTTGAGATTTTCGTTACGGTATTTATCTTTTGTTTTTTTTTCTTGATTCGGTCGCCGCTCAAAGCTCGCGATAAAAGCTATATGCAATAGCTTAAAAACAAAAGACAAATACCCTAACGAAAATCTAAAAAAAAACAAAAAACAAATACTGTAACGAAATATCCTGACACTCCACCTACCATGTAGCTCGGCCGAGCTTAAAATTGTCGAAATGTTAACTTTGAACCTTTTAAAAGGTCGTGATAGCCTTAAAGTGGGTCGAACACTGTTTTGAATTGGTTAATTTTCGATAAATCGAATGACGTTCACGCGAGAAGCGCGTAGGTCGCGAGTTAGAAAAGTGCAAATTTACGGTACATAGAACGTCTTAACGAGGACTTTTCGCATGCGGTTTTCGCTCCATGTCGTTAGTTTATGAACGGGGTCAACTAAATAGGATAGTCTCGGGCCCCAAAATGTCGATTAAATAGGAAAATTTAATTAAAACAGTTTGAGGTATTCTCAGCTGTCACCTACTAGCATCTGACGTGCCACGTACGAAAGGGAATTTTCTACCTACTTAAATATACCGAAAGCGGGTAAAAGCTAGCGGCCCATATCCCAAAATACTTTATTACAACTGGCGCCGGCCGCACGGGGTTCGAAACGACCCCAAATTAACAAAATAGAGGTAAAATGTATAAACTCTAACTTACGCGCAGCGAGCTCCTCGAGGATATGTCAAAATTATTACGTTCGTAGCTAATTACATAAGACGTCTGGCGTTCATGCAATTGTGTTTTTATACAATTCGATCGAACCTTCTAATTTCGATAGGCCACGTGAAAGCCCGGAGCCGGAAGCGCTATCGAGATCTGAACGTTAAAACTTTCGTATAAAATTGTGTTTACAAGTCAACTGACACTTGTCACCATAGATAACTCTACTACCGGTAGTAGTTATCTATGCACTTGTCACAGAATACTCTTCATATAGATCAAGATGATTTTGAGGGGGTAGTGGATATTTTTCTGCCCAACTTTTTCCAGTGGCGTAGTGCTATGCAATAGCTTTACCCCGGCAGTCCCCGAGTGCCACACGTTTCTTTTTTTTGCTACATGCATTATGTAGAACTGCCTATTTATTTTCTTCTATTTTTTTATATTTCCAAGCGGCAATCCGTAGGTGTGAGGTTATTGAAAGTGTATTTTTGGTGCTTATTCTTGAACATACATTCCTCTTTGCGGAATGAGATAAATATGCTGTTCTAAAAATGCACATCCCCTCAGACCTACGGATGGCCGCTTGGACCTACAAAAAGTTTTAGAGAAATACGGAATTGCCAGGAAAATAGGCTGTTTTGCAGAACGCATCTAACAAAAATATACGTCCAATAACCTCAGACCTACGGATTGGCAGTTGGAACTACAAAAACAATGAGGAAAATACGCTGTTGAACAGAATGCATTCAACAAAAATACACATTCTATAACCAAATACCTACGGATTAACGTTTGGAAATTTGCAAAAGTCCAGACTTCTTGGAGTATAGTTTCTCCATGACTTACTCAAATGATAACGGAACTTATGAAAGCAACATTTCAGACGAAATGAGAACGAAATACCTTGTAGGGAGGCTACAATTAAATGGGGGACACTGTTTATTTACTAAGTACGGAATTTGTATTTTTTTACACCGTTTCATCATCGAAATATTGGAATATACTTGGGAGCGACATCTTTCATAATCTTTAGAGTAGTTGTTATGTGCTTTTGAAGTCAATATCTTGAGATAAACATGATGCTAATTATGAGAAGATTTTTTTTCTGGAAAACGGTTCATTTCCGCAGATTTTTCTTCTTTGATCGTACATAAGGAACACGCCGTATCGAAATTAAAGGTAAGTTTCATGACTCAATGTGAATGGATCTCTCACGAACGTTGCCAGTCAATAGCATTATGGAATACTATCGTAGTACCAGTTTTTCACTTACCCGTTGGTTATAACAAATTAGAATTCAGTTGATTTCTAATACAAAAAATTAATCTGGAATATCAAATGAATATTATACTCACTGTCAAACGAAACAAACAATTCGGGCATGTCGTCCACAGAAACCATAGATCGATAATCTAATTTTGGCGGCGGAACTTTCGATTTCGATGATTCCGTAGGTTGTCTGATAAATGTACCCACCGAGGACCGCCTGTAAATAAACAGTAGATTATCGATTTTATGCAGAACCTTTAATGATATGTATGGAATTAATCACA
Organism: Endomychus coccineus; assembly: GCA_958510875.1. Lineage (NCBI taxonomy): Eukaryota > Metazoa > Arthropoda > Insecta > Coleoptera > Endomychidae > Endomychus > Endomychus coccineus. The sequence continues at coordinate 9,917,446 of OY294069.1, forward strand.
AAACAAAAACATTTGTAAGAATAGGTTTATGTGGAACTCTAAAACGACGTTATGTTAATCGATAAAAAATAAAACCAAAACCAGGAATAATTTGTTAAGTGGTTAAATAATATAATTGTAAAGATATGTAATAAATGAGCGTGTAGAGAGGATCAATAAGTTTCAAATCGCCAGCCCTCGATAGAATAAAATGGTTCTATACAAAATACAATGAATCTAAACTGTTGAATAAGGCAGAGTATTACAAACAAGCCAGTTTGCCATCAAACAGGGTGCAACGCATAAATAATATCATTAGAATGTGATCTATTTCTTACGTCACTAATTTAGGTATGTATCCAACTACTAATGAAATATTTTGAAGCATAAAAGTGGACTAGAAAGTTTAGCGACTTGCGGTACAATTAAAAATAAATTGATGGGAAATGACATGATAATGTAAGTGTATGCGTGTGTGTATGTGTAGGTGTTCACAAACAACACACATACCCTACGGCGCTGACAGTGGCGCCCACTGCGCCTACCGATGACCCAACAGTAGCACCAAGAGCCCCTACTGAAGCTCCAACGGATGCTCCCATCGCACCTACCGAAGCACCGACGGAAGCACCCATAGCACCTACAGAAGCGCCGACCGAGGCGCCCATCGCACCCACGCTAGCACCCACCGTGTTAATAATGTTAGTGGGGAAAAAGCTGGACGAGCTGTCAGTACGTGGCGAATCTGTGAGTGGGGGGCCGATGCTGCCACCTGAATGCGGCCCTCCACTACCGGAGCCGCCGCTCTCTTCGGACGGCGTTTTGTTGAACAAACCCGATCCGAAGTCCACCAAATTAATAGGAGAGCTATATACAGTGCGAGAGTTAGTTCAGCCAACAAAATATGCCATTTTCAGCGCTATTGCAGGAAAATTCTGTAAATATGTTCGAACATAAATATTCTAGTCCAGACAAAGAAGGTAAAAAATGGCCCGACCGATTTTGATGGAACAAAGTGCATTCTCTTCAGAATCGTGTCTAGATCAAAGTTGAACAATGAGTTGCGCAAATTGTTTGAATTGGTTATAAAGAATTAACTAGCGCAAATTGTTTGAATTGTTTATAAAGAATTAACTAATTAATTAGTTCAATTTATGAGATTTATAAAAATGCTTCATTTGACTGTTGTTGATCGTGTAAAGACTAATTTTGGTCAATAAACATATAAAAATGGTAAAACAACTGATTGAATTAACACAATTTATAAACAATTTAGTTCCTAACAAACAGACGATTTCGGTCAAAACTCCGAGTTTAGATTCATTTTCAACTAATTTTGTCGTTCTAAGTACGATTTTATGGTTAATAACGCTATTGAGTATATACCCACTCATATATTAATTTGTTATAAACAATTTACTTAATAACAAATATACGATTTTGACCAAAACTCCCGAGTTTATAGTAATTTTCGACTTATTTTGGAGTACGATTTTATCGCCAATATCGTCATTATATATTGTTATGATTTCATTTCCTAAACAACATAAAATAATAAAAATTGAACTTACCGAACATTAAAAATCAGAAAAGAATAATAAAATATGGAATTAAAAACATTATTAAAAGTTAAATTATAGATAGTCTAAGGTATTAAACAATGTAGAACAAAATAAACCATAATGTAAATAGAATAAGAAGTGTAAACAAGAAAACAGTGAAAGTGGATAAACGTACAGTGATACGAAAGAAGAAATTATAATTGAAATGATTCCCAGACTATCATAAGATAGCACAAACTATTAAAATATGTTATAGATTTAAGATAGAATTAGGAAATTTGAGTTCTATAATGTTATAGATAATTTATATTATGTATTAGATTTAAGAAATGGCATATGTCAAATTTGATATAAATATTGGAATAATCAAGTTAATATTAACCTAATCATAGGTTATCTTATACCAAAATGTGTGGAAAAATGTAGGCAATATTAATTTAGATAGCAGAAAGCATAATCACTTTAAATAATTTGAAAATCTTCAATAATTCAAAATTTATAGAATACTCTATTCTGATTGGTCGAGACAATTAAGAAACGTCAAATAGGTCAACAATTAAAAGTTGATGTCAGTTTTCAACAATCACCAAAGCATCCTTGATAAGCAAAGAAAACATTTCATTGGTCAATTATGACATCAACTGGCATCCTTTTGGGAGCCCTATAAAAGGAAACAGGAAGGAAGCTAGTTCAGTTTGCATTTACATCTAAGATCCAAAGCATCTTCTGCAGCTCAAGCATATTTCCATAACCTTAGTTTCTGAATAACATCGGAGAACTCAAGTAGTCTCAGTAGCTTCGATAAGTTAAAGTAACCGAAGCTAGTAAAATATTTCTACGAATCAAGTAGTGTTCTTGAATCTTCATAACAAAGTAAGGTCATAATAACCACAGCTAATAAATAGCATCGTATAGTATCCAGTCTTCGATAAAGTTCCAGAATATAATTGAAGAAGTTTTATATGTTTTATATCTTGAAAGAATAAAACAAGTTAACAATTTATCATCAACAGTTCCTGAATTTCAAAAGAAATAACAAAGTAGTTTACCTGTGTTTATGAATGTTTCAAATCAGAGAGTAATTGTGTTTTAAAGTGAATAATTAAATCAAATCATCAAGAAGATAAAATCAACTGAACATTGCCTACATTTTCCATCATATAATTGGATATAACTTAAAAGTAAGTTTGTTTATAATATCATCATTGTATCATCATTTGTATATCTGAAAGTAAGATTGTTGTTTATAAATAATAAGTAATATTAACCAGTTTTGGAGGTTAAGCATAGAATTGCAGAACATTAAAGAAATATAAGATATAACATAGAATCATTAATTTTTAATATAGAACTTTTAACATCTCAACAAAAATATTGTGTTTAAATCCATAGAATATATAAAAATAACATTTTCAATTCAAAACAAATTAAAATCAAAAATAAATAAAAAAGCTAGCCGGAATAAAATTAAAGTAAAATTAAAAATTCAAATATAATAATCAATAAAACTCATTAGAGTTTTCTTAATAATTGTCACCACAACGTGGGGCAAATTAAATCTCATTAGATTTTTCTTAACAATATATACTCATTAATTTGTAATTTGTTATAATAAACTTATTTATTAACACAATGAAACGAATTTGCCCGAAATTTTTACATTAGGGTTCGTTTCGGATAATTTTGACTTTCTGAATAAGATTCTCTTGTTATTGTGGTCGTTGAATACATGCTCACGAAGTTTTTTTATTTATTTATAAATATTGGCAAAATTGCCAATTTTGCGATATTTATCGAATAATCTCATGCACTGAAAAAGCTTGATAAAATATTTTTATATTTGATTCATGCAAAATTGAGATTTTTCTATTCTAGTAACATTTATTTTTTTAATACAACTCATTTTTTTATTAAAAGTATATCTTATTTTACATTCAATATTCGATCAGTCTCAATAATTTCAATAAAAAAATCATCATTTCCATTAAAATAGAACGACCCTAAACTTTAAATTTTAGTTAAATTCTTGTAAATATTTGTAAATGATTGGTTTATAAATCATTTTGAAAACTTCGTGAGATTATGGATTTAACGGCCACAATAACAAGAAAATCGTATTCAGAAAGCCAAAATTAACCGAAACGGACCCTACAGTCAACCATTTGATAAGTTTAATAAGTTGTTTATAACAAATTAAAAATTAATATACAATTGACAATATTGACGATAAAATCGAACTCCGAAGGCCAAAATTAGTCGAAAATTACTCTAAAATCGGAGATTTTCTCAAAATCGTCCATTTGTTAATAAGTAAATTGTTTATAACAAATTAACGTATGTGTGAGTATACATTCAGTGGCGTAAAATCGTACTCAGAATGAAAGAATTAGTTGAAAATGAATCTAAACTCGTAGTTTTCGTCGAAATCCTGTGTTTGTTAATAAATCAATTGTTTACCAATTGATTGACTGACAAACTGAGTCAATTTAACCAGTTGTTTTACCATTTTTATATATTATTGACCAAAATTAGTCTTTAACCTGATCAAAAACGGTCAAATTTGGCATTTTAATTAGTTCATTTATTGTTTATAAGCAATTCAAACAATTTGCGCAACTATATCATTGTTCAATTCTGAAAATGCACATTGTCCTATCAAAATCAGTTTATATTCAAAAATCGCGTAATCGAATCCCTTGTTTGCCTCGATTATACTCTATAATGAGCAAAAACAGCGGCTTGGCTAGTAAAGATTACTTTCTAGTTCGATTTTGTTGATTGCACTCTTCACTTCACCTCAATTCTCGTAAAATATCGAGTCTAGGATATATTTCTGATAAAATCATACTACCCTTAGACAAAACATTAAAAATTACTCCGTTTAACCCTAAAGTCGCTACACGTTGAAAAAAACGATGGAAGAAGAGAAGAGTGGTCATTTGAACTACGAACTATTCCAAGTTAGTTGCTTACTTTAGCGACAGTCATTTCTGAGATTGAAGCAAGTTATCAAAACCAAAATATTTCGATATAACTACCGAAAGACAATTTACAGTATTTTCCTGAGGAAATTCAAATGACATTTCAGAGATACTTTCTAAATTAACTGGAAAATATACACTCACCTTGAAAACACCTTAGAAAACATAGAAGAATGATGAACATCAGCTGAATTTGGTTGACTAGAAGGTTTCTCTTCTTCCTTTTCTCCTCCAAGAGTTTCCATCCAGGACAGCGGGTATGATAGCCTTTTTAACATCTGCAAACAACAATATAATCAATCGTTACTTGTTAAAAATAATCGTTAAATAATCGCACCTTATTTTTTCTACCGTCAGCCTTGTCTCCGTCATCTCTCGAATCGGAATTGCTGCTCGTCGACATGATGGGAAGTCCGGTGTCCACGTCCGAGCACGAATCGAGACTAAACGATACCGAATTGGTCTTTTTCCTGGGACTGATAGTGTCGCTGGTTGTCGTTAAAGTAGCGGGGGCTATTGTGATTGGAGGCACCCAATCTTTCGATAAAACGATGTCCGCATCACTATATTGCTATAACAAAAAAAAACGAAACATAAAGGAGATGAAAATGAAAATATATGCGTATTAAAGATACAGAACAAAATATTACAAAGCGTTAGATAAATAGATGAATGTCAAAAACTAACTTTTTTTGCCGGGATCGCTACAACTGGTGGTAAACTTGTTTCCCTTATATCGATACCAGAATCGTGGCAACTTTCTTTCGTTTCTTCTTCTTCAATATTATCAACGATCTCTTCTTCTTGCAAAATTGACGAAGACTGGAGTGGTATGTCATCAATATCTATTGACCTGAAACAAGAACATTTATTTTTAGTGTGTAAATTCGATCAGTATGATGCAAATTTGACCATTTCTACCACTTGAATTGATTAAAGATACTAGAACAAGAAATTGTATTAAGCAAAAGGATGAACATTGAGTCGAAAACAGGTGACTAATATGTCGCCCATAAAAGAATGGCCGGCGTTTTCGGCTAAAACAGGATCATCAATATATAAAAAAACGTATGGCACTCGGGGACTGCCGCGGTGAAGCTATTGCATAGCATTTTTTCTCAACTTATGCAATTATAATAATTTATTTATTTTTAATTTATGCAGTATTTTTTTTTCTTTGATATTAATTCAAGTTACACTTTTTGAGCGTGGTGACCGATAAGAAAACAATTTTTTTCTTTTATTGAATAAATGAGAAGTTAATATCGTTTAAAATATTTTTATAATCTTACAATACATGTAGGTTATTCAGGAATTTGTTATCATTGAAACTATAGGTTTATGGTAACTGAAATAAGAGACATAAGTTTGAGACTTGATATCCTCTAAATATCTGGAAAATACCGCGTCAATGGTGGCCCCATATTTTGTTGTGGTTTCTTGTGGATCATTATTCATTTTCAAATTCAATTTTTCCGAAAGAAAAGTTGTCAACCGCTCTGATTTTTTATCAGCGAAGTTGATGTTGAAATCGCCAGCCGAGATAAGTGGAAATTTATTACCATTTGTACCAAGTATTTTCGACCCTTCTTCAGTGTACTCCAGTAAAGTGCGATGAATAAAATGCTCTACCTCGTCCAATTTTGGATTCGGAGAAATGTAAATTGCTACCATGACTATGTGTAGGCCATTTCTAAGTTTGCATAAGCACGCACAAATATCTCCAACAAATGAACGCCTAACATTAACATCGCTAACGTGTGCAATATTTATTTCAATATTCGGAGTCCATAATATTAGTTACATTATTATTATTTTGGTAAATAGCTACCCCACTTTTTGGAACAGTATCTCGTTTGAATTGAACAATACAATTGAAATTAGGTATTTCAATCGGATTATCATGCGCCATGCAAGTTTCGGTAAGAAGTAACACATTTGTTTGTCTCGTAACTGAACCTTGTAAATCGTATTTGTGACTATTTAGACTTTGGCAATTGAAAGTCATTATTGAAATGCCATTTCTATTACTAAGGAAATTTATAAAACTTTGAGCTGTCGTCTGAACACTATTTAAAGGCAGTCTTTTGAATTCTTGCAACAAAGATGTTGTCGATGCAGCTTGCCTTCGATTATTATAAAACTTGAATGTAGAATTATCGTTTTTTGTCGTGATATACAATTTTTCAATATTAGTCACCCGAGAGAGCGCAACATAAACGAGTTCCTGTTATTTTTCGTTACGGAATTTCTTGATTCGGTCGCCGTGCTCAAAGCCCGCGATAATGCAATAGCTTAAAAGTCCAATCTTCCATCGGTCCGCAAAACTTACTAGCAGGTTGCAATATTACAATTTTAGTTTGAATTTACTTTCGCAATATCGATGTTGAATGTGATAAATCGAACGTGTACTTACTGCCTGTCTCGCGACGGGATGGCCCAATGATGATCCAATAGAGATTTCCTTCGATCCTCGAGGCTTCTCTGTTGTTCCGGATCGTCCAGATTGGTCGGCGTGACGAGGTCTCGATCGAACGCTTTGGGAAATGCGTCACCCTCACGTTCTGTACACGAACACACAGATTCAGCATCGTCGCCAGTCACTACAAACATGCCACATCACTAATCACAACATCCAACACACCTACATATATTACCATTTTGTAGTTGATCAATACGCAAAATTATTATTAACATTCACAAATTATGTTCCCTCAACACTACAAAGAATCGGAAACAAATCTGATCTCTTATATTCATGATACATTGTCATCAGTGTTTCTGGACCTACTCAAATGAAAAATATTCATGCCTTGCTTTATTAAATTATGAAATTTCGGTAAAATATTTATTGACAAACAATTAAAACATTAAAAGTTTTGGAAATCAATTAAATATTTTGAACAGAACAGAATAAAACATTATATGCAACCTACAAGAAATACATTTGATATTTTGTAGTGTGTAAGAAACTTAATTACAAATTACAGTTTAATTAATCAAAATTATGCTGACAATCCAATCTAAACATGTTGATAAGCTTTTTAACAAATCTACATATCGAATATGATTCAACCTGATCTAGTTCCTCAAGCAATACATGCAATTCTGTTATTGTTTTTAGCTATTTTATTCGTTCCATTAACCCATATCATCAAATATTCATAAAGCCTAATAATGAGACAGAACGGCCAATAGCCAACTTACCTCATTATATTTTATTTAGATTGTCAAGTTTGAGAAGAGTAGGGATTTAAATTTTTACTTAGCAAGTTTCACCCAATTCTGTGTAAATTTCTGCACTGTAATATAGAAATCAACTTCTCTACGTGATACTAAATGAAGTACGACCGTGGAATGTAATATAATGTAATTTAAACTTTTATCGTTTTTCCAACTAATCTGAAGCTCTTTTAGGTTGAGGTGCAGCCATTATCAAGTATTTCAATATAAACTTTCAGGTCAACTCTAGAAACACATATTTATAAATAATTATGTGTTAACTATTTGCCTGGAATTCATTTTCGGTCAAGAAGAACCTATACAACTTTCAAGCATTAAAAACAGATTCTAATTTATTCTTTCCCAAATTTGACCCTTTATAAGTATATCGCGTTTTCCAAATCTAAGCTTTAAATTCTGTTGATAATGACTGTATCACAGCCGAAAAGTGCGTAGATACGTTGAAATTTAAGCGGAAAACGGTGATAGTGCAAACTGAATTATATTCTCCACATTAATCTATTCAATAAGGTATTTGCGATTTTATTTCCAATGTATAGCTTGAATGGAAAAGACATTTTCAATTCAGATTCAATGGTATGTCCAATGACAAGACAAATGAAAACCGAAAATAAGACTATCTGCTTCAATTTGAACATATAAGAGGAAGAATAGCAGGAATTCACAAGAAAAAATCGATGTAAAGGAGTTTTTTTGTCTACTGAATCAATTTTATTATTATTTCCAAGTAAATTTTCATGACAGATTGTAAAGTAGGTAATTTGATCAACAGGGAGAACTCTCCCTATTCACCATGTAGTAATTAACTAATTACTTCATGCTGAATAATTTTTAGGATCAACTAATTGACATGACCAAACTATTCTCTGCTTGTACTTACTTCACCATTCTTATCTGTGATGGTCATTGCTATATACAATAATTATCATAACACCGGGCAGTCTACGAAATCATACACTAACCTTGAGATTATCGTATCTTAAAATGATAAAGAATCTTAATGTTCAGAAATATTTATGTTCGACGGTGTTGCAATGATTATTACAAAACCAAGAAACCGGAGGAAGAAAATATGATGGTAAATCAGTATCTATGAACATTTAGAAAGAATTCTGCTAGGTATTTATGGTGTGATAAATGTATTTACATCTAATAAACATGATCGGAAGGAAATGCACATACCAAGGGTTCATTCTAACCATTTAGCCTTCGTTAATCGCCTGTTAATAACAATAAATTTAATAACACAAAATATGATAATCACACGGCGTATAAATTTACACATGACCATGATTAAAAGCAAATCAATTGAACATACTGATTTGATATCTACGAGGGCAAAGTGAAAAGTCCCTGAAAAATTAAATAAGAAATGATTTATTTCCCAACATAATCTCCAACGTTTTTCTAATTTTTCGATTCCTTCCAAATAATACGATTTCGGCAATCCTTTCAAAATAGGCGTTTGTTTCAGCGATGACCTCATCGTTGGAGCCCAATCTCTTCCCGCCGAACCATTTCTTTGGTATATCTAAAAATCGCAGGGAGTCAAATCTGGAGAATATGGCGGAGGACGAACCAGTTCGTAGCGCAATTCATGCAATTTTACCATTGCAACTGCGGACCTGTGCGCCGGTGCGTTGTCCTGGTGAAAGAGCATATTTTGCTTTGCCACATACGACCGGTTTCGCTTCAAATCGGCGTCGAATCGATCCCACAGCTCTGCATAATATACGACGGTGATCGTTTTGCCCTTTTCAAGGTAATCGATATGGACGATACCGTGTGCATCCCAGAAAACTGTCGTCATGACATTGTTGGCCGATAAACCCACTTTAGCATTTTTCGGCTTCGATTCGTCAGGACAAGTCCACTATTTCGACTGTTCTTTGGTCTCTGATTTGTTGTGATTGATCCATGTAGTCAACAGTTACGAAACGGCGCAAAAAGTCCTTCTTATCGCGCTTGAACATCGCCAAACAGAGAGCAAATGCGGCACCCATCTGGCAGATGGCTTTCTCATATTCAAAAATTAATGCAAAATGTCCTCCCGTACCCATTCGGTTGAGATGCAAGCCTTAGCAATCTCCTGCACTTTAACAGCCGATCGTCCAATATCATGGATTTTATCAACGATTTCTGGAGGTGTAATCTCAATAGGACGACCAGAACGTTCGGCGTTCTTTATTGTAATATTAATTATCACAACGAAAATCAGTAAACCACTTTTGAACCGATCCAATTGATGGTGAAGAGTCCCCATAATGTTTGACAAGGGATGATTTGGTTTGCGATTGCGTAATGTATTTTCCAAGCAAGAAATAATGTTTAATCAAGACGAGAAATTCACTTGTTCCATGTTTATAAAAGTCTTCAAGGCTTGCTTTCGATGGGTGTCTTAAACCCAACTGAATGACATATCTGTCTGACATTTTTAATGCGTTCTAGTTAAAGATGTCACAAGGGATTTTCGATTGTAGCGCCATCTGTTTTATTTTTCAGGGACTTTTCACCTTGTCCTCGTAAAATAAGAAATGAGCGTTAATAGTAGGATTATATTATAAATTAATTTAATAACCAAATGAGGAATAATCAATGTTTGTGTTAATAGCTGGAGTAACAAATCAAAAATAATTTTTATTTTTCAGATCAGTTTTAGAATGAATTGCTTGTCTACATGTATTCAGTATAAACATTTTAGTGGGCTAAACCTGGTTATGTTTGACAGAACTGAAGTATTCAACTTTCAGTTCACGATAAATTATAACCAGCAGCATTGATAAGTAGTTTTATTAAATTTTGGTACTTCTAACATTGTTTTATTATTTATTGTAGTAGTCCAGACTGTGAACCGGGATTTCAGCTATTATAAAAAAAAAATAAGTTCGAATCGAATCGATAAATTTTTTTTTGCATTAGCTTCAGGAGGTTCTCAGGAACATTCATACAGCTTAAAACCTCTGGGGAACCCCAATCCCACCCATTGGGGGCGAAATCTCTACAAAAAAGGTATTTTGGCATTTCGAGTACACTTCGGGGGTTTTTTGGGTCGCTGAACACGAACCCGAAGCCAGATTTACTTGGAATCCATCGTAGGGGTGATAAAATCGACAAAATTGGCCAATTTTACTCCCCTAATATGTTATTTTGCAGTTTGCGTGTTTTTGGCATTTCGAATGCACCAAGGGGTTTTTTGGGTCTCTGAATACGATTCCGAAACCAGATTTACTTGAAATTCATCGTTGGGGTGGTGAAATCGACAAAATTGGCCAGTTTCGTCGATTTCACCACCCCTACGATGGATTGCAAGTAAATGTGGTTACAGATTCGTGTTCAGCGACCCAAAAAAAACCTTGGAGCATTCGAAATGCCAAAAACACGTAAATTGCAAAATAACATATTAGGGGTGCAAAATTGGCCAATTTTGTCAATTTTACCACCCCTACGATGGATTCCAAGTAAATCTGGCTTCGGATTCGTGTTCAGCGACCCAAAAAACCCCCTAGGTGCACCGAAATGCCAAAATACCTTTTTTTGTAGAGATTTCGGGCCATTTTTGCCACCAATGGGTGGGGTTGGGGTTACCAAGAGGTTTTAAGGTGTATGAATGATCCTGAGAACCTCCTGAAGCTAATGCAAACAAAATTTTTTGATTCGAACATGTTTTTTTTCAATTTTCCGGTTCATAGCCTGGACTATAGGATTGTATTCTGCATTTCTTAGGTCATTAGAAGAATACCGTTGATGAGTATTGCAAACACATGCAAGGAAAAATAGTGGTTTCACAACTCAGTGTCTTTGAATAAGTTTCTGATTGTCTGTACTGTTAGGCCATTGGAGATATTCAGAAACAGTTTTTTCATGCTATTATAAATGAGAGTTCTAACTGAACCACACGTGCGTGTGAACGAATAATAAGAAGCATATTATTACTTTTCCCGTTTTCACTTTTTTTCATTATTCACTTCGGATACTAAATAATACGTACCAAGAACAAAATATTTCGATGTCTTTTTGCATAATTCCCTAATCGCATAATTCTTCAATTTGCGTTTAACCGAAAATGTCTACACACTAAGATTGTGAGCCACAAAGTCGCTACGCAGATCACTATCGAAAAAAGCGGTGCAACGCGCAAATATCAACTAAACAAAACAGGCCACTCACCTAGTTCGGGAAAAGTTTCGTCTTTCACCAGCAACGAATCCTGTTCGTTCGTGCTGCACTCCGATTTCGGATAATAGATTTCCGGTTTTTCCCCGTTGCTGGTTTGATTCTGTCCGACACGCATGTGCGCGATATCGCTGTATATGGCCGAGTTCACGACAAATTCCATCGGTGCAATCACGCCGTAAGCCTCAGGTCCGTGTTCGATCACCAGCGGATCCGAAACGTTGGGATCGAACATGACGGCGTTGGGCGTGACCAACAACACTCCCCCCACCACACCCTGACCGTCGGTAATGTGGCGCACGTTGATCTTGAGGAAGCGCTCCCTGAATACGGCGGAATCGTCGTCATGATCTGACGAGCTCTGCGGACAAGATGGAGTCCGTACGCGCTCCACATGTCCCGGTTTGGGACTGACCGGCCTCAGGTTGTCTAGTAATTCTGAAACATAATTATACGCAATTTCAAACATTTATAAAGCAATGAGCAGAATATTGTTAATGCACATGGTTTCTTATTTACTCAACATATTGATTATATAATATAATGGCACAAATCACAAATGTAGTTTGATATGTAACGTTTCCCATTAATTTAAATTGAAATTTATGATGTCATTCGAAAATCAGAGTCAAGTTACAAAGCCATCTGGCTGAATGCAAGTGGAGCGTTTTGTAATGTTATCTTGTACACATACTATTCAACTTATCTCTATCCAAACAAGTTACAAGCTGATTGAAAAAGATAAGTTTTATTCCATTTACACCCAATATGATGGCAGAATTTTTTCCAAACTTGAACGATAAATTCTTCAAAAATGTTGTATAAATTTTATTTCTGTTTATTTTGTTTGCCTGAAGTATTATAAATAAACATTTCGCATCCTTCGATTTTAAGAAAAACATTGAGTTATAGATCTGGTGGATTAAGTGTGAAATACGCCTTACTTCTTATCTTATACAAATATCATTCCGTTTTGTTTATTCAAACAATTCATAGTGAAAAACATTCAGACATTCGCAGCTTAATTAAGGTGAAGTGTTAGATAAGTATATTTTTGTCGTTTATTTTCCATTGTTATTGCATTGCTTTTATAAAACTTAATACCTTTATTTATTAATCTGATCATTAATCATATAACAAATACAGGAATTAATGAAGGTACTTACATTAACTCTTTTGCTATTAACAATTCATAAATTTATTTGGATTTCAAGTTGAATAATTTGTCTACCATGATTGGTATATTCATTATTTTGTCGTTTTGAATTAAGTTTACACATAAATTTGGTCAACTTCAAATCAACATAAAAATGAAAATATAAATTCTCATGAATTGAGGTACACAAGTCAACTCATAGGTAAACTCTAGGTACCTCGCTTCACTTCAATTCTGCCTTCAATCAATCTGTTCAACTTATTAATATAGTCACATCTTTATATAAGAAATCAAACTGCTTGGAATTACAACCAAAGACGATTCTTAAATCGACAGGTCAAGTACAAACAATGGTTCGCTTAATGTCTTTGAAAGATAAAGAGTTCTGAAATATTGTTAGTATGAATACATGATTGATTAAGTCTACTACCAAATTTACGTCTTATTTTGAAAACAAAATATATCTTCTACTTAAATATAGTACTGACCTTTTTCTTCTAAAGGTAGATCATCATGAAAATCTTCTACGGGAGTGGAACCCTCGGATTCTTGATCTGTAGACTCTCTAATAGGTACATAAAGTTGTTGTCCAGGAAATATATAAGGAGTAGCTAGCCTATTTAATTTGGTCAGTTCTGTTGGTGTGGTATCAAATCTGGCAGCTACAGATGTCAATGTATCTCTGTCTGCAACCTGAAAATAAACAATAGATCAACGTAATTACTTTCACCGACTTTGATCCACAGTACATTTCACTAAATCTTACACCGATATATTTATGTTATGCCTTTTGACTTGAAAAGGTAAAAAACACTTGAGGAGTTTACAGTATGTACATTTATTCCATTTATGAATAAAATTGCTGTTATTTTATCAACAGATCTATGGTATATGTGAATCTTGTCTTCTTAACCTAGAAACTTGCCGTCTTCACATTACACACTTTGTTTAAAATTACTTGAAAATAACTAGCATACTCACTCATCTTATATTATATAGTTACTTACCACATAAGTTGTAGTATTTTCAGGTGGACCACTTCGTTTCTTCTCTGATAAACTATTTGTTGAACTATTCAGATCTGCAAAGAAACAATTGAATTCAATACTTGACAGTGGGATTAAGATACATTTACCTTCATGTCGATTAACATAAACGACGACATAATCGTCTTGTACAATATTGATAAAAATATTCGAGCCGTAATGATCCTCTACAAAATTCATGTCTGTACATTATAAACGATCAATTTTAGTAAACATGCTACTGTTATAAATTATGCAGAATCGCACGCACTTGGAACAACATGTTAGGAAACAATATCAAATGGGATGGGAGAGAACTAGAGAAGACAGAAGAGAATGGCATTTGGCTTTATAAACAATACTATATAATGGCAGGCTGGCAAACTAAATAAAGCCATAGATAGATAGGATAGCGTCAGCGTCACTCAACCGCATTTGTTGCACAAATTCGACTAGAACCAAACCAGAAACCATACATCCAATGATAAATCGACCTTGACTGCATAAAGCTTGATTCACGAATGAAATTGTCGATTGAAAGGAAGGTAGTCGGAATAAGAGTACGTTCACACTTTTCGCACCGGTCACTGACAATTTGACATTTTAAAATTTCGTTAATTGAAATGTTGAATTCCAATCAAGTCAGATTTTCGACTGTTAACAAGAAAGAAGTTTGTCATCAGTTCGTTTTGGAATGAACAAGTACTCAAGGTCAAGGTAAGGTGCTAGTATTTATAAAGTTAATGAAGATGGAAAGGAGGGACCTCTCACGTCAAATAAAATCCAACAATAATCAATTAAAGATTTATCACACAAGGTATACGTAGTAGATTTCCGGATTTCCTGTTTAGTCGACGATTAACGTCTTTGTCAACATATATTATTATTATCCCTCTAGGCTTCCCTATCAGTTCAAAAAAACCACATTCCATAAATCTCTTTTCACCCGCAGGATGCCAGGATGTGGAAACACCTACAGGCTACAGGCAGTCCTTCATCAGACATCAGCTTGTGCCAGAACGACAGATTTATCAACTTATTTTGAAGGCAAATATACATAAAAAATAATCAATTTACATTTTTTTTGCAATTTCAAAGGCATCGTTAAAAACAAGTAGAATTTAATGAATGAAATTAACGAATGAGACACCGCAGGGAATGTAAATCATTATGTCAGCATTCAAATTACACCTTTCATATAAATTCCTACACGAACAGACGATTGTAGCTTAAATACAAGAAATATATGTTGACTTGAGTATAGATAAGATTAAACTGAAAAAGTAATTCACACTCTCATTCACTAAACTTACTGTTGAAGTACCATACATTACGGAGACCTCAGGGAAAATTCTTTGAAAAAATATGATATAAATGTTGCGCATAAACCTACTAACTCACTATTTCTCAAATCTAAAACCTTTAATATCTGAAGGTAAACAAACCCACACGGTATACAAATTAAACTGTTTAGATTGCGATGGGACTTAAACAGGAATTTCTAAAATTTACAAAAAAGAATGTATGGCCATAAGTATAGCACGAGAAACAAAAACTTAGAAAATTCCACCGCCCTTGCTAAACACTGCTTTGATTATAACCATCAATTATATATATATTAAAAATGCAAATATTTTAACTAACGAAACCAATTATTATAAAAGATCTATTCTGGAGATGATTCACATATAACGTGACTCGAAATCTGTAAAAATTATAGAACAGATATTCAGATATTAAGTCAGATTTATACTAACTTAATTAATTAAAACACTTGCAAATTCCTACATGCGTCTTTATAATGTTGAAAGTATATCCATCTTAGGTAGAATGTAAAAGTATATTTCCAATAAGGTCTGACAAACATTTTTCTATTACCTCATAAATCTTAACATCTGGTTCGAAAGTAGATACTTGAACGTAATGTTCTTGTTTTTAGTCGTTCATAGACTTTGTTGACATGAGTTCGTATTTTATGAGAATACTACTAAACAGTGGATTCTTGACATATTATACTTATAACATTGATGTGTTACAATTTCGATTATTCGTGTTTCTGTTCGTTTCGGCGACATGGGCATTTTTAATTGAAATTGATGCGATAAGAACGATTTGAACTAATACAATTAGTTTTAAGTAACCCCGTTTTAAACATAATGAGTCTTCTGATGATGTTCATGAGTCAGAAACGTACATAAAGATGAAAATAATGAAGATATGTGTTAGTGTGACCTATTTTCCGAGAATTTCTATATAATACTATTCATCTTCAGTTGCTTGCGTTCGATGGGTGTCGAAAACAGAACTGAATGACATATCAGTATGAAAATTTTAATGCGTTATTCTATTTCGATTGTGGCGCCATCTGTTTCATTTTTCAGGGACTTTTCACCTTACCCTTGTATGATCCATATTCAATCCTACTTCCTACTTTATACTTATTTCACAATGCTTTGTAATATTTGAAACTTTTGAACAGCAATACTTGAATAATTATTCTCCTTTCTAGATGCAGCAAAAACATAGAAAACATCGAAGAAATATGGTTAATTTAAAAAATCACGATCTACTAAATATTATTAGATAAATCAATATATCGAGTACAACATTATAATAGCTAATCAGATGTTTTGGCTTTATTTTATACAGTAAAACATTAACTGACCCTTAAACGATAAACCCAACGATAATAATAATAAATACGGGCATCTGAAATTGAGTTTATTATTGACGCTCAAAGTATCGTATTTAGACGGTGAAAAACGGAATATTTATTTTTAGCGATTGGGTATGATTGTATAATCACCATATCTGGCTTATTAAGTGCATATATTCGCAATACTTCAATTAATATTCCTCTTTACATGTGTTGTTTTCGAAATAGCACGCCGCAATATTTATAAACATATCGCACACCAAAACACATGTTCAAAATACAGTCAACATAATAACATCCAGACAGTTTAACAACTATCGATATAAATTGATTTTAATTGAAGTTAGCAACAGCGAGGCCCCTGTAAATAGAATGTAGGAAGTGCTAGAGTTAGAGGATGCGATAAGTTGAAGTTATTTGATTAAAATAGGATTGGATCGAATAGAAAATAGAACACAAAGGATAAGGACAGTTCCCGAATGAACCTCTCCAGCGCAGCGGGATTCATCCATATACACTATACAGCAATATTATTCCCAAATTACCTTATACAGAAATAACATCTTATGCTTAATATGAAACATAATTAATAATAACATGAAAACGTTACTACAATTTCAACACAATTTTCAAGTGCTATTATCAAACAGATACAAACAGCAACATAATTGTTGTTTTTTTTTCAAGATTAATTCAACTTTTTGTGAAATTCTATATTGATGTGAATCTCTGAAAAGTTTAATCCTAAACTTGAATTAACTTTATTTGTTAGTTGTTAGAACGGACGAAACGAAGCGTTTAGAGTAGACGGCAGATGTTTTACTCCCGAATGTCGACAGCTGAATTTATGGGAAAAGGTCACCGCAAGGTTACTTGAAAACAACACACATATTCGATTATCCATTATCCCTTGAATTAGATTTATCGATTATCAATCAAGCGTGAAATCTAATCTTGCGTTGTTTTATTTCATAATAAATACATATATGCATATTACATTTTTTAACGTTTATAATAATTTACAATTACGTTTTTCCTACGAAATACCTGCTAATCGATGTGATACGCCGTATTGATAGATAGTTTTATCTGTGTCAGGCCTCTAGATCTCGAAAGAGACACGATCTCATTCCAAGAATAGAGTCGCTAATTATTCACTGACAAAAAGATTCTCCTGTTGGCTTCAGCGTGCTGAGAAGGTTATGTCATTTTCCTCAATTCGTACGAATCTATGTAAATCTTTTCGCTTTTGTTTTGTTTATTTGAAGATAATTTAAAGAATTTTGTTATTTCAACTTAAATTATTCTCATTTTATACTACTTTTTCAGATATTATGTTGACTTGAGTTGTTTTTTAGCCCGATGATATTCTTGTTGTCACCATCTTAGAGGACAGACAACAGATAAGTATTCAGTCCATTAGCATAGATTATGGTTAATAAAATTCCAAGAATAGATAGATCAATGTGGTGTTTCCATTAAATTATACTTATAATGGAAGGTGTTCTGGCTACCTCTGCTATATAAAAAAGCGGGCCGAGAGAGATAACTCTGGACCCCCAATTTAATAGTTCCAGTAGTCTGTGACTACGCCAAGGTTCGTGTAGGTTTAATGACTTTAATGGACGCGTAATAAATGCCTATTCGCATCTAATTGCAACAGAACTACACAATACAAGACAACAATACCTAGGTATATAATCTAGTTGGCAGCAATCTCGACACATAATAATTAATAATTGAACGCAGTTTTTGAGAGGCTGGTAATCATTTGTGGCATCATCCGAAAAGATGAAACAATGTGTGACGCAATTCAAGCGATAATTATTGAGCATTCTAATAACAACGGATTGTTACTTGGAAAAACTAAACGATGAACAAACGAAGTCGGAACTCAAGACCGTGTCCCAATTAGAATCTATAATATGCAATAATTTTGCTACCAACACGTGAAAGTTGCCTCATATCAGCCTACCATACGTTGCTTCTTTCCGTTTCAAATTTGGCAATCAACATTCTTCAAGTGCCCATCATTTTGCCTTATTAAAATATAAACTAGTACAATCCGATGCATCCATGATCATTCTAATACCTTGGATGTTGTGGTTTCACATGTTACAAGCTTCTATTTGTAATCGTTTTTTGACCACTTCCACATACAAGTTGATGCACTTATCTGCCACCTCTGATTATAATTATACATTATAATTGTATATAATATATACAGGATGTCCGGAAATTCATATGCCAAACTTCAGGAGAAAAAATAAGAACAAAATTTCGTATCGACATATGTCCGGAAATGCTTTAATAACGATGAGAATGTATGGCCAGAAGTATAGTACAAGAAACAAAAACTTAGAAAATTCTACCGCCCTTGCTAAATAAAGACTGTTTTGATTATAACCATAAATTAGATTACAAAAATGTTCATATTTTAATTAAAGAAACCAATCATTATGAAGAATCTATAATTGAGATGATTCACATAAAACGTGACTTCAAATATGTAAATCATAGAACATACGTTCAATCATTAAGTCAAATTTATACTAATTTGATTAATTAAAACCCTTGCAAATTTCTAAATGCGTCTTCATAATGTTAAAAGTATATTTTAAGTAGAATGCTCAAATAGCAATATTTCTAATAAGGTCTGACAACCTTTTTCTATTATCTCATACATCTTTTAACATCAGGTTCGAAAGTAGATACTAGAGCGTTATATTTTTTGGTTTCAGTCGTATACAGACTTTGTTTGACATGAATTCGTATATTATAAGGAAATTGCTAAGCAGTGGCTTCTAGATACATATTTGTCGGAGAATTAATAGTTTAGTTAGAGTATATTTGCTTGGCTACGTAATGCATTGTGTGTTGCCTGACGTGACCGTGGATCAGGGCTCGAGCTACATTCGTAGAGATTGAAAGTTTAGGGGAATTACCTGTTTATGAAAGGGCTAAGAAGGGAATTGGTGGGAAAGGAAGGAAGTAAGCACAAGCAGTGTGAATCAGGACATTGAGCGATGCGTTCGCCAGTGTAACGAGTTTATATTCTTAGTTTAAGTGATTATATAATAATTTTCTGTAGTTATTTGACTTCATAAAAATGAGTGAACCAAACAATTCGACATATTCATATACTTTAAACGTTAATGTGTTACAATTTCGATTATTCGTGTTTCTGTTCGTTTCGGCGACGTGAAATTGGTGCAATAAGGACGCCGTGCTGATACAATAAAGAATTCCAGTCGAAAAAGAATACCATAGTGAAATTGGAAGGACAAGTAGTCACTGAAGAAGAAAATATACAAGAAATTGTTGAGGGAGGAAGTACAAACTAATGAAACAGAAATCTTGGAAGAAGGGACAGAAGAAAACCGTTCAACAAGAACAAGAAGAATGCCTATGAAATTTGATGATTACGTTCTTCTAACATATCTCGAAAAAAAGGGGAATGGAAAAATGCTATAGAAAATGAGAAGATGTCTTTAAAGAAAAATGATGTTTTTGAATTCATTCCTGATAGAGAAGTTGCAGACAAGAAGCTATTATCGAGTAAATGGGTATTTAGCATTAAAAATGGAGGAAAATATAATGCTCGTCTAGTTGCTCGAGGTTTCAAACAGATTCAAGGGTTGGACTATGATGAACCTTTTAGTCCAGTAGTCTCAATCACTTCATTGAGGATGCTTTTTGCTTTTGCTAATTCTACAAATAAAATTATTATACAATTTAATGTGAAAACAGCATTTCTCTATGGAAATTTATGTGTAAATATTTATATAAAGTTACCAGAAGGATTTGAAGAGGAAAGAGGTAATCAGTTTTAGACATAATACCTCTTCTGATAACGGTCGTGAGACCGACACGTACTTTAAGAAGAAATCGTTTTAACGAGGTCTTTTATGTGTGCGAGCATGTATAACGAAAAAGGGGAAGTTATTTTTAAGGTGAGTAATACATTTTGACAAGAGTAACAGTTCTATTCCTCTTTCAAATCAGAATAGTAAATATTGGGTTACGAGAAAAATTATTTTTTCTACAAACGCTTAACAAAGTAGCCTTTGACGCTTTCAGATTTCAACGCAAAGTTGACGTTTTCCGTGAAATGTCATTTTGTGACAGCATTTGCGCTCTAAAGCGGAAATATTTCGAAAACGCTCGCTTCTCCAACGTATTTCTGCATGATGATTGATGATAGTGACAGTGAATTATCAAACACTCCTCCTGATGTAGCAGAAAGTGCAAAAATTGTTACTTTGAATCTCCTACCAGAGAAATCAAGGAAGAAATATGAATTACAATACGGTAAATTCATGACGTGGTGCCAGTCGAAGAAGGTGAATAAGTATTCAGAAAACGTATTACTGGCTTATTTTGGAGAAAAATCATTGATTTGTAAGTCATCAACTCTTTGGTCTACGTATTCGATGATACGGACATGCTTGAATGTTAAAAATAACATCGAAATCAATAAGTATCCTAAACTTATCGCATTTCTGAAGAAACAGTCTGTTGGATATAAAGCGAAAAAATCCAAAACATTCACCACTGAAGATATTCACAAATTTTTACAAGAAGCGCCCGATGAAGAATATCTACTAAAAAAGGTAAATTTTAATATTTCATGCTCTTAGTAGTTTGAGAAGCGGTTAGTATTTTTTTGAATTTAGTGCAATTTGGTTAGCATAGACATTTGGAATAGCTATTAATTGCAGTTTTTTTTATAGGTTATTCTAATTATGGGTATTGCTGGTGCCTGCAGGCGCGATGAGTTGGTCAAAATGGAGATTGGTGACATAGAAGATAAGGATTCTATTTTAATAGTCCGAATTCCCGATTCAAAAACGAGAATAAGCCGTGTTTTTACGATTGTTGGTCATAATGAAGAGAATTCAGTTGATTATCTTTCAATTTGTAAAAAATATATTGCACTCAGAAAACATTGTCTGAATAACAATACTGTCCAACGTCTATTTTTACGTTATGAAAAAGGTAGATGTATGAAACAAGTTGTGGGTATGAATACAATCGGCAAGACTCCCAGTGACATTGCTGAATATTTGAAATTGCCCGAGCATAATTTATATACTGGACACTGTCTCCGACGAACCTCTGCTACTTTATTGGTGAATGGTGGAGGTGACCTAATACAACTGAAAAAACATGGTGGATGGAAAAGTAACAATGAAGCAGAAGGCTACATAGATGATTCAATCAACAATAAGATTGAAACTACCAAGAGAATATTCTCAAGACCATCTACATCTCGTTCTGTAGATTTCCAATATTCGGGGGAATTAATGTTAGATAAATCTACTGATCGTCCATCAGGTTCAGGAATAATAATTGAAGAGTGTCACAATTGTACATTCAATTTTAGTAAAGTCAATGATAAATTAAATCAACATTAATCAGGAATTTATAAACTGTACTTGATGTACTTTTGTTGAATAAAGCATCTGGTGTTTTTTCTTTTGTTTTTCTCAAAACTGCGTTTGTAGAAAAAATCTTGTGTGTATTTCGAGCACAAAGTGTCATTGTCGCTCTCCAAAGATTACCGCGCTCCGCTTTGCGTCGCGCGGTAACTCTCTTTGTCGAGCGACAATATATCACTTTGCGCTCTTAATACACAAATAGCTATTACTTAATAATGTGATTGTTGCCATACTTCGATCCAAGCGCTAGCTGGTGGCTGAGCGAGGGACTACGAGTTTGGCGACATGTAAGAAACTCATGTAACATACGAGTTCCCAGACCTATATGTACGACCGTGACCTAGCCTTACTTGACAACTACGATACTACAAATTAGGTTACGTGCATAGATAATTATAGAATAATATAACTTAACTAATATTATCTATGATTATGTGCCAGATTGTTGACTGGAAGACCTTAAGCATCTGCAGTTTTATTCTGAAAAGACGGACATAAGTTAACTGGCAGATAATCTTCATTGTAACTTTATTCGCCAGATGTTAGGTGATGACTTGTTCAAATTACCAAAAGTATGAATTTACACCACTTCAATAAGAGGATTTAAAAAAAAATCCTCCTTGGCTAAAACGTCCACAGATATTCACTCATAAAGAATATAATAATAAAATCTTTCGAAGTTCAGTCTCGTTCTGAATTAGGAAGACGAGATGTTGATTATCGTTGAAGAAAAAAACTGATTGGATCCCTAAAAATTCGACCATCTCCTGCACTGTTCTAAATTCAGACGTAATAAGGTTGATATCGCTTTTGCCCCATATGGTTTTATAAAATAACATCTAAACACGTCAAAGTGTTATATTATATATCGACAAGTAATGACGCGATATGCATTTTATTACTTTCGACTTGAATCCAGGAATCCATTATAAAATTTGTAAACATTGCACAACACCCATCTAATTATGCAGTATATTATATATCGATTACCATATAACTAAATATAAATATTTACGAAATTTGTTTTGAACAGACTAAACCAAAACTGCATCGTGCCATCCCATTCCGAAAACAGCTTATGCGGTCTTGGTCATGAGTTTACAGCCGCAAATTAACTTTGCGTTAATCGCCCGAATTTAACGTGGCCTAAATAATCTGTATTCGTTCGCTTGCAACTCTTATTCGTTATTAGATTCACATCCAGCATTAAACATACGATCTCCAACAAGTATTGAAATTTGAAATTGGTTTAATTGATAATGAAACCTCGTCCAAAATTCATAACAAAAAACGTTGTTCTCCAAGGAAACGGAGCACAATTTTTATGACGCTGAAGAAATTTTCCTCGGCATTTCAAGAAACTCAAACTACAGCATTTATAAATTCCGATTGATCTAGAGGTGTGTGGTTTTTAATCTCTGCCCAACGTTTTTTGATGCTATTCAATGCCAAAACAACAGGTATAAAAGCCTTTAATACCTAAAGATAAACAAACCCACACAGTATACAAATTAAATTGTTTAAATTGCAACAGGACTTATACAGGAATCTCTAAGCAATATTTCCACCGCCCTTGCTAAACACTGCTTTGATTATAACCATCAATTCGATTATAATAATGTTAATATTCTAACTAAGGAAACCAATTATTATAAAAGATCTATTTTGGAGATGATTCACATAAAACGTGACTCCAAATCTGTAAATCATAGAACAGATACGCAAAATCTAAGTCATATCTATACAAATTTGATCAAATAATATTTCTTGCAAATTCCTATATGCCTCGTTATAATGTTAATAGTATATATTTAGGTAGAATGTCATGTATACATCCTGTCACGACAAAACCTTTTTCTATTAGCTCGTAAATCTAACATCTGGTGAGAAAGTGTATACTTAAAAATTAAATTTTATCTGTCTCGTCTCAGTCGATCACTTACTGTGTTGACATGAATACGCTTTTATTAAGAAATCTTCTTAGCAGTGGATTTTTGATAATTTTACTATAGCATTGAGGTTTACAATTTCGTTTAATCGTGTTTCTGTTCGTTTGGCGACGTGGGCATTTTAATTGAAATTGGTGCGATTTGGACGCTTTGTGTAGTATAATTAGTTTTAAGTAATCAAGTTTTAGACAATAAGTCTTCTGATGATGGTCGTGAGACCGAAACGTACGTAAAGACAAAAATTTAAATGTGTTAATGTGACCTAGTTCCCGAGAATTTTTATATATAATTCATACTGGGTCAAGAATCATTATTATTATTAGGAATGTATAAACTTTATAATTTATCTCCCCTAGTTTTCTCTGAATTCACTAATTGGGTTGTTCATTCATCTAGATAACGATCAGTTCAATAATTTGAATATTATTTAAGACACATTTAATACAGCTATTGTAAGAGTATCCACATAATACAGTAATTTGTTTGACCGTTCAAAAAGGATAACAAACAGAAGTACGATTTAAGCCAATTGATGTGTCATTACACGCCTTTATTATTAATATCCATTTTCGTCCAATACATTCTCATGTTTATAATGAGCTTAAGTAAAATCTAAGGTTTCTAACGACTTAAAACGTTAGCTTTTGTTCTGTACACGTATAATCCTAAAATTAACTCCAGTTGATGGATTTTTCTCACTGATTGTCTTTTTACGTTCGAGGATTGTCCCTCTGAATCTACTCTGTCTGTCTCAGATTAATCATTACGCAATCCTTACGCTTTAGTTCGTAAACACTGATTTATTTCAGCTTCTCGTTATTGTTTACTGATAATGAACCTAGAGTATTTTTGTAAATCCTAATTGGATCTATGCCCACACTTCCTAAGAAGTTGCAAGTTTTACTACTCACGTTTGCGATGTAACGACAATTACTATTTTATTCAAAACTACATTGACTTTGGTTTAAATGAATGATGTTAAATGAAAGTTTTTGTTTCTCCTTCCTGATTCATTTGTCTGTACTGAAAATAGCTTTTAGAATGGAAACTTCCTTACAGATAAGGGCAACGACAATAATACATATATAAAGATTCTTGACAAAGTATGAATTATATATAAAAATTCTCGGGAAATAGGTCACAATAACACTCTGTTTTAAATTTTCGTCTTTACGTACGTTTCGGACTAACGACCTTCATCAGAAGACTTATTATGTAAAAGGGCTCATGGCATTTTAATGAATTTATAAAAAGTCAATCCGTACCAGTAAACCATCAACTAATTTCCTTGGACGCTGTTTCTTTATTTACAAATATACCAGTCGATTTGGCATTGAATAGCATCAAAAAACGTTGGGCAGAGATTACAAACCACACACCTCTTGATCAATCGGAATTTATAAATGCGGTAAAGTTTTGTTTAGAATGCACTTATTTTCAGTACGGTGAGCAATATTTTGGACAAATTTTCGGCACAGCAATGGGATCTCCTATTTCAGCTACCATTGCTAACCTCGTTATGGAATGCCTAGAGGAATCCGTTATAAATTCATTAGATTTTCAGCCTGTATTCTTTAAACGATATGTAGATGATTGCCTTATGTGTGTTCCCAACGATAAAGTTCAATATGTGATTAATAAATTTAACAATTTCCACTGTAAACTTCAATTCACTTGTGAAATAGAAATAAACAAAAACATAAATTTCCTAGATATGAACATTAGGCATGATGCAGATGGAAAGTTTGGTCTCAACGTTATCTTCATTTTAATTCCGTTGCACCAGCTTGTTATAAAAAAGTGTCATTAACAGCCTTACAGACCGCGCGGTGAAATTGTCCCAAGCAGAAGACCGTCCCAAAAATTTGAAAATTGTTCGTAATACACTAGAAATGAATGGCTACCCAAAAACGTTCTTCAATCCTATCATTAAAGAGAGAATAAACAAAATCTATAATGGTTCTTCATATAAAAATAACATAATAGGTAATACAGACAATTATATAACTTTACCATACATTCCGGAGACCTCAGAAAAAATTAAGAAATGTTTGAAAAAGTACGATATAAATGTTGCGCATAAACCTACTAACTGTGTTGGGAAATATTTCTCAAATCTAAAACCTGTAATACCTAAAGATAAACAAACCCAAACAGTATATAAATTGAATTGTTTAGATTGTGATGGAACTTATACTGGAATCTCTAAACAATATTTACAAAAAAGAATGTACGGCCATAAGTATAGCACAAGAAATAATAACTTAGAAAATTCCACCGCCCTTGCTAAACACTGCTTTGATTATAACCATCAGTTAGATTACAAAAATGTTAATATTTTAACTAAAGAAACCAATTATTATAAAAGATCTATCCTGGAGATGATTCACATAAAAAGGGATTCCAATTCTGTGAACCATAGGAATGATATTCAGGGATTAAGTCAGATTTATACTAACTTGATTAATTAAAACTCTTGCAAATTCCTACATGCGTCTTTATAATGTTAAAAGTATATTTTAGGAAGAACGCTTAAAGTAAATTCCAATGCAGGTCTAAAACCTTTTCAAGTACGTCATAAATCTACATCTGTTTCGAGTAAATATCAACAAATAGCTTCGAACTTCAGTTGCTTTGAGACCATAGCAATATGCGTTTGTATATCATGAGAATTTTACTGAACAGTGGATTCTTGTTACAAAAAAATTATACTTTAATATTAACGATACAATTTTCGATTATTCGTGGTTCTGTTCGTTTCGACGGCGTGGGCTTTTTGATTGAAAATTGTGCGATATGGACGCTTGTGCTAATTAGTTTTAATAACCCCTCTTTACATAATAAGTCTTCTGATGAAGGTCGTGAGACCGAAACGTACGTAAAGACGAAAATTTAAAACATAGTGTTATTGTGACCTATTTCCCGAGAATTTTTATATATAAGACAATAATACATTATGTAAACATATGATTGGAAGGTTCATCTAATTCTATTTCAAGCTGAAAGTTGTTAAATCCCGAAAATGAACCATTATCAAAAGACTCTAATTCAATATGAACTTAATGTTTGTATTTTTGTATTGATCGAATTTATCAGCGAAATTATCAATTTGTATTTGCATGAAATAGTTGTTTATGATAGAAGTACTAATAAAAGTGACATTTTTATTTTGTGATAAGGGAACAATAAAATTTTTTTTGGCAAATATATCATACATTATTTTTTCTCCGGACACTATTAAAAGTACAAATCAACCCATTTCTTACGTTATTAAATTTATAAAATATCACTTTGAAATCCAATTGTACATGAAGTTTATTTTTGCTAAGGTAATGAAAGTTCGATGACCATTTTTTTATACTTTTACTACACGAGAGAAACCGATAATGTTCGAAGAACATCGTGTTAGCCAGCAGTGAAATGTTGGGAGAGGGGATAGACATTCGAATTTTTCTTGAAGGTTTGGAGGTTATAGCCGAGGAAAAGACCTCACTAGGTAAAAAGTTCCACAACTTCGCTGTACAATAGAAAAATGATTGGTAGGAAGACCTTCAGCAGATCCCGAACTTAACAATCAAGGGGTGACTAATTTGAGCTGATCAAGTCCGCCTTTCTGAAATCTCTCGTGGTGGAACAACAGACAAGATTTCTGACGAACACCGACCATGTAAATATCTATAGAAAAGAGAGAAGAGATCTTCCATCTTTCTACGATGTTCTAGAGAGGTGAACGATCTCGTAAGTGTTACATCATCAATGAGACTAATAGCTCTCTTCTGAATGGAATCCAAGAGATTCAGCGTATGTTTGAGAGCCGAACTCCAAAACCATGTGAACAGTACAACAACACAGGTCGAATCTGTGCTTTGTAGATTATGAAGAGCTGCTGGGATGTAAAGTAGCACGCAATAGCAAACCAAGTTTTTGTGAAGCGGTTTTCTTAATGCACCTCACATGATAGTCCCACGAGAGGGTGCTGTTGGCGGTGAGCATGGTTATGGAATAATTCATAGGAATAGTCGTACCTGGCATCAACATATTAGGGATTGTGGGATCCCCCTTCCTGGAGAAGACGCAAGCTTTTGTGAAACGGTTATCGCTTTTGGACCTCACACGAGAAGGTGCCAAGTAAATTGAGTCCCGGGTTTCAATATAATTCTCAAAATATTCTTAGAAGTGAGTGTTAAGATTAGCGCGATTACAATATTTGCACTCTATATCAACAAAGTTAGATTAGGTTAGAAACAAAGGGGGTACAATAAACAATCATCATTGGTTATTGTCCGAATACTTGCAACAGAAGGATAGTTGGCCTAGACAGCAGGTACTACATGCTAATTATCTGACCTGACGGCCTTAAAAAAACCCGGAACTGAATTCACCTACATAGAAAGGCAATTAATAGATGCTGGACTCAATTTACGTCGACCGGTTCTTTCTTATTTTCTTAATATCAGTGTAAGTTGTCAAATAACTCTTCGTCCAATTGTCTGAAGGAGGTTCGGTAGTGTTAGCAGGGGTAAATATAAGAAGAGCAAGCGGAGGTCTGGCAAAGCTATAAATGTTGGCGGATGGAGTAGTAAGTAGTAATTGTATAGTAGTCGTCGACTTTTCGTGTTTTCGAAAGTTAATTACAATTAATAAAATTTATAAATTAAAAATTCTAAGCTATTTCATCATAGAAATGTAATTAGTGGGATTCGCTCAAACTTGCACAGAATATTATAATAAAGATTCTTGACCCAGGTATGAATTGTATATAAATTCTAGGGAAATAGGTCACATAACACTTATGCTTTATATTTTCTTGTCTTTACGTACGTTTCGGTCTCACGACCAAGTCGATCACTTACTGTGTTGACATGAGCACGCATTTATTAATAGTTCTGCTTAGCAGTGAATTTTTGATAATTGTACTATAGCATTGAGGTTTACAATTTCGTTTATTCGTGTTTCTGTTCGTTTCGACGACGTGGGCATTTTAATTGAAATTGGTGCGATTAGGACGCTTTGTATAATACAATTAGTTTTAAGTAATCAAGTTTTAGACATAAGTCTTCTGATGATGGTCGTGAGTCCGAAACCAACGTAAAGACAAGAAAATATAAAGCATAAGTGTGACCTATTTCCCGAGAATTTATATATAACAGAGTATTATTGTAATAATGTTGATTCATTTAAAAAAAAGCATTTCTATTTAGCCGTTTTATTTTGAAAATTTTTTAATTTGAAAATTTAACCACGTCCCCATAAGCTGTCATGTTAAAATATTTTTTTTTCACTCGATTCATTTAAAAAACGGTATCATCATCATCATCATCATAGGAGGGGAGGGGGCTTAGCCCCCTGATGCACTTAGGCCACTTAGTTAGTTTGTGGCCCGCCAGAAACCCAGAATATTGCCAGTGCTGGCTTCCATAAGTCATTTTGGGAGCAGTTTCAATACTCCGAAGTGTCGGTGCCTGAGGGATGCTAATGCTGGGCTTTCCAACAGGATGTGAGAGCCACAGTTTAGACCACTCTTTATTCAGTTGGCCCAGAAGGGCGAGACCCCCTACGCAGTTTGATAAAGCGACCATTGACTTCGGCCCGATAGGGGGCGCTAGACGATCCTCGTCTGGCCAGATAGTCGGCCATTTCGTTCCCTACAACTCCGCTGTGTGCGGGGACCCAGATGAGTTGAACTTTATTCCTCCTAGCTAGTTCAGCCAATGTATCCCTGCATTCTTTGACAAGACTTGATGTGACTCTGGGTGATTTGAGAGCTCCCAGAGCCGACCGGCTGTCTGTGCAAATATATATGCGCCTATTTACATAGTTTCTTCGCAGGTTTCCATGACACAAGTCAGTATTGTAAGCGCCTAGAGTCACTGAGATAGTAATCCTTGGCCTTTTCAGGTACACTCCCGGCCCAGAAGCCTGACCTACCTTGGACCCTTCTGTGAACCATACGAGCCCGTCTGGTGGCAGTAGGGTGGGGGTATCGTTGTT
The DNA here is from genome assembly GCA_958510875.1 of Endomychus coccineus. Lineage (NCBI taxonomy): Eukaryota > Metazoa > Arthropoda > Insecta > Coleoptera > Endomychidae > Endomychus > Endomychus coccineus. Next base: position 9,947,602 of record OY294069.1, read on the forward strand.
CCAATCTCCTCTATCCGGGATGAGGATTTTGGGAGAAGTGAGACATATAGCAGGAATCCTGCTATCTTGCTTCAAACGGTGTAGTGAAACCCTCCAAATAATTACACGTATTCTAATATTGTTATTTTCAACAGTCTGTAAAAATTTCAAAAAAATTCATCATAAAAAAACTATCTCTACCGAACCTCCTTAATTTGATTCTTACTAATTTGTAAGGCTTCTTAAATAAATTGTCAAGAGTTTTCTTTTTCCATGCATTGCTACTATCGCTACAACCAATGGCAACCAACTTGCAAAATATGGAGCAAATCCTTCCCTCCATATGAATAATAATCAAAGTAAAACCTTTTTCTAACAAGTACGGAGCAAATGCTTATCAAAAAGAGGATTTGCTTACATCGAAAGTAAATGGTATGAATAAAAGTGAGCTTTTACTTTCAGTCATAAGCATATCCTCCAAAATAGTTGCATCTAGTCAGACGTAGACTCACCTGCTGAAAATAGACAACGGTTTGGGTTAAATAAATTGTTCGTAGTGCCTAAAATATTCACAATGGCCGAAGTAGTGAATTTGCGAATGGTGAAATATTACAAACCTCGGTTGTCTCCACAAAATAGCGATTTCAGAAGTCTATTTCGATTTGAAGATCGTAATTTGGAATGGTTAGCTAATAATTTTCTGGGCCCTTCTACAGAAACACGAGGTGGTGCTCTTTCTTCTTTACAGAAGATGAAAATATGTTTAAGGTATCTGGCTGATCCTGGATTCCAAATAGGTATAGGTGAAGAGCTTGGTGTAGAGCAGTCAACAGTATCACGAACAGTAAATACCGTCGTTAATAGAATTGTTGCGCAAGCTAATCTGTGGATAAAATTTCCTACTACTCATAATGCTATAATCGAAGCGAAGGACTTATGGCAAAATAGATATCGTTTCCCAACTGCAATTGATGCCATAGACTGTACGCATATCGGTATAGAAAAACCAAATTTTCATGGTGATGAATGAGTATATCAACCGGAAAGGAAAAGCAACGCTTAATGTGCAAGCAACTTGTGACGCCAAATGTATGTTCACTAGTGTTGATGTAAGTTGGCCAGGATCGGTCCACGACAGCAGAATTTGGAAAAATTCGGAAGTTCGGCAAATTACGGCAAGAACAAGGAACAGCGTACTTCTTGGAGACGAAGGTTATGGAATCGAGCCATGGCTCATGATTCTATTTCGCAATTCCGATAATCCAACTAAAAGGAGTTACAATAATCTTTCAAAACAAGAAAGAGTAATTATCGAGCGCTGCTTTGGGCAAATTAAACGTAGATTTCCAATCTTAAAGTATGTTTGTCGTGTTAAAAGTGAAAATATTCCAAATATTATTATATCATGTTTTATTTTTCGATTTCCGGTCTTATTAATATCTGTTTTTTTCTTTAGTCTTGTTTTCATGTTATTAACTTTCTTCATTAACTTGGTAATTTCGATTTTCTTTCCAAAAAAAACTTCATATTCAGCTGTAATTCTTTCAACAGCTAGGTCTTTCTTTTTCTTTGCGCTTAGAATTTGTGATTTTATCAAAATTTCAGGGTATGAGGCTATCTCCTTTGCAATAAAATTCAATTCACCGATATTACTTTGTTTTTCAACTTCTTCTTCACTAGAAGTCATTTTACGTTTTTTTACTACTCGAGTAACAAGAAATGTAGATGAAACCACAGACACAATACAAGGAACCAGCTTATTAGTCTGAGCCAAACGTAATCACATCATTAAACAAGTCTCGACCTGAGGTTTTCGCTACCTTTTGCTTATTGTTATGAAGCATTTGCTCGTGAGTAAAAGGTTATCGTTATTCATTTACAAAGAAGTAACTCCTTATGCTTCTACCTTTTGCTCAAAGCATTACCTTTTGCTTCCACCTTTTGCTTATGAGCAAAAGCTTCACTTTTATTCATACGGGCCAATGTCTTCGATAGAATGGTTGTGCTGTAGAAAAGGTTTCTCCAACACTATCTTATATGTTTCAATACAGATGGTTTAGGTTTGGTAATCAAGATGGTTACACTCAATTAAGGTTAAGATGCGTTGAGTTTGCATGAATATCCGAAAAATCATCTATTTCTGGAGAATGATATGTATTTAAATATAAAAACTATAAGTCAAAGAGTAGACGTCATGTTGTTTCCTAATTTCGAGATAATTTAATGCAGCTGGGTATTCTGATTCTTATTACATTTATTATCTGTTATACAATTAAAAGTGTTGTGTCTAATTAAAAAATTAATGAATACTTCAATTAATAATGAATACAAACATAATTCCTACAATTTTCAGTATTTATATTTCCTGCTATTGTTCATAAGATCCATCAATGTTTCATGATGATCAAGTTTCGTACAATAAAGCATTCTTCGAGAAAGTGACCAACTGATCACCGCACCCGAAGATCGCCTCCGCACAATGTTCCATCCTACACACATTCTGTCACCGTGAAATGCGCAAAACCATTAATGCAGAAATTGAATAAACACGACATATATAGGATGTTAAGGAACATAATTTACAACGTTGTCTTTTGGTCAGAGTCCGTTGCCCTTCAATAAAACCAATGCCATGCCAGATATAAAACTAAATGAACAACGTAAACACTCAACAACTATTCCTTTGTAATACAAAGGGCAATAAATTAGTAGGTAATTTTCAAGTGCAAGCCTGCAAGGTTCACAAGGCGGCCGGAACAACAAACAATACGCTAAAATAAATAATTGAGCTCTTGCTAGTGGAATACAAGGTTGTCACATACTACGCCATTCGTCCTTTATGCTGGACTGCAACCATCTTACCTTCTTATATTCATCGATTATGATTTTGATCGTTAGTCACGTTTTAGATGCCATAGGTCAGAAACTAGCGGAAACATCAATGAGTAATTGCAAATTGTTAATTGAAGAAGAGCAACTAAGTTCAAGCTTTCCCTAAGATCTAATATAGGTCCTTGTAAGATAGAGCATAGTGGAGCCAAATATCCACCATACATCATTTGATTAGTAAAACGGAAATTAAGGTAATGTGTCGTAGATTTTTTTTTTTTTATTGAACTATGGCGACAGTTCTTGGAGAGTATGTATCGCGGCACTTTGGACAGACAGTCTTATCAGATGGTGGTAGCCATTATCCCTGTATTACCGGCCGAGAGGTCACTGTACCGGCTAAGAGGTCACTGTATGACCGGCCGAGACACGAGTTTCAACCATCGAGTTGAAGAATAGAGTTCTTGACTTTCATAAGCGCAATGCTTTACAAAAAGATCCATCTAAGAATTTTGAAGAGAGGCTATCTCCTTCTAATTCTCGGACCTCTCTTTCTTGTATGCTTAGCCTACTTTCTTAGCGCGTTATTTAAAAATATTATAGGTAAATAATAAGCAATATACAATAATTTTATAAAAGTAGTTTTATATCTGAAGAAATTAGGTTATGAAAATAAAAATTAACAAATAGCGGAGAGAAAACGTGATGGTTGGAGAATTGTATACAGAATGCGTTACCATAGAAATTCGTCATCAAAAAACGAAGCGAGTAGAAAGAGAAGTCCGTTGATTAGAAAGAGATAGCCTCTCTTCAAATTTCTTAGATGGTGTCAGAAAATACGGCCGTCAAGAACTCTATTCTTCTTGAATAGTAGACTTCCGCGGATAGCTAATGTTGAAAATTCTTGGCTTCCGGATGAATTTCGCGTCACTATAACACGACTTGATGCCGACGTTTCGCCAATCGTTACAGGCGGCATCTTCAGGGCAGGCTAGAGGCTTGAACTGAAACTGATTCTTCCGGTTTCTGTAGTGGTATTTATTGTGGGAAAAAGCCTTCACGCTATAAACTTCACTGACTTTATTCCGGTGGTTAACTCCGTTCTGGCACCTGACCCTGCAGTTGTGTGTTTATGTGCGAAGTGTAATTTTTGAGGACGGGGTTTCCAAAATTTGGGAAAGTAATATGCTGTCACGCCTTGGATTATTAGGATGTTTTAGGATTTTTATCGCTTCAAGAATTTTTCGCTGATAGAAGTTTGGGGCTCGGGTTAGGATTTTCGAAAAGGATTTGATGATTAATGTCAAACTTGTGTTCTGCAAGTGCATATCTACTGGTGTCACGAAGCCTTGTACAGCGCTCATATTATTTCACACGAGTAGCTACTGTACGACCTGTTTCACCAATGTAGACTTTACCGCAAGAACTTGGAATGCTATAAACACCTTTTAAATGAAGAGGAGGAAGGTTTGTAAAACTGAGATAGTTTTGGAAGTGTGTAAAACGGAGTAGAAATATTATGTTTCTTAAGAATTTTGGAAATTATTAATCTGTTATATTTTCAATATCTGGAAGATAGGCAGTGAAGAAAGCAGGAGGGGGGTTTGTGGCTCAGGTTCATTTGAAGTTTTAGGTGAAGTGTATTTCTTTATGGCTTCTTGAATGTTATAATGGGAGAAATTATTTGATAATGAGACAGATGAAGATGTTTCAAACTCTATTCTTCATCTCTATGAATCAATTACAAAGCATACGATTCTCTGTCAAAAGCAGGTGTCTGAATGTGTAAACACGTCTCTCGGCCGGTAATACAGTGTCGTCTCGGTCGGTAATACAGTGACAATGCTTACTACCATCTGATACCTACTTTGGAGGTATAAAATTGTAATCACTCACCTCTATCGAGGCTCTTGTCCAAATGGCCATCCACCTTGGCTCTAAGGGCTTCGAGGTCGAAGGGCGAAGCGATACCGTGGTCCACGCTTCGACTTTTGCTCCTGGAAAGTTATAAAATAATATCAGTATAACGTTAAAAATAAACATACATTAGGATCGGAAACGACTGTCGAAAAAGTATGGAATGAATACCAGTAAATCCAATTGTGATTGTTTAATGTATTGATACGGGCGAATGGGTAACTGGACCTGGGCGCGAGCAATAATGGGGCGCCAAATTTAGAATTCTTTCCCGAAATGAACACGATTTGTCAGAGATAATCAATTAATTTGCATTCACTAAGTCTAGCTAAATATGTAATGTACATTCAGTATTTGCATTATTTTATGCAAGCAAATTAATGTTGAACAAAGTAGATATATTCATTTATCAACCATGTTTTTCGTCGTTCTTTACACTGCTGGTTGAACGTGGCCAAATTCAGTAACGTGTTAGTTTCAGCTTTAGCATTAGGGTCGATCGTACACAAATTGATTACACGGATCTATTACCAAATATTCCTGGAATCTAAATTTGAAAGTTTCCATGAATCAATGTTACGTGTAGATTTTCGCTACGTGATTCCATTGTGCAGCTGAATTGTCATATTGCCTACATCGAATTGGCCATAAATGGAAGGTTCTGAACTGAAAAATGTCCACCAATACTTCGGTGTAGTTTCCATGAATTCCTTGATGTTAATATTGGGGCGAAATAACTTCGTGGCATGTAAATTCTTCTAACGCTCGACCATTATATGGTAAGTATTTGGACCAGAAGAAAATATGGGATGTATAGAGAAACTTCTCAATCCTTTGTCTGGGAACCAACAGCCAAGATTAAAATAAAACGACACTAGAGATCCCCATTCCTTTTTTTAAACTGTTGAATTTCTTGTGATAATCGAAACCAAAGTCTTGAAGAAACTCCGTAATTTCTTGTAGTGTTTGCGGTGTGATGTGGAACGAAGAAAAAAAATTCTTCGTAAGTCGAACTCTTCCATTGGAACCGTTTAATCGCTGGAGACGACGACGACGAGGAATCTTCATGTTTTTCGAACAAATAACGGATAATTTTGTCGTATAAATGCACTGTTATGTCCGAATTGTCCTCGCTATGCCTATGGGTAAGGTGAGACTCACGAACATAGATATAATATATGAATAGAGGTAAAAAGCTCCATAACAGATAATGCTGAATAATTATTTAATTTATTTTGATTTATTAACGTGAAACTGCCAATTAAAATTCACAAACATGTTACAAGTTTGAATATAGAGTAAAGTTCAATACTGCCATATAATTCATATGTAGGTAAGTCGAAGTTATATCGCGTAAACCTCAGAAATATTACATAAAATTGAAGTAGAGGGCCCCCTCCACCACAGTTTTTCACCGTTTATTGCATAGCATTTTAAACGGATACAACTCGGGGTCAATGTTCAACCTACATCGGCGGCTCTGGCCCAGGCGGTAAGAACCGGTACGTATTTTGATTCTCGATAGCTAACTAGATTTGAAACTCGAAGCGACAGAATCATCGCAGGTTAGTTATATATTTTTGGGATTTTTCTTGCCATTGTACATATGTATTATTAAAGTACATGTGCACTCGGGTATTTTCATGAAGACGCTAGGGAGACAGGTATAAGGAAGGCCGAAGTAGAGGAGACCTCGGATTCAATCAACTGCTTCTACAGATATTTCCATGGTCGGTGTTCATCAGAAATCTCGTCTGTTATTCCACCACGAGAGCTCCAGATAGGCAGACTCATAGATAACTCTACTACCGTAGAATGAAATGTCTTATGGAAGGGACCAAAACCGTGAAGTATGTACGCTTCCAAAACACGGGAGGGCGCGTCAAGCGTCCGAAATTAATAGAAATTATAATGCGCATGCGTTTGTTATTGTTGTTCAATAGTAGCCATGTTTAATTCATTTGTGTATTTTGCTTGCTATCATACACGCTATTTCTACAATATTATGTTTGCATAATATTTATCATGGGAAAACACGGCTATATACCCTGACTTTAGCCCAGCTGTATTTCATGGATTGAAAGAAACTGCGAAGAATATGAAACCTAGTGGGAAACATTGTGTTCTTATTTTTGATGAAATGAGTCTTACACCATACCTGCAGTATAAAGAAAATACGGACGAAGTCGATGGTTTCGAAGATTTTGGAAGTTAAAAAATCTCTAACATAGCTAATCATGTACACGTAAACTATATGTGAATGAAAATAATTGAATTTCTCTCATTGACACTTTTTCAGGTTTTCATGCTGCAAGTTATTGAGGGAAAATGGAAACAACCAATTATGTATCAATTTATTAAAGGGGCAGCAAAGGCTGAAACCATTAAATGTTCAATTCAAAACATTGTACGATCTTGCAGGGAAATTGGTTTCAATGCGGTGGCCACAATTTGCGATCAAGGTACAAATAATGTCAGTACGATAAACAAATTAGTGAAGGAAACGAAAGAGGAGTATGCAAGAGGAGGGAAAGAATTATATGACTTCATATTTGAAGTTGATGGACAAAAAATTATCCCATTGGTTGATCCACCACATCTACTGAAAGGTGTGAGAAACAACCTCCTAACAAAAACCGTTTATTACACGCTATGTGTTTTTGTTTTAATTAGTCTCGGTATTTAATTGTATTTATATGTATATTTTTTGTATTTTTGTTTTAACCCATTGTAATTAGTCTCGGTATTTAATTGTATTTATATGTATATTTTTTGTATTTTTGTTTTAACCCATTGTAATTAGTCTCGATATTTAATTGTATTTATATGTATATTTTTTGTATTTTTGCTTTAACTCATTGTAATTAGTCTCCATATTTAATTGTATTTATATGTATATTTTTTGTATTTTTGCTTTAACCCATTGTAATTAGTCTCGATATTTAATTGTATTTATATGTATATTTTTGGTATTTTTGCTTTAACCCATTGTAATTAGTCTCGATATTTAATTGTATTTATATGTATATTTTTTGTATTTTTGCTTTAACCCATTGTAATTAGTCTCGATATTTAATTGTATTTATATGAATATTTTTTGTATTTTTGCTTTAACCCATTGTAATTAGTCTCGATATTTAATTGTATTTATATGTATATTTTTTGTATTTTTGCTTTAACCCATTGTAATTAGTCTCGATATTTAATTGTATTTATATGTATATTTTTTGTATTTTTGCTTTAACCCATTGTAATTAGTCTCGATATTTAATTGTATTTATATGTATATTTTTTGTATTTTTGCTTTAACCCATTGTAATTAGTCTCGATATTTAATTGTATTTATATGTATATTTTTTGTATTTTTGCTTTAACCCATTGTAATTAGTCTCGATATTTAATTGTATTTATATGTATATTTTTTGAATTTTTGCTTCAACCCATTGTAATTAGTCTCGATATTTATATGTATATTTTATATATTTCTGTTCTAACTCTGTTGTTGAATAAAAGCTATTGGTAAAAACTATCGACTTTCATTTCCTATTTAAATTGCAGAAAACAAAATTTGCATTTATGTGCTGTGTAACTTCGAATTTCCCTCCAAACCATCATTTAGTACGCTTCCAATCCTCACGCAGCGCTCTTGTCGCGGTTTCGGTACCTAACATGGAACATTTCATTCTACGGTAGTAGCTTTATCTATGGGCAGACTAGACGAGCTCAAGCTACTACCCCTTCATTGTCAAGCTGGAGACCTGCCGGACTTTTTCCTGCCAGACTTCATTTGTCTATCGTACGGTGAAGTTGTGAAACTCTTTCCTTATAATCTCCGAACCTTGAAGAAAAATTTTAATGCCTAGCTTCTCTCCCAAAATTTCACCGCTGGCTCACATCGTTATATGTTATAGGTTATAGGTTTTTCTCTCGTGTACTATATAAAAAAAAGTTATCAAGGCCGTTGCCACATTATGCCTCAGTAGTTTCAGCTTGCTCCAGTTACTATGTATCCATCGAGATAATAATATTTATTTATTTGTGGATAACATATACAGGAGCAGAAGCGTGTAGTGTAGTCTATAATGCTCAGTTGTTAAATATAAAGGAAAATCACCTACTTCCAATAAACATATCGCATTAGTACCTATCTTAGACTGGCAACGAAATTACCTTTTCCAAAATTCAAATTCACCCTTAGGGTGTGATTTCGGGATAATTGAGAACGTTAAGAAGGCCGTAACCATCCAGCAGAAGATGTTAGTCCGAATGTAAATATCAAAATTGTTAGGAACAGGCAGATCAGCGTTTCTGATGGAAACTACTTTAAAGGAGATCGTAAGGTATTGATCAATATATTCATCTCTGTATGAGCATCTCATTACTTGGTACTTGGTACATAAAACATTATTTGCTATTGTGTTGAGGAAGCGATTAGTTTAGCGTTTGAAGTTGTACCAATCCCGTCTAACGACTGTTAGAGCATTATTTGTCAAGAAATCGAAATTATTCACAAAAATACAGATTGAAAAAAAACCCATGAACTAAATGTTTTCGAACCATGATTCAAAGAGTCGATTCTTCCAACACCAAACATTATCAACACTCATTAAACTGGACCACTGTTCAACATGCTTAAGCCGATACTGATTAGTCGTCATTAATTACACGTCTAAAATCATCATCCGATAAACCCTGTCTTGTTTATCGCGAAAAGGTCGCATTATCTTTGTTGATGAAGTTTAAATCATTATCATACTAGCGTTCAAGGAATACTGGGCGATACTTCCAACGTTAATTGTCTAGTTAAAATACAAAGAAAACAATTATTATTATTCTCCATAAAAATTCAATTTCATAGCATCTTTTTATCACGTCCGGCTTTTCCACTTTAATTGGAGTGAGTTGTGCGTTGAATTAGCTTGTTTATTCAGAAAAATTGAGTGCTTTAATGAGTTATGAATATTCATTACTTCGAATATACTTTGCAAAGAGCAATTGAACGAAATAAGACGAGAAAGGGGATCTTTACACCAATAATAAACACTACTAGAGTTGTGTTGATCAATAATCCGTAAAACATAGAGGCGGAAGAGTAAAACAAATGAAAAGAATGACATTCTAGGTATCGAAAACGTCCACCCACATCAAATTTGTTCCAACGGTTCCTCTGATCATCATTCTCCTGAGAAGCATTTGATTTATCGCCAGCCGAAACCTTAAAATCCGAACTAAACCACCCTTCATTGATCCTTTCATCTGATAATTTCTCCTATTACAATATTCAAAATGTCCTGAAAAAAAGATAATAAAGTCACTTCCTCCAAATATGGGATAATACAGTGGTATATGAAAAACAATAGGGAAACAAAAGATATAATACAGAGGGTCAGTGGCCAGTCCGAATTCCCATAAGTTTGTAATCAAAAGGCGGATAAAATATGGGGAATCTACAGCTGTAGCATTGGATATCTCCAAAGCATTTGACCGAGTCTGGCACCTTAGCCTTCACCGCTTTACTATCAAGTTTTGTCTCAGATAGATCACTCCATGACGGAATATCCTCCGAAGCAATGGATATTAACGCTGGTGTTCCACAGGGATCTATCTTGGTATCAACTTTGTATCTGTCCCGTCCACAGCTTTGCAGATGATGGTACACTTCATACCTCTTTCTCATCTAGAGCCCCTATATCTACCTATACTGCCAAAAGAGAGAGACAGCCACAGGTTGGCGCAATTAATGATCTGGCAAACGATTTTGAAAAGGGGATCTGATAATCTAGTCGAGTAAATGCAACCAAAACTCAAGCTTGCACCTTCGTCAGGAAGGCGGGTCCCACAATCCCTAATATGATGATGTCAGGTACAACTATTCCTATGAAATCCATATCCTTGCCCGGGATCACCACCAACAGTTTGGAGTTTGAAGTTCGACTCCCGATCATATGTTGAAGCTTTAGGCTTCTATCCAGAAGAGAACTACTTGATTGATGTCACACTTATGACTTCATTGAACTCTGTCTGTTATTCCACCAAGAGAGAATCCAGTTCAAACGAACTCGGGCTAGTCACCCCTTCATTGCCAAACTCGAGACCTGCCGAACTTCTTCTTAACAGACCTTATTTTTCTATCGAACTGTGAAACAAAAAGATTCTGAAGAAAAAATCGTTGATAAGGTCGTAATGTAACAGTAACAGTCAATTCATTTCCATCCAAAAATCCCGGAGCAAAAATTAGAAAGGCGGATGATGCACACAGTAATTTTTCTGCTAGTAGGCTAGTAGATATTAAAGTGTATGTAAACTGCAGCGGTTTCAAATTATTGCAATATATGATGAACGTTTTTATTGCCATTAGAATTCCCATACGAAATTAGAGATATGCGTTTGAAAGAATACATCTACATAAATGTTTGGTTAATTATAAACAACTTGTTCACATGCGAAGATTAGATTAGACCGCGACAAGGTCTTGTTCAATGAAAAACATGCAAAACATCGTCGTTTTGGGAGCCTATTTTCGTAAGAAATATGTTTACCTTATTTTAAATTGTCTTCCTCAAGAAAATTTCCGCTTGCTCGTCTATTAATAGCGATTTACCTACATTCTAAATCAGTGTGACGATGAAAATAAAGTGGAACACGCTTCTCTTCTTCCGGTTATTCGATACATTATACGAAGACCTTAGAAACGAGCGAGCCTTTTACGTTCTACAGTTAGATCATTGTTGGGACAATAACAAATTACTTACAACCGTCTTTTGATTTTTAATTCTGACTCGACATATTCAACTCGAATCCCCTCAAGGACTAGCAATTAGTTGTAAATTGATTGGAATTATGAATCATACAACAACACACAGAACACAAGTCGCAACTAAAATAACCTACTTTGATGAAGAAAATATCAAGATTCAATCTATATAATCAATGGCGTAGAAAGCTAAATACTGGAGGAACCTTAGATTGAAAGCATGCGGCACTTCTATCTATAAAATACAATCGACAAGGCAAGCATATCCCTAAGGACATGCAGATGCACCATGTGAAGATTTTGGGGCGCTGACCCCAAAGAAATATAACGACTGCGCGTCATCAGGCCTATGGTACCGTAGTCCGGTGGTCCAAAGCATTACAGCGAACGACAATAGTTAAGCTTACAAAGACAAGCTCGCTTGACTATTTCCGCAGACTTCAGACCAACAGCTGCCACAGAAATCCTACTTGACTAACCTCCTCTTCACATCTATTTGGAAAGAGAAGCCAGATGATCAACATACAGGCTCACGCAAGTAACCGCTGCCAGGACACAAGCAGGAACTATGTAACGAAATAAGCAGTTGGAAGACATAGAGAGTCACAACAATATCCTGGAGATAATGTCAGATATCATACCCACAACTACCAACGTCAACTTTGACTTCAACACATCTTTGCCCAGAAAGAGATGGATTCCGAATAAAACCGACCCATTAAGACTAGGAGTTGGAGCTGAAATATAGGGTTGTAACCCGAAGACTTAATTATATTATCTTAATCTCGGTGCTTATGTAACAATTAGAGCCAACAACAAAAAAGTCACACCATCTGCATAAACTTATAATATAAGAAATCATACTGCACTAGAGTGTCCATCCATGGTCTGTCTCCCGGTTCACTTGACGTAGAAATGTACAAATAGACTTGAATGTATAAAAATTAGGAGGCAAGTCAAGTCATTTGTATAATTTTTGTGCTTGTACCCTAATAGGTAATAATGACTTTGCGAAGACCTGATGCATGATTTGTTGATATTGGAGTAATTTTCGACTGTATGTTAAATTTTAATTCACACATTGAGAATGTTATAGCCCGAGGAAATCGTATGTATGGTTTTATAGCTCGATGTAGAGAAGAATAAATCATTCCATTTATTATTTATTATTGTTATGTCAGATCTAAATTGGAGTTCATCTCAGTGGTTTGGCCTCCATCTTATATGAATCTAACTATAATAGTTGAGTCGGTCCGAGGAGATTATTGAAACTATTTGAAAATTGACAGAGTATACCCTCCTAGAGGACGATGATCAGCTACTTCAAAGACATTGACTTCATTTTCAAATTAATTTTTAGACAAATTAATGATTCTCAGCTATCCCGCAGATCGATAAAAAATTCTCACGCAGAACCGAGCAGCTCTCAAAGCGATTGGCTCCTACCGTTGCAATTTAAGAAGTATGATAACTATGGGGGGTTTTACTCCCCCGCCTGACCGTCGTTAGACTCTAGGCATGTTACGTAAGGCCCTTTCCTACTTCAACAGCACGCCAACTGCCCGGCAGAGACCAACGCCTTAATTGGAGAAGAGACGGTCTTTTGAACCATCTGGGCCCCTCTCCCCCTGCCTACTCGTGTTCAGTGTCAATCAATAGCTTTCGTTTGACGAGTAGCCGTCGGCCTCATCTCATCGGGCTATCACATATCATTGCCCTGGCCGCGAATCCATTACCCAGAGACCTTGGATAGGAACCACAGACACCGGACTTTAAGAGTAGAGCTATGTGGTGCAGCATTTACCCACGCAGAAGCAGCTGTTTTGCTACTTTAGCAGATCTACTTTAGGCAGACCCACTACAGGCACTGCTTGCTAGACTATATTATTGCCCCTTTTGGGCTATAGCCCACTCCACCTCCCCGTGTTATCTGTTTTGCCAGGAACGTCCAGCTTCGTTCAAATAGCCTACCGCATCTGTCTACCAAGGCCGTAAATTCATTTCGGCCAGGGTTCTGGGATAAGAAGCCACGATATCATGGTTTTAGTGGTGAAATGTATGTGGTGCACAGTTCACCGAATCTGTTGCAGTGACAACTGTTAGTTTCACCTCAAAGGGGTTACTTATCTCGAGACCCACGCAAAGGACGTTTTTTGTTAAAGCTACTCCCGGACTAATCCGGACCATATAGTTCTCGCAATTTAAGAGCTGTCAAAAACCTCTCGCATGCCTAGGCTACAAAAACAAGCTGATTCTGATCTGAACGAAAATTTTTGGTTTCCGGATGGATTTCGCGTCACAATAGCACCACGACTTGATACCGACATTTCGCCAACCATTACAGGTGGCATCTCCGGCGCAGGCTTGAGACTTGAACTGAACAATTTCGTATCTAACATGGAGGTAGGCTTAAAAATGTCAATTCAAAATATAAATTGATTGATCCGAGTGATAATTTCTTATAATTATAATCGAATATACAAGTGTTACGGACATCTGTAGACATGACAGTGAAGAGATTCTTTTGCACGTTTGTTTTTTCTAGATTTCGTCATCCTCAATACAAAAAGCTGAAATTAGTAGTGTTACTAGCAGGTAAGGTACTTTACATGTAACTACCTATGAGCAGTCGGGATTTTCAATGCTACATCAAGTACATAATTTAAGAAACATTATTTTTCAACGATTAACACACGGATGCAAAGATTGACTGATTGACTTAAGTGGTATTTCAATCATCTAATCAATCTCTGAATACATTGTGTGACCGATTAAATTCACATCTAAATGGAATAAAACATGAACGTCCCACAGACGATCAACTTCTCCACGTTTCATTAAACTTGAAAGTATTAATTTGTATGTTGTCGTAAACGGAGTAATTAGTCGAGTCCTTGGATTCTATTTATTGACCGATCGCAATAAATTCTAAACTGATACCAATCTGCATACAAAGTTATAATTTAAACTAAGACCAAAGCTTCATAATTGAGGCTGAGTGTGAGCTAATTCACAACTGGCAGCTCAGTAGTTCCAGAACGGTTCTGATTTGGTTCTGCTATAAACACTTCAAGATATTTTAATTGGTCTTGAAAAGCATTCTTTGTAAATAGTCTAAAGAAATATATTCACATGTTTATGATCCAATCCAGACATGCTAGCTAGTGTAATAGATTAAACAAAGGTCAACATTGTTTGATGATTACACTATACGCTTGTTTTGGTTACCATGATTGATATAATTCAAATAAATTCTGTTTAAAGAAGGCTATAAATCGGATGAAGTCTGTATTCAGTACGTATTTTTGAGCTTCTCGGTTTCTCCTACGTTTGAAAAAAATACTGAAAACGGAAAAACTAGTATATAGTGGTATCGTTTTCCTTGGATAAGCATTCGAGTGCAACACCTACAACTTTATGCAAATGGTGTGACTTTTTTGTCGTTGGTTTTTAGACTATAAGCTTCGCTGGCGAAAGGTCTTCCCCATTTTTCAGTATTTCAATAGAATTGAAGGTATTCAAACGAATTCATTTCTCAATGATATAAAATTCCTAAAATTCATAAGCCCTCAGTTCCCCTGAGACCAATTGTCAGCACTATCGGATTTCCTACTTATAAACTCTCTAGATATCTGTCATCTATTCTCAAACCCCTTGTAGGTTATTCCAATAGTTTTATCCTAGATTCCTCCCATTTCGTTGAAAAACTTCAAACGTAGAAAGTTGACCCATGCGATTTGCTCGTCAGCTTCGACGTCGAATCACTGTTTGCCAATGTTCCCATTCCAGACAGCCTTTCCAAAATTTCTCAATTGTTACCTACCAAAAACATTTCAACGGACTTGTAACCGTTAATTGATTTTTGTCTATCCTCCACATATTTTCTATACGATGGCAAGTTCTACGAGCAATCCTCGGGAGCTGCCATGGGTTCCCCACTTTCTCCGATCATAGCTAATATCTTCATGGAAGCTTTTGAACAAGATGCCATTGACTCATCTGTTCTCAAGCCGAATTGTTGGTTTAGATATGTCGACGTTACTTTCGTTATTTGGCAACATGGTCGCGAAAAGCTTGTTCCCTTCCTCAATCATTTAAATTCATTACATCCCAATATCCCTTTTACCATGGAAGTTGAATCGCAAGGTTCACTCCCGTTCCTGGATGTATTGGTTAGTCGACAGACTGACGGTACTTTAGGACATTCTGTGTATCGAAAACCCACCCATACCGATAGATACCTCAATGGTCTTTCCCACCACAACCCTGCCCAAAAGCAATCTGTCATAAACTCCCTGGTCCACAGAGCTGTCAACCTATCTCAGCCTCAATCCTTAAAATCAGAATTAAAACATCTATCATCTGCCTTATTATCAAACAATTTCTCCCATTACAACATTCAAAAAGCCATAAAGAAATACACTTCACCTAAAATTTCAAATCGACCTGAGCCAGAAACCCCCCCGCCAGCTTTATCCACGGCCTATCTTCCATATATTCAAAATATAACAGATCGAATTTCCAAAATCCTCAAAAACATAATATTTCTACCCGTTTTTCCACACTTCCAAAATTATCTCAGTTTTACAAACCTATCAAAGATCCCCTTCCTCCTCTCCACTTAGAAGGTGTTTATAGCATTCCCTGTTCTTGCGGTAAAGTCTACATTGGTGAAACAGGTCGTACAGTAGCTACTCGTGTGAAAGAACATGAGCGCTGTACAAGGCTTCGTGACACCAGTAGATCTGCACTTACAGAACACAAGTTTGACACAAATCATCAAATCCTTTTTGAAGATACTAAAATTCTAGCCCGAGCCCCAAACTTTTATCAGCGAAAAATCCTTGAAGCTATAGAAATCTTAAAACATCCGAATAATTTGAACCGTGACTCAGGATATTACCTTCCCAACATTTGGAAACCCATCCTCGAAAAGTCCACTCCGCACATGATCGCACAACGGCAGAGTCAGGTGCCGGAACAAAGTTAACCACCGGAATAAAGGCAGTGAACTATGTAGCGTGAAGGATTTTTCCTGCAATAAATACGGCTACAGAAACCAGTAGAACCAGTTTCAGTTCAAGCCTCAAGCCTGCCCTGAAGATGGTTGGCGAAACGTCGGCATCAAGTCGAGCTATTGTGACGCGGAATTCATCCGGAAGACAAGATTTTTCGATATAAAATACATATTTACCCGCCTAAGCATAATGCTCATTTGCGCCATCTCGTAATGAATTAATTTTTTAGAGAACTTTTGCAAAGAAAGAATTTCGGCTATAGAAGTTCACTGATACGATAAATAAATTGGAACAAATTGTGAATACCGATTTGCTGAAAATATTCCCTTTAAACTATAGTAATTGTTATCCATTTATTTATTATTAGTATTTCGTAAATTTCACTTTTCAAGATATCATTTGATTTTATTTCTTTCATTTGATTAGAAATTAAAATATTTGGCTAAGAAAATTTGCAGTCTCATATACGGTGTTCAATAAAGAATCGGCAATGCTTTATGAATATCTTCATTGTACGAAAATAAGATCATTTAGGTCAACTCACTCACCTCCTAACATGTTTCTTTCCTCAAGAAGTTAGAGGCTTAAGAATTTTTTTATCTGTTTTTTCCATGATAATGAATTTATTTTGAAAATAATATTTAAAAGTTTTTTGGTGATAAATATGAACATATCCTGGTTTCATGCGTTAAATGTCCAAGGCCTTCTGAGCGCCTTGCCAATGTCTTATTATTTTGAGGATAGTGATTTTGAAGAATGATTTGTAGTTTGAAAAAAAAAACAGTCGATATGCATGAAAAAATACGTATTTGATGTATGTCGCTAAAAACTTTAGACAATACTGGGTTCGAAACACCGAATGACTTGGAATTTTCGAATGATATGTATGTTTTACTACATCAATCCTTTTTTCGTTTCCTTTTTCTAAAACACAGTTTAGTAATTCGGTAAAACAAGAATCAGAAACAACCTGCATTTTATGTGTTTTGAGACAAAGAAGTCATATTCCGATTCCACAATATATGAATAACAATCATAAAAAAACATGCTGTACGTACCTCATCCATGGAAAGTTTTCCTTCGTCACACGTCCTGTATCTTGGGAAGCCCTACGTGACCTGGAGATAAGCAAAAAAAAATGATGTAAAACTCATGCAACAAACAAAAAGCAAAATAAAGTGCAGCAACAGGGAAAGGGCAGTGAGAAAAATCAGCTTATGGTAGGCATGTGCGTTCGAGGTCGTTTCTCTATGTTCGCAATTTGATTGAATAAATTTAGAAACTGAAGTAAGACGTACTTGTAGGTGTGTAATGCATGTGTTTAGATCGCGAGTGATGATAATATCCTATCATCAGCTTTCCGCGAAAACATATATTCATTATTTTGTTTTATATCTTCCAAAAGTGATAATTCATGAGTTATACGGTTCAGACGGAACGAAAATAGCCGTGAGTCTATCAGTTTATATTTATGTCACACTAGTTCATTATTGTTTTCATTGCTTGGCTACATAATAATGTACTTTATGCCCGCGGGTATTAAGACCTAAAAAACTTATTAATTTAATTAAAAAAATTACAAATATGACTGCACCAAACGCTGATTCTTGTTTCATCATCTGGTTATTGCAACGTTATTTTTTGAAGATATACTATTCTCTAAATAGTCTTATCCACCATGGCGATTCATCGTGGTCATACTAGTTCGAGTATCTGTCAGAAGTGTTGCCGATGTTCGACACAAACAATGATCTATGTACTTTTTTAGCCTACATCATTTCGTCTTCGATATTAGTTTAATAAAGAAACTTGTAGCACTTATAGAACATTATAATATTTTATTTTATCTCCTCCTTTCGGTCAAAAATACTTATAATATTAGAAAGAACCCTTAAACCTCCGGCCGAATTTACAGGTCCCCTTTAAGTATAACGTATTTAATTCGAGTTAATTATTTGAATATCACTCGTGAAATCTACTACCGCGTAGTGATCGTCATTTATTTCATTCGGTCAAACTTGTATTTTAATCTAATAATTTTATTGATATTCCGGCTGATCGTCGCTTGTTTATCAAATTCTAACGTAATTATGTTGGTTAACGACACTGCTAGACACCAAATGTTAGGACGCGATTTATTATCATTTCTTAATATGTAAACAGTTGTTTTCTATAATAAACTATACAAGAATTCACACTGGGGATACACTATAACACTATAAATAAGAAATAACATCCTTATCTAATGAAAATACGGTTAAAGTAATGAGGACCTTTCAGCTATCAAGTAGCCATCATCAGAGTAAACTAAATAAGGAATCAAAATATGCCTGTTTAAATACTATTTGGGGATAATAATGCAAACAAGGTGTTACCCTCAGCAGGAGATAAATCGGAATTCAATTGTAGGTAATGTAGAAGATGATTTCTGCTTTAGTTTACTCCACGGTAATATTAAGAGAGATATACGCACGAAGTGGTGCAGCACGGATCCACTTCGTAGCCTATCGTGTTAGAGAGAGATCAATGTCCACGATTTTGAGGGCAAAATTAAATCGGCAGCTTCATGCCATAACTGGTTGAAGAATTGTTGCCAATTAGATTCAACAAGTAGCATGTCATCCAATAAAACTACAAAAAATTACGAAGGAACTTCAATAAAAAACTATGTACTTTCTGAGCTATTTCCTGGTTTTCCCCCTGATAGGGGGCGCTTCAACCCCTCAAAATTGAATAGGGGAGAGGGGTTGAGTGATATGTCATTTGAAAGGTCTTGGAAGCCTCTTTACAACGGTGTATGAAAAACGTAACACAAGTTCCATCCGTACAAAATTAAATTAATTCAGGAATTGAATGATGATGATTGGGATCGAAGGCAAGAGTTTTGCGAAATTATGGTCGAGCGTATCAACAATAACCCAAATTTCTTGTACAACGTTTGCTTTTTCTGACGAATGCACTTTTTTACTTAATGGAGAGGTTAACCGGCATAACTGTAGAATTTGGAGCGATACAAATCCTCATGTATTTCGAGAAGCTCACACTCAACATCGAGAAAAGCTAAACGTTTGGGTAGGAATTTTGGGAGACCACCTAATTGGACCTTTGTTTATTCCTGGTAATTTAAATGGCGAAATTTATCTTGAAATGTTGGAAAATGCGATTGATCCGTTAATAACTGAACAATTAGAAAATTATCCTCTACTACTTGAACAACAATTGCATTTCCAACAAGACGGAGCTCCTCCTCACTACGCCGCACCAGTTCGCCAATACCTCAATTTGCAATACCCCGGTCGTTGGATTGGAAGGAGAGGTCCTATGGAGTGGCCTGCCCGATCTCCTGACCTGAACCCTCTGGACTTCTTCTTGTGGGGACATCTTAAGTCCAAGATTTTTGTGACGAACTACGCCAACGAATTGTAAATGAGTGTCGTCAAATAACTCCAATTATGCTGAACCATGTTAAAGACGGTTTTCAGTCAAGATTGTATTATTGTATGGAAGTCAATGGAGGACAATTTGAACATTTGATTTAAACACGCAGATTTAATTTTTTTCATTGTAAGCATGACAACACAATTCAATTTTTTTACGAATGTGATTTTTTGAAGATTGTTTAAGTTTGTAAAAAAGGCTTTATAAAAATGAGCTTGTACATTGTACAAATATCCAAAATATTCAAGGTGGCACATTCGAGCAACAAAATTAATTTATGGCGAAAACGGTTCATCAAATTTACGTTTTTCATACACCGTTGTAAAGAGGCTTCCAAGACCTTTCAAATGACGTATCACTCAACCCCTATCCCCTATTCAATTTTGAGAGGTTGAAGCGCCCCCTATTGGGGGTTGCTCGTTCAAGCCTCAAATATACGTCAAAAGATGTCCCCCAAACAAAATCATTCGACGTGTTTCGGGAGATTTTTCCACTCACTATGGGATAAGAAATATACGGGGTGGCTCGTCTGAGATGGAACATCCTGTATATATAAGATAATAAGATCTTGGTATACTATCGTGGTTTACTCTGATGGTTGTCAGTACTTCAACAATATTTTTAGGGGATGAGGGTGATAATTTACTATTTATAGAGTTGTCTTCTATATTTAAAAGAAAGAACAATTTATTTTGTTTTTATTCCCCTTTAATAATAACATGAAAACGTTATAAAACATACACATTCTTTTGTATCTGTTTCATAATGGCACTTCGGTGCTGAAACTATAGTAACGTTCTCATGTTATCATTAACAGTGATATAAAAACAAAGTTATTGTTCGTTTATTTAATGATAATGATAAATTACCATACAATAACGGCTTCTACCATCGATTAGTTGTTTTCTAATAACTCTCATCAAACATTATTCATGTCATGAATATAGAAACACACGTAAAAGTTTCGGGGTAACCGTTGGCCTGAAAAATTAGAAATTTTTCAACAACAACAACAGCTCGACAAAATGGAATTACATACCATCAGTCAAATGAGTTGACTGTCTAGTTTAATGTTTTCTTTCTGCACTCCCTGATTGTAGATAATAATAAAAAATAATAATAATAACGTCCGAGGCAGTAGTACCGGCTCTAGCCTACTTCCGGGTGGATGCAAATTACAGCCTACCCCATACCCAGATCATCCTTACTGGTATCACTTTCACTAAAATTGCGTCGACGATAACCTACCTTACATGAATCGTGACACCGATGAAGATTTTTGATAGGTCCTCCTAAATTATAAACTTATAATATTAGCACATTATCTAAAATTTGCTCATAATGTATAGGTCTTTTCATATTACTCAATACTTATTACAATGGAGCTGATAAGGATAAAGAATAAAATATGAAATTATTTAGAGGTTGTGTAATATACTTGTTTCTAAGTTATGAAACTGATTTCATTTCAATATCTATGAGTGTGAATTGTACTAAGTATATCTTGAAATTTTCCAATTCAATTGGACAGTGGAATATTTGACTATATTTTGAAAATAAAAAAAATATTTATTTATCAAGTATCAAGTTAAGTGAGACTGATCATCCGATTATCCTACTAACGGATTATGCAATGAAAATTAATCGCCAATAAACGTTGTTATATGAAAACATTATGCAAACCAAAGCATCGCTTGTTAAACATTATGGGAAGTCTTCACCATCGATTGGAACGATTCACAAGTGGTTAACTTATTTTCGTTGTGATAGTATGACTACAAAGGACGTCCAACCTTCTGGTCGTCCAATTGAGGTTATCACGTCAGAAATCGTCGATAAAGTCCATGGTATGATATTTAACGATCGGCGAGTTAGAGTGCACGAAATTGCTGAGGCTATGGGCATCTCAACCGAACGAATACGCAACATTTTGCATGAATTTTTGAATATGAGAAAGCTACCTGCCCGGTGGGTGCCGCATTTGCTCTCTTTTGGCAACAAGCATATCCATGTGATAACTTCAAAGGAGTGTTTGGCGATGTTCAAGCACTATAAGAAGGACTTTTTGTACCATTTCGTAACCATGAACGAAACATGGATCCAACATACATGAGACCAAATAACAGTCGAAACAGTGGACTTGTCCTGGCGAATCGAAGCCGAAAATTGCCAAAGTGGGTTTATCGACCAACAAAGTCATGGCGACAGTATTTTGGGATGCACACGGTATAGTCCATATCGATTACCTTGAAAAGGGCAGAAGGATCACCGACGTATATTATGCAGAGTTGTTGGATCGAATCGACGCCGGTTTGAAGTGAAAGCGGACGCATTTGGCAAAGAAAAAATTGCTCTTCCACAAGGACAACGTATCTCCGCACAGGTCCGCAGTCGCAATTGCAAAATTGCATGAATTTCGCTAAGAATTGGTTCGTCATCCACCATATTCTTCAGATTAGCCCCCTGCGATTTTTATCTATTTCCAAACTTAAAGAAATGGTTCGACGGAAAGGGATTTGACTCCAACGGTGAGGTCATCGATGAAACAAACGCCTATTTAGGTTCGAAAAATTAGAAATAAAATAAGTTTTGACCAAATAAATCATTTCTTGTTTCATTTTTCAGGAACTTTTTTTTCACCTTGCCCTCGTATATATTGAAACTAAGAAAAAAAAACATTTAAAAACGGATTATTATTTCTTTTTCAATAAGTTAACAGAATTATGTATATTTACACAACATAGATCAAATCAACTTGAAACATTGAAAGAGTCGACGAATACTAAGAAAATAGGTCGTTTCGCGAAACGGAAAATTACAATGCTTAAATACAAATGACCCAAATCAGAAGGCCGCTGACGTAGGATATATCTCAATGGGACACCCTTTGGTGTTTGTTCTAAATCAAGTTCATGTTTTGGCAAACGACAGCGCCACCTCCACAATTTATTGCACGTATATTTCTCGCGTGGTCGTTTATTTGCGGAAGAAAAAGGTGTTCGGTTAAAAATGAATGGACCATATGAAAATACAGATATTAAGAAAGCCGATGACATAACTATGTTTATTGCCAAGCGATAAAAGCGAACAATATCCTAAACTTATAATTCTCAAAGTCAACAAGACAGGTGTTCATTATATATCATGCTGAACATTTATTTTACATTTATTATTATCTACATAATACCACGTTACCATTATTTCGTTGATGTTGGCACTGATTTAGCAGCATTAATTCCCACTGTATTAAAATTAGCATCGCTATACTGTCAGCGTTCAACTGTTTTTTTATCACATCTCTATGTTATTTAATAAACTATACATGAGTTCACACTGTGGATACACTATAACACTAAAGGTACTGTTAAGTACAGAGGGCCTTTCAGCTACCTAATTTACTCTGATGATGGCTACTTGTTAGCTGGAAGGTACGCAGTATTTTTAATGGATGAGGTTGATTGTTTCTTAGTTATAGTGTCAATAAAGCAAAGGCGAAACTTTTGACCAACAACAAAAACACCGGTTAAGACTTCATGTTGAAGACTTATAACTCATAGAACAACTAATTTCAAAATAGTACAGAACTTTAGTTTTCTCGTGTTTGTGGTGCACTTTACATCCAAGCAGCTCGTCATAATCTACAAAGCACAGATTCGGCCTGTCCTGGAGTACCGTTCACATGTTTAGAGTTCGACCCCCAAATATACGCTGAACCTCTTGGATTCAATCCAGAAGAGATATATTCGTCTGATTGATGATGTCACACTTACGAATTCATCGAACTCTTTAGACAGGTGGGCGGTCTCTCCCTTTTCTATAGCTATTTCCATGGTCGAATTAGAAAACGATCCTCTACTACTTGAACAACAAATGCATTTCCAACAAGACGGAGCTCCTCCTCACTACGCCGCACCAGTTCGCCAATACCTCAATTTGCAATACCCCGGTCGTTGGAATGGAAGAAGAGGTCCTATGGAGTGGCCTGCCCGATCTCCTGACCTGAACCCTCTGGACTTCTTCTTGTGGGGACATCTTAAGTCCAAGATTTTTGTGACTCGGCCTGAAAATTTGGACGAACTATGCCAACGAATTG
Organism: Endomychus coccineus; assembly: GCA_958510875.1. Lineage (NCBI taxonomy): Eukaryota > Metazoa > Arthropoda > Insecta > Coleoptera > Endomychidae > Endomychus > Endomychus coccineus. Next base: position 9,971,630 of record OY294069.1, read on the forward strand.
TAAATGAGTATCGTCAAATAACTCCAATTATGCTGAACCATGTTAGAGACGGTTTTCAGTCAAGATTGTATTATTGTATGGAAGTCAATGGAGGACAATTTGAACATTTAATTTAAACACGCAAATTTAATTTTTTTCATTGTAAGCATGACAACACAATTCAATTTTTGTACGAATGTGATTTTTTGAAGATTGTTTAAGTTTGTAAAAAAGGCTTAATAAAAATGAGCTTGTACATTGTACAAATATCCAAAATATTCAAGGTGGCGCATTCGAGCAACAAAATTAATTTTTGGCGAAAACGGTTCATCAAATTTACGTTTTTCATATACCGTTGTAAAGCGGCTTCCAAGACCTTTCAAATGACGTATCACTCAACTCCTCTCCCCTATTCAATTTTGAGGGGTTGAAGCGCCCCCTATTAGGGGGTTGCTCGTTCAAGCCTTAAATATACGTCAAAAGATGTTCCCCAAACAAAATCATTCGACGTGTTTCGGGAGATTTTTCCACTCACGATGGGATAAGAAATATACGGGGTGGCTTGTCTGAGATGGAACACCTTGTATTTATAAATGCATACTAATGGGTATGTCGTCTGATACACATGTTTTTAATGATAATCTGCATAACTATAACACTAGATGTTGCGATAATATTGATATTGACTATTTAAGATTAAATTCTAGTCACTGTTCTGGTAACTATTATAGTAAAATATTTATGAACAAGCCAACCAAGAAGCTAAAAGAGTGCTCACTCAATGTTTCTAAATTCACATTCAACAAATTCTTTCTTAGTCATGCATTCTACTAGATAAAAGAATTTTTGTTACCCCATTTGTATATCATTTTCAAATTTTATTTTACAAATGTAAAAAATAGTTTATACATGCAATAAAAATACTCTCTTCTTTAATGACAAATCTATTCGATAAACACATGGTTCCAAGAGATATGACAAATCCGAAACGGGTGAATTATGCACAGCTTCACTTCATTAAGTTAAAACTGAATATGTCCACTCGAATGACTCAACTGATGATATATCATTTAAAAAAACTGGATGTACTTTAATATCAGCGTCGAGAAGATGCCTTCTAAGGTCGCCGCATGACATCGACCTTGCCGTTCGTTTGTCGTTCAATGCATTCTCATTAAAGCAATAATACATAGCGCGCTAATGTCACATCTAATTAAGTATTTAGTTACCTTACTTCATTTATATTTATGGGTCTATCTGTCGACTTGACATGCTTATTCTTATCTAATAGCATTAATCTATTTTACGGATTTGTACTTGACGTTTTCCTGATCGTGCTCTATGAGAAATAAGCAACAGATAATTTATTATTACGACAAAGTTGTGAATTGTCAATTCAGATCACCGTTTCGATCCGGTGTTTGCTTATTATGGTTCGAAATGCGAAGGAAATATCTTGGAATTTTAATTAATAACATACTGTGATTTCTTTACTTAGTCATATCGTTTGATTGTGGTCGATCCAGTTGTTTTCAAAACAATTTCGTTTTCTTAGGCTACTGACCGACCGAAATTCATGAAAGGTCTAGTCAAAGAGCCATTCTATAAGAAGAATCTTCATTTGAAACATTTACTTTTGAAATTTTAATTTATATGCTGATCACTATTGTTCAAGCATTCTAGTATAAGGGTGAGACCAGACTTGAAGATTTTAGCCCGAATGAACATAACAAACAGGGCGAACACGAATTCGCGTTATGTGTGGACGTTTCTCCGAGCCGAACAGAACGCGCTGAATGATGCGGTCTGTTCGCAATGTTCGCAGCATTTGTTTTGATTTGTGATGCTTCCAGGCTTGAAATGTATTATTCAAATACGTACACAAACAATATACTACATTAAAAATGGTTCTGTTTGAAAATTTCCTAACAATATGTAATTTAAATAGAATAGAAATTTTTTCTCGAATTCCGTGAACGTGTGACCATGCAGTGTCGGTGTTGCACATTTATTTAAAGCAGAACTACACTTCCAAGTATATATCCCATTTAACGTGCATTTGGAATGTTCTATATTTGAACCAAATATAAGTATAGCTTATACAACTTAAGGGATAATTTAACATTTTGGCGTTCCAAATTTGTAGGATAGAGTGCTCAAATTCAAGGAATATCCAAATTTTAACAATTTATCATCTTCTGTTTCATTCATTTTTTCAAAGCCATAAATGAGACAATATCCCCGTCTCCCGAGTCAAAGTTGGGATACTGAATAATTTGATTCGGTTATGAATTTAGCCACTTATTCTTTAAACATTTGAGAATGTAAACTGAATCGCATACTATGGTACCACTACGAATCTTGTTCAATTATTGTAGTTACCAGATCAGCTTCAGTGAAGTCCCACGCCCTCCAGAAGCTACTGGCTACAGTTGCTCTCGGTTTGGCGTGAGGGAATCGAAGCTACACATTAGGGAGTTCTCGCCTAAGCCCTCTAAAACCCTACTCTCTATGATCAGGAAAGACCTAAAACTGGTGACAGGACTCCACAGAGGACACAGTCATCGGAATAAACATCTACCGACAATGGGCATTGTTTTGGCCCAGCTTGTAGTAGATGCGGAGACGACGAAACTGCCTCTCACATCCTAGCAGAATGTCCAGCACTGGCTTTTCTTAGGCTACAACACCTCAGCAGCACACATTTGCCGCTTGAAGCCATAAGAGATATCAGTCCATTGAAAATCTTAGCCTTCGGCACTGCCTTAGGCCTGCTGGACTGATTCTTGTATCAAGCGGCGCACAAGGATCCAATCGCGGTCTAAGTGCTCCGGACTTGTCCGCTCCCGTTTTGATTGATTGTAAAATAATGTAAAAATGCGTTCCAATCACAGTAGGACACCTTACAAAACAGGTGCTTCATATAACTTTCCTCAAGAAATAGGTGAAACTGGTTGATTGTATCAGAGAACATGCTCAATTGGGTCGCGCTCACTTGCTTCTCAAAGCCTCCGGTTAAAGATGTCACACTTACATTTGAATTCAGTTGTTAGACCTCGTGTACCTTGGTATGGGTAGAGGACGTACCGTTTGGTTGGATAACTTATATTCGGGATAGGACTACAAATATACCTAGGATTGACAGACCAGCATATCCAGTGAGGTTTTTATATTCTACAGAAGGAGGTGTGAGATAACATGTTAGTCGTCTTTGTCTGATTGTAGTTTATTGGTCCTCGATGTCTGTCCCACCCTACTATTATACACTACTCTCGATTAATTCAAATTCGCTGGCACTAACTTAAATTCAGACCTTTTCATCGAACTCAGAACTCTGTAACTCCCATTTCGAATGGAAAACAAGCTTTCTATGAACGTCGTGGTGCTTAAGCCGGATTCAGATCTACCATTTCTCTTCTGAATGTCGTAGGAAAACATTCGAAGAAATTCTACACCCTCGCCATACAAAAGCAACATAAAATGTACCCGAACACCACATGGCTTTTCAATTAAACTACTAAAGATGGTAATTTAATTGACTAACCGGAGCCAATGGTCGCTTTGTCAAATTGCGTGGGAATGGTGTGAACTGTGGCGAGAATCACCATGCATGAGACAGGCCAGGCTTTTCATCAAAGACTCTTTTCTAGACTCACAAAGAAACTCCTTTCTCTGAACGGAAGCGACATCAGAGAGATTACTGGGATCCTAACCGGTCACTGTCGTCTTAATAAACACCTCCATACTATTGGCATCGCGGATGACCCTATGTAAATGTAGGGAGGCGGAAGAAACTCCCTCTCACATCCTGTTGGAATGCCCTGCAGTGGCATCCCTCAGGCACCGTCAATTCGTAGAATCAAAATTGCTCCCAGAAGAACTTATGGAAGCCATCGTTGGCAATATTCTGGGTTTGTGGCCGGCTACAAACCTGATAGAATATTTTCTGACCACGCGGCGGACAATGGGCTCAACTAAGTGGCCTAAGTGCACCTCCCCTCAAATGATGATGATGACAATTGGTGGAATAAGTATTTAGATTCCTAAATACCTATTGAAATAATGTTTAGATAGACTCATTTGGTTCTTATTTCATCTCAATCATCATGGATATGTTAACATTGCCTTTCTTCAGTCTGGTTATCCAGGTTCTTCCTCTTTGGGGACAATGTCCTTCATAACATGAGCGAGACAAGTATAAAATGTACATACACGAACGTGCAAACTTCCAGAATAAACTCGCCTTCTTGACCCATTTTATTATTCGATATATATCAAAACAACGTTTGCAAAAAACGCTTGCGAACCTTGCAGAGTTAATGAACAGGTATCGGACTTGATTACAACCGGCGACTCGATAAAATGTGGGTGTGGTAAATGAAGGATTTCACCGACTCTATACGCGAGCAAATCGCTATTCGTATAACCGGATACGTATTTATAATGAATAGTAGTAACAGTGTGTGGCCTGCGAATTTAGATATAACGTAATCTATATCTACCTGCCAGTTTGTAATTTCACCTACGAGCGCGCTATTTGAAAACGTCCGGTTGCTTGGAGGTATCGTTTGCAGGAGGAATGCCGGAAGGAAGGCTACGACCTGCCAGCTAAACCACAAAAAGAGGTCAACCGTTTGAATCCGCATGATTCTTTCAATGAAGAACTACGTTAGATACATTCATTTCGATCAACATCATGTGATATATTGTTTTGTGATGGATTCGAAAATCAGTAGATGGAACAATATACCACTTTTTTCCGGAAGAAATTTTAATTATCATGAAATCTTCTATAAGCAGGTTTAAGAGCATATATGGATTCAAGGTATTCCTATAAAAGGAAATAGTGCGATGTTTGGCAATTTAATCCACCAAACAAATTTCTTTTACCCATTCATCTATCATGTAATACAAATACATACAAGGTCGCTATTACGTTTGGAAACCGTCAAATACATATCAAGAACATTTCGAGATATCTTAATGAAACATTTGGAATTAATTTAACACATGTAGCATTTTCAATAAAAGTTAAAAACTAATAAAATAGTGAAGCCAATAAATGAAAGACGACGATGTACTCGTACTAGGGAAGAAATGATTTTGCTCCCTCAATTGAAGGAGCAAAATAATAATTTCTATATAGGGAGTAGAAAAATAGCTATTTGTTATCAGTCCTTCAATCAATCAATCAATCAAGACGGAGGCGGACATGTTCGCAGCACTTAGACCGCTTGATTGGGTCCATTGTGCTGAATCAGTTCAGCAGGCCTGAGGTTTTGCATGGACTGATATCAATTATGGCTTCAAGCGGTATATGTGTGCTACCGAGGTGCTGTAGCCTAAGAGAAGCAAGTGCTGGACTTTCTGCTAGGATTTAAGAGGCTATTTCCACCGCCTCTCCACATCTACTACAAGTTTCTTCAACAATGCCCGTTGTTTGTAGATGTTTATTCAGATGACAGTGTCCTGTGAGGAGTCTTGTCACCAGTTTTAGGCTCTTGCTCATAGAGAGTAGGGTTTTAGAGAGTTTAGGCGAGAACTGTCTAATGTGTAGTTTCGCTTGCCTCATCCAAGAGCCACTGTCTATCCAGTAGGTCCTTAAGGGCGTTGAACCCGGTGATCGATGAAATTCCGTTCGTTGAATCGGGGCCAGGGGCACTCAAGGAACCCCGTTTGGCCAGTTCGTCGGCCATTTCGTTTACCTTCACGCCAGAGCGGGCAGGTACCCTCACTAGCTGGAATTTTTTCCTTCTGGCTAATCTAGCCAGAGTTTCCCTGCCCTCCAAGACAAGCCTAGAAGTCACTCTGTGAGCGCGAAGTGCGCCCAGGGCCGCTCAGATGTAAAAGCAGACGTAAATCCGCCTACCTCGGTAGTTTAATCTCGGTTATCCACCAGATGTGTTCGCGAAGGCTCTCCTGCATATCCATAAGGATGCAACGGCCTTCTTCACCCGGGTTTCCAGGTGCATTTTCCAACTCAGTTTAGCATCGATGATAACTCCAAGGCACTTCACTGAGCCTTTCATGTACAGGGACCTTCCTAACAACCGAATATCTGGTAGGGGTTCCAGTTTCAGGTTCCTCGTGGTAACAACCACTTCGGCCTTTTCAGGATTTCACCTGACACCAGCGAAACACGATGGCAAGTGCAAGGTTCTGAAGATTGCACAAGGTAGTTGCGTGTCTTCCGAGGGTCACAGCTGTCAAGTACTTCTCCCTGAGGGCACCCTCGTGTGACGTGTGTACATGCGAAGCAGCCATTATGGCATGCGAGAGGATGGTCTTGATCCATCTGACCAATCTGTCCTTGCAATTATCGATTTTATAACTTCATATTGGCTAATTTTCTATTGATGTTGGCATTGCTTTTAATTAAAACTGAAAATATCTATATCACTATATAATTTGTATCATGACCAAAACAAACAGCAGTTGTTTATATATTCGTGGAACTTAATCGTGCTTATTACCGATGCTGATTGTAAAAATATCCCATCTGAAACTTTCCACAACGTAAGCAGTTTATACTAATGATATCATCTGCGTATTCAACTTGGATTATATGAAACATGAAAAAAGAACTATTTATAAATTCTCGGGAAATAGGACACACTAACACATATGCTCATTATTTTCGTCTTCACGTACGTTTCGGTCTCACGACCATCATCAGAACGTATTAATGTCTGAAACGTAAAACATAAACGGTAATACTACAGTTAATTTTGTAACATTACCATACATTTCGGAGAATATTAAGAAATGTTTATAAAAGTATGATATAAATGTTGGGCATAAGCCTACCAACAGTGTTGGTAAATATTTTTCAAATCTAAAGCCATTAATACATAAAGATAAACAAACCCACACAGTATACAAATTAAATTGTTTAGATTGCGATGGGACTTATACAGAAATCTCTAAACAATATTTACAAAGAAAAATGTATGGCCTATAAGTATAGTACTAGAAACAAAAACTTAGAAAATTCCATCGCCCTTGCTAACTACTGTTTTGATTATAATCATCAATTCGATTACAAAGATGTTAATATTTTAACTAAGGACACCAATTATTATGAAAGATCTATTCTGGAGATGATTCACATCAAACGAGACACCAATTCTGTAAATCATAGAGCACACATTCAGTCATTAAGTCAGATTTATACTAATTTATTTGATTAAAACCCTTGCAAATTCCTACATGCGTCTTTTTAATGTTAAAAGTATATTTTAGGTGGAATGCTCAAATAGCAATATTTCTAATGAGGTCTGACCTTTTTCTATTACTTCATAAATCTTTAACATCTGGTTAGAAAGTGGATACTTGAGCGTTATATTTTTTGGTTTCAGTCGAATATGTTAGCAGTACGGCACTGTTAGGGACAGTCCGGGGAAGTCCCATAGTTGGTCCGGGGAAATCCCTCGATGCCTGGGCGATGAAGAATGTATATAGAAGTGCGAGGAAGGTAAGAGAGGCATTACGCATTTAACATAAGAGAATATCAGATATAATATTAACCTAACAAATAGACATTCTTAAGATTGTTATTCTTTCAAAATATAATTAACTTTTATTAGATAAGTGCTTCTTTAAAAACTCTAACATGTAACGAAGCTTAAATTTCGAAAGATTATTTAATTTAGATCAGGCAATAAATACGGATGTTACATGTAATTTCAGTTTGAACAGTTCATTATTTCAATAGATATGAATGAATTCCGAATGTGTATTCCGTGATTGTCACTTTTCTAAATCTCCGTAATTTCAAATAAGTATAATTATTCAAATAGATGAAGCTAATTCATTCCCGTTCAAAATTGCATTTCATTCCGATAAAATATGTTGCAAAAACAGGGGTCTGGCCCGTTAAGACACCAAACTTTGTGCAGCCTTATGTATAAAAAGGGCGAACAACCTAAAAACTCCGATAACACTTGTTTACTCCGCCGGGAAGAACTGGTGTGATATCATGAGCGCGAATTTTTGATCTAAAAAGTAGCGTCACTTTTAACCATTGTTCGGGGCATAAGTAAAAAACAAATGGCACAAAAATAAGGATTTGGTGGAGCAGACCTGTCCAGAACCTCGAAAAACATATAAAAGCCGTGACAGACAACAGATCGCTCTCTTGTGTTTTTGATTTTCAATCAGTGAAGTAGCTCTTTTGTGATTTTTCAAGCCGTACAATATCTCTAGTGTTTTTGAATTTATTCGAGTTTGAGTCAAATTTAAAAGCTGTGAAGTAACAATAGTGTTCCGTTTGTGTTAGTGAATTGTTTCATAAGGTAATTGATAGCAAATAGTTTATATTTTTGGGCATTACGATATATTGATTTCAGCATTTTATGATTATTGTTGTGATTGGTAAACGTTTGTACGATATTTAAGTTCCGTGGTATTCAGTAATTTGAATCATCATATGTGAGTTTATCCCGTCATAGGTGGAATCGTGCACGATTTGAATGCGCGCGTGGATTGAAATATTCAAGTAATTGTATGGTGTGTACAGAGTGTGTACGTTTGAACGACAGGGGCGTCTTTGATATATTTGTGCACGCTGTGTCTATCCCGGAAGTATAAGTATATCCTAGACGACCAAACCACCAACGACTTGTGCACACTGTAGTATAAGCTGGGGGTGGTTGTGTGATTGAGAATCGTAATAATTCCCTTAATACTATGAGAAGTCCTCGGCCGTGGATATAGGGGTTATTGCAGATGTGATAGTTAGGGTTTGTGCACACTGTGTCACCCCGGAAGTATAAACCCTAATTGTCTAGATTCTGAATCTATAAAGTGTATAAAATCTAACACTGTCTCACACAATTACCGGGTACTCCGTGAAAGTTAGTACAAGGGTGGGTGAGATGACAGAATAAACTCAATTAGAGTAATTAACCGAAACATAGTAAAATCTGATATCGTACAATCGGAAAACTAGTGCAAACAATATTTTCCGAACCAACCGAATTAATAACCGAATATATCGTAGTGTGATTTGAACATTTCATTTATTAGTGCTGCTATCTAAAATTTACCGCATACCGCTCATTACGCTGAGACCTGTTTGATTCGTACTTTTCCGCAAATTGATCATTCTGAATCATTCATCAACCGATCCCGTACCGCTGAATTAAATTTAGCGACCGAACTTATCGTAGAGTTGACTTCTTGAAAGAGTTTTCATTTACCGTTTGAGCTTCATTACATTTTCCGTCTGGGTGTAATTTTGTGAAATAATACCGTTCAATTGCATTTAAAGTGATTATTCTGAAAGTGTACTTGTTAAAATCATTATATATTTTAATATTTGGAATTCCCTGTTTTATTGAATTATTTCTGCTCCATCTTTAACGAGCTAAGTTATAACCAGGTATCAATTGTAATTAAAGCCTACAATTTCGATACTGTTTTCTGCCCATTGGACTCTGGTTATACTTCACTGTAGCTACCCTAGGGACAAGGCTATCTTTAGATAGCATAGTGACAAGCCTTGTGGAGAGGACCCTAGCAGAAGTCCTCAAAAAGGAGTAAACCTTTGGGAAAAATCTGGCGCCCGAGGATTCGAAGCTTACCGCAGTAAGCAATTTACCGAAAAGCGACAAGGTCACGTTATAAACAAATACAAACTTTGTTTGACATGACTTCGTATATTATAAGAAAATTGCTAAGAAGTGGATTCTTGATACTTATTCATATACTTAAAACATTATTTTGGTACAATTTCGATTATTCGTGATACCCGTTTTAGACATTGATACTTCTTCTGATAATGGTCGTGAGACCAAAACGTACGTAAAGACGAAAATAATAAGCATATTTGTTAGTGTGACCTATTTCCCAAGAATTTATATATAATTCATACCTGGGTTAAGAATCATTATTAATGAAAAAAAGAACAAAAGGCATAGTTTAAATCGTAAGTTCGAAAGGGACCAGGATGGAACTTTTCGACCCTCTCGAATATACTAATATAACAAATTCATAGCATACGCGAATTTCACATCGCAGGTTTAAACTTCCACATCTCCATTTATGTATTTATTTCTCCGTTACAGGTATTATAATTGAATGCAATAAAATGAAGGTTGTGCCAGTACAGGCTAAGAATGAACTTTATGCATGCTATGTCACGCGTATGAACTGTTACTGAATAGCTACTATGCAACATGATGATGATGACTAGTTGGAAGGATTTTTTCTCACGTCAGGACTACTGGATTTGTCGAAACGGGACTCTTGGGTAGACACAATAAAGAAGCAGGACAACGTCCATTCGTTTCAATAAATTACAATGAGAACGAACGGTGCGATTACAGCTGTGAACGTTGGATGGACGGTGAATAGCCTGCGTCAAGCAGATAAAAGAGAAATGCGATGCGATAAAACTAAAAATGCGAATAGAAAGTAGGAAAAGTTAACTATTTTCAGACATAAATATCGTGCCGATTCTATGAATAATCTAATCTCATTTTATTATTTGTTATTTCGATACTTGCTTTTCCAATGTTATTTGTAAAAACATAATGTGAGTATACAAATGAATTTTCTAAACTTAAAATGTGTTTTACTTACAGTTAATACAAGACACTACACTGATAACATTATACACTAAAATTATAACAACATTATCAAATGAAACATGTCTTTCAGCTCCATTTGTTACGGTTATGGTTATGTCCCTCTAGGGTGCCCTATTCGGAATGTTGTATTACATAGATAGATAGACTAGAGCTTTATTTGTTCTGTAGATACTGATACTGAACACGTCAAAAATATGATGAACATATAAAAAATCAGGTAAGTATAAAGGCAATTGATTAAAATTAAGTAATATTTAAGAACATGTTAAAATTGGATATTCTTTAAGTCTCTAAATCAAAGCTTTTCTACTGTATTATCTTAGCTTGACGATATTCATCAATACTACCGGGATATCAAAAAGCATCTTGTTCAAGGGTAGTTGTGGAATCTAAAACGTATGTCTTAGTTTACGTTTGAAATAATTATGTCACTGTCACACTGACATCATCAATAACATACAAATTTCATACCTATTTATTTCAGTTGTAAAACAATAATGAATACAAATTAATATAGTAATAAAAATTGTCGAAATGTTAACTTTGAACCTGTTAAAAGGTCGGGATAGCCACAAACCGGGTCGAAAACGGTTTTAAAATAGTTAATTTTCGATAAATGGAATGACGTTCACTTGAGATGCCCGTAGCTCCCGAGTTAGAAAAGTGCAAAAGTTAGGAACATAGAACTTCTTTTCGAGGGCTTTTTGAGTACCGTTTTCGCTCCATGTAGTTAGATTTAGTCGCGATACGCACCCGACGGCCCTTCTTTTTTCCAAAAATTCCGTTAAAATAGGAAAATTTAATTAAAATAGAAGCAGGTACTCTCAGGTCTCAACTGACGCGTAGCGAGCTTCTCGAGGGAAACGTTAAAATGATTTCGTTCGTAGCTAATTACATAGGACGTCTGGCGTTCATGCAATTATGTTTTTAGATAATTCGAACCTTCTAATTTCGATAGGCCAAGTGAAAATCCCGGAGTGTTATAACATTCGTATAAAATTGAGAAATTTCGCACTTTTAGAAACTTCAAATTAATTAATTTGACACAAGTAAAGACACACGTTTTAGATTCCACAACCACTCTTGACCAAGATACTTTTTGATCTCCCGGTATAATATGCTTAATTTATATTTTATTTATAGGTTAATTCCTTATTTATGGTGACAATTTATTGAATATTTCGATAACGAAAAATTGAACACTTTTTGCAGGTAAGTATAGTTTAATGTTTCCCGTTATAAGTTTTCATACGACATGAATGGCGCGGTATGGAAAATATGTTATTAGTCAGTGTGAATATCCAACGCTTATGTTCTCAATCTGAGAAGAGAATTGAAGGTAATCACTTGTAATTCAACATACACAGAAAAACCACTCAAAAAAATAGGTATACTGCTGCGGATTCAATTATACCAATTGATTATAAAATAACTCCATTCAATAGTGTTGTTCATAGATTATTAAAGGTCCCTTTGCTAAATTATAACAACAAAGTTGAGAAACTTCAGCCAATAGCGTCGGACAAAGGTTACGACAAATCTTTGATCAATAATTTAATTTCTAGACAAAAAGGAAATTGAAACGCAATTAATTAGCCAAATTAGAGCCACTACCTTCAAATAGTTTAATAAAATTCAAAAGTTTCACTTAGCATCCTTCAGTAATTAGTAAGTTCCATAATTTGTTTCCTGAATTTGCAATACAACCCGTTTATATAGATAAAAGAACAAGGTAAAAAGGCAACACCTTTGATAAAGTTTCCGACTTTTTTTTTCATGGTGTCTAAAGGTAAGTACAGACACGCTAACAAAATGTTGCAACATGTTGATATTGGTATTGTCCCATTGTCAACAAGATACAAGTTGAAGGATACTCGGCATTATGACATCAGGTGGTGCATAACTACTGGCCGATTTTCAGGGCAAAAGATAGGTCATATTTTGCCCTGATTATGATATGGACAATGAGCTAGTAATAGCTAATCGATTTTAGGGGCTACCAAACAAAGAATTTCTTCGAAATCAGATTTTGTTAATCTGGCGAAATTGCAGATCGTTCAAAACTAAATCAGTAATTAAGCTGTCGCCATAACTTCTTCGAATTAAATTTTCAATGCCACCACTTTCTTATTCGGTTTTGGGCAGTTAAAAACATTTATCCAGATAGAAGTTGCGATAGCAAATATGTTGCCAACATGTTCTGTTGGTCGATCTGTACTTACCATAACACTTACAGTAAGTCAAAACTCAACCAAAATCATTGGGTTCGATCTTTTACAGAAGGTTGTATGAATCAATGATTCATAGTCATGTCTTCCGTTCCACAACTCACCAAACAATAACTGATCAAAAATTCCATTCCCAGTTAGAGTTAATGCTTCAAACTACAATTCGTTTTTTACTACATACAAGCTGCAATGATAAGTTCCTGTTCATAACGAATCAGTAGAGTTGTACGAATGGCACGTTGGGAAAATGCAACACGCAGAGGTCGAGTTGATTTAAAAAGGCGATTAACTACTTTTATTGGTATTAATTCGTTATGGTTATACGTATAGTGTATAATTGTCATTTTCCGACACTAATACGTTAATTATCCGACACACGGACCAACTGGACCATAATTTAGGAATGCACGCGGCGACAGCCGACATAATTGACCTTGCCACTTCCGAAACCATATTAGTCACGATGTTTGTAAACTTTTTTACAGACGGAGGCAGTGTTCATTTGTAATTCGCACAATTTGCATTCGACACAGGGTGCGGATTTGGGCTTTATCCATGTTATCTCATATGAATTGCTGTAATCATTCTACCATTTGCGGTTATACCGAAAGTTACCGTCAATTTTCCTACTTCAAATAGAAGAACACGTATCTTACCACATTTTTGAACATCTGGATCAATTTAGTATGGGGTAGAGAGGGTCAACAAAACGTTGAAGATATGAATTTTTAACTGAATAACTACATTATTTAGCGTTGACACAGTCGAAATTTGATACGAGTGGTGGAACAACACTGAAATTAAACTAGCTCGTAATAAATTTGGAATAACTCATTTATATGTAACCCTAGAACGGACAGCAAAGTCAACAGACGTATCAATTGCTGATTCAGTTTTTATCCTGTGGAGAATATTCTAGCACTGACAATTCGACCAGATAAAGTTAGAGGACAATTCTTTAAGTATTCAGATAGGACCCTGGCAGCAAAGACGTCTAGATTATTGTATAAAATATCGACACACCTCGCGAGGGCTCGAACTGGACGACCATGCATATCTAAGGGGGTTGAAGACATCTTATAAGCCAGCGTTTTAGAACGAAAAAACCCACAAAAGTCTTTGTATTGTTAAATCGATCGGATACTCAGTTTTGAAGATTTTATTCGACCCACGAAAAATTTCAAACGGCTATTATAACTAGGAAAATATGCCTCTTTCGGAAAATGTATGACAACAAAATGTATTCATTTTGACCCAAATAAACCTCTTTAATTTTCATTTCAAGAAACTAAAAATGTATGACAACAAAATGTATTCATTTTGACCCAAATAAACCTCTTTAATTTTCATTTCAAGAAACTAAAAATGTAGGGTATTGGCCCTTCCATACTTTTTAATGTTAGTTTGACCCAAAAGAAAAGATTGGCACAATATCTGGGTCGATTCCAACTCTCTCGCTCTCAGCTTAGATTCTTGTACTATCAGCACTCCTGTCCTCGATGGCACGCGAATTGAGGCTGCCACAAAATGAGTGTTGGTGGTGTAATCTATAGGATTATATCAAAACTAAGTTAATGGTTTTGAAGAAAACTGATGATTCCAAACAGTTTTCTTCTTCTTTTGGAACATAGTGTATCTTCTTACAGCTAGATGTCAGGTAATCTGTGACACATGATTTGCGTATTTACATACAGAATGTTTTTCAATGATACATCAATTCTCCTCCCATATATAATGCAAATGTCACGGACAATATGATAATTCAGAAAATATTTATTACATTCCCGTATCGGGAAAGACTCGAAACCAATGTGGTAAATTCTGCGAAATGTCAATAAGAACCGCAATTACAAAATACATAAATTGCATTGTATACTAAAATAAGGAAAGTCTTATTATTAATAATGAGCTTCGATAAGGAATCGGTCTAATTAAAGTTATGGAATAACATTCAATGCGCGCAGCTAATAATAAAAATATAATGTAATAATAAAATAAACAGAGTCAATCGTTTATCGCTGTTTTTAACGATTTAACCATTAATAACTGAACTGTACAAACAAGTCGAAATTAATTATAGCGTTAATATTTTCATACTGGGTACTTGTAGGATAATCTTGATTTATAGGCCTGCATCGGGCAACTTCTGTATCGGGAGAGCATATAATGAAGAAAAAACTAGTCAGCTCGAATGAAAGTATTTACTATTACCGTTCTTTTATTATATGTTGGTACAACATTAATTGGTAACGATTTTAATTTTCCACTAGTTCAATTCCATAAAGCGCAAACAGTTTCAAATAACAAGTCGTACAAACCATGTGTTTTATGTAAGTTTACTCTTAATGGGCGAAAGGCAAATTTCAAAGGTTCACCTACATATGATATTGATTGAAATAAAATATAATAGACAATATATTTCCTTGGGACGAGAAGTAAAATGTTTTGTCATAATCGATCTCGATTAGATACTTTTTACACAGCTTTCTTGCAGAGGTTACATAATCAAAAGTATGATGACAATAGCCCTTAACCTGTGCAGAAGAATTTGCGGAAAAAACTGAAGGCCAGAACCAAAAATGAGCTATACACCAGGGTCCTCATGATAGCATATGGTTCGGTGTTATGGTGCCCAAAGACTCAGAACTACGAATATTTCAAGGAGAAAACCTTGAAATTAAAAACATCCGCTAGCTCATATAACTATGTCCCATATTAATTTTGATTAATATTATACTTGAAAGGCAGACTTAAAACAAATAAAGTTGAATAAAGTAGGTGAAAATAACAAAACTGAGCAATAAAAATGTCATGTGCCAAGATCTACAAACAATAAATAATAAAGCTTGACTTTAATATACAACTGTTTATCTTGAACAATCGTATTAAGAAAAATAAGTATTTGCTGGCTTTAATTAGCAATTTTCATAAAATTTTGCACGTGGACGTTTGCGGTCCGTTTCAATTAAATTATTGCATCTTCATCACCACACTTTAAATAGGATTTGTTTTCGTAATCTGGTCACCATGTTTCGTCAGCATCCTGAGCCGTCACAGCACAGGAAATTAAACGCAAATTTCCACACGCAACTAAAAGTTTCCATACGAAGATTTCTGTTCTATTCATTATCGAGATATTCGATGACATTATCCAAAGAATTTGCTTCACCTCAGTTTCAGATAATTACTCTGTAAACTGTCCTTCAAAACATAAGAGCGAATGGAGACGAACTGTCATTCAATTCAATACGATAGAAATGTATGGAAAATTTGTGTTTTCGAATCGAATTCCTCGATAAAAATGAAACTAGTTATTTATTTGCATGAGGCATCATATTCTTATCTTACTTCTAATATTATACGATGATCAACCATGTTATAAGAATGCAAAACCATGAAATCCATCATTTCATATGTTATGACACCAATAATTGCATGCTTGCGATTGCCAATATGCCTAAAATTAGTATCAGCATTGTTCTCCTAACCCATTCTGGATTGATTTGGGAGGGTGACATATTGGTCAGAGCATTTAGTCAATACCCTGGGTGTTGGACAACAATCGGATGGGTCTCCCTAATGTTTGCTGCTTGGGTTAGGGTAAGTTCCTAAACTAATTTGGAGGTGATCTTGTTCTTGCTTATTGCTAATATTGCAGCTGTGCTCTCTGTAAGAATATTTGATAGCACCGATTTCCGATTGGAGTACTGTCGTGTATTTTCCTAGGAATATATGTTTGCTTGCCGAGTTCTACCTACATGACCCCATCTTCCAGGAGGTGACAGTGTCTGTTTTCCTTGCTCACTTTGTACCAGAGTCCTGGTACGTCAATACAGCCGAAGCGCACATGTTGTAGCCACTTCCTCTACATCAATTTCGAGAGGTGAGAAGGAGACCCTTTCTTCTATCGCTGCTGCGTTGTTCATTCAGCTGTTTCATCGTGGACTATTTCCATTCCCTTTCGATTTTATACTCTGCCTTTAATATTAACGTTTACAGACCCATGTACATGCTAAAAACTCGCTACAAGAAATTATCTATGAGGTGGTATCAAGATTTCTCAAGAACCTATCTTCTCATGCTGAAATGTGTGTTATTCACAGATGACAACGAACTACAAGTGGAAGGTTGTAGCCTGCATGAAGTACAGGGTGTTCAGATTTTCTTGGTTTTGTACACTTATTTTTAAAGATCGAAAGATGCGGTTTTCGCGACCCAATTCTACTTTTTCGAGAGAACAACGCTGGTGTCTTGGCTACAGCCAAGTATTTTGAAAATGATTTCACCCTATCTTGTAGATTATTGTACGTAGCATCCAATGGAGTCATTATCTTTTTTGTCGGTCTAACCATTTTCGAGATATATGCCAATAGTAGGCCATGACACCGTTGGGAAGAGCATTTTTCAAAAACATATGATATAAATAGGGAAGCGTAACAAATTCTGCAACCATTCGAAATGTATCTTGGCTTTCATAACTATGCACAAATCACACAAGAAACGAATCAGTTTCCTATGACATTTAAAAGAATATTCACATTCCATTGCCAGAGCTTTGTTTTCTAATAACCTACAAAAGATTAGTTGAATACGAATGAAATGCTAAAAATGTGTTCGGTACTCCACACCCAGTGAGTTTTATAAATATTTTACGCGTTTTGGTTTAATGCAACAGAAACTTACGGCAGATAGTCGTGGGTAATTCATTCATCCCTTTTATATAGTATTAGGTATTAAACGTCGTGACATTCAGTGAAAACGAATTAACATAATTATACTGTTTTACACGGTTAAGTGCAGCTCTAGAACCCATGTATTCATTCTCAAGTATGTTGACCTCAACCAACGTGATATTATGAAAGGCGAAAACAAATACATTATGAATTGTTTCACAATGCGTGATTCGCGTTCCTATTAACATTCAACAAAATCATTAGGCCAGTCTGATAAAAACTTAAATAAACTAAGTCTATTTAGGTTTTATTATTGCAATTCATATAGTACCATATAGGAAGCCTTAATCTAAGTTCTCGAGCATAAACTCCTTGTAACTTTTCCGCCATCTCGGATCAAGGGGTCAATTCTTGTTTCGCGAATAGCAGCCGTATTTTATCGAAAAAAACAGCCGATACCATTTTTGACAAGAAAAATTAGTGTTCTACAAATTTTTATGCTTGATATTTTTTTTTTAATTTTCCAAATCAACTAGTACTGATCAATTATTTGTGCAAAAATTGGCACATAAAAATTGTTAAACACACAATTACCAACAATTTTTATAGGAATTTTTTTTTCATGCAAGCAATTGTCCACATACTGTAGCGCCTGAAAGTTGTGCGCCTGGCGGCAAATTTCCTATTTTTTTGTAACCGTACGGTAACCTGAACGACATTCTACAGGGAAAGATCTGGTATACAGACGGATCTAAGACTGAAAAAGGTGCAGGTGCTGGAGTATACTCAAGAAACCCAAAGACTGGCTTGAGCTATTCATTGGGTAAACACACCTCTGTCTTCCAAGCAGAGGTATATGCAATCCTCCAATGTGTGAAGGAAAACAATCGGAGAGTCATCGATGATGAGCAGATCCACATATTGACAGACAGTCAGTAAGGCAATGAGAAGTCAGGAAGTGACATCCCGTCTAGTATGGACATGCAAAAAAGAACTTGACATACTGGCAGACCGAAATCGCATTAAGCTGATTTGGGTGCCGGGACATCAGGGAACGAGAGGCAACGAAAAAGCCGACGAACTTGCAAAAAGAGAGTCAGAGAACGCTCCAGATCCAGAACAGACCACGGGGGTACCAAAACGTACAGCACGAAGGTCTGTAGAAGACTGGATCATGGAAAACCTCAAAGATTACTGGGAAAAAATCCCAGGAAACGAACATGGGAAGAAATACATCAATGCCCCGTGTAACAAAAGAACGACAGAAAAAAATAAAAGTCGTAATAGGGCTCATGACTGGCCATGCGCCAGTAAAAGGGCACCTAAACAAAATGGACCTGTACAATGGCGACCTGACATGCAGCCTTTGCGGTAAGGATACAGAAACAGTGACACACATACTGTGTAAATGCGAGGCGCTTGATCGCAAACGACAGTCAATTTTTGGAAAGCCTAACGGCGAACCAGAATTATACAGTTCCCACCCTGTAAAGGACTTGTACAAACTCGTACAAGGTACAAAAATACTTGAGTGGATACCGTAAACAAACGAAACATAGGCGAGATACAATGGGCCAGTAGGCCTAAGTGTCACCGGAGGCAATAGCCAGACAAGCCTATAAAGGGGGTGAAGTTTTTAGTGAGTATGCCTGGAATGGTGACTCTCACAGTAGACCTTGAGATTCAAAGGCTCATAACCTCCCCATAAAGGGTTTTCTTCACCTCCGCAACAAAAAATAAAAATAAAAAAACCGTACGGTGGAAAAGCGCGATTTTCAATTCGGTGGACAACTAACCTCACGCTCGTTTAAAATCGGCCACTTTATCACCTTGTAGCACAATATACTATTTTCGTCATAAATTAATATTCAAAGACAGATACATTTTTTTTTTTATCAAAAGTTTTCTGTTGCGAAAATATTGAACTGAACGTTTTGATTTTGAGGAATTCGTGGTTTCTGAAATTCCACATTAAGTAAAGAATTGCTCTCACGAAATAAAAACAATAAAAATAGTAGGTAATTGTGTGTTTAACAACTATGACGATAGAGCTAATAAAAATAAGGTATTCGACCACACTAAATTTTCAACCCCCTTTTTCTAAAATAATCGGTTATTACTCGTTAATTTACGAAATATTCAAGAATAACAAGTATACAAATTTGTGGAACTCGTCAAAAATGGTGTCCGCTGTTTTTACGATAAAATTCAAAATTATTCGCGAAACACGAATTCACCCCTTAATCCAAGATGGCGGAAAAGCTGCAAGAGGTTGATTGTCGAAAACTCGTTCCTATATGGTACCCCTAACGATTGCAAAAAACAGTGAATTGCAACAATTCACACGAATCGGAGTAACTTTACTAGACTACATAGAATTTGAAGTATCGTTCCGACGATGCTCGATGACCTAGTAGAGGCGTTCGCACACCCATATTTGCATTTACTCCTGGCCTGGACGAAACTTTCGACCCAATTTTTTCCCATCGCCATGTATCACGAATTTAGAACTAAACGCTGCACGACTATAAACTACTCCAATATCAGAAATAACTTTGTATCCGTGTTAACATTTCGATAAAAATTTACATGTGTAATTCACCATGATTTATGCACAAAC
Source organism: Endomychus coccineus (assembly GCA_958510875.1). Taxonomy (NCBI): domain Eukaryota; kingdom Metazoa; phylum Arthropoda; class Insecta; order Coleoptera; family Endomychidae; genus Endomychus; species Endomychus coccineus. Next base: position 9,991,722 of record OY294069.1, read on the forward strand.
GAACCGGAAATCGGAACGGATTTAAAATTACAATTCAACTACATAATTAAGATGTCAATTTTTCCAATAAATCTTATTGATTACCGACCGGAATGTAACGTTAGAGGCGAAGAGAAGCGATATCTCAATTAAACAAATTAGGGTGTCAGTGGAACAAGTATATAGGTTTTGTTTATTATTTCGTCCACTTCCTGTTGTAATAAAAAATTAATATCGAATTAGGCCAGCAGACGACAATACTCGATCAAACTATCAGTCATAAATATGGATATATGTACATACCTATAACCTTCAAATCTTACTAGGTAGAATCGCTGACCTTTATTAAAAATGGATAGCTGATGCGTGTGGCCTTTTGTTCTATTTTTCACTACACGAGAAGAAAAACTATAATGTTCCTAGAACAACGTGTGAGCCAGTGGTGGAGTGTTGGGAGAAGAGATAGGCATTGAAATTAACTTGAAAGTTCGGAGGTTATAGGCTTCACGAAAGACCTCACTAAGCAAAGAAGTCTATGACTTTGCTGTTCGATAGAAAAGTGAGGGGTATGGTAGAAAGAAACCGAAAGGGTGACTAACTTGAGCTCGTCAAGACTCCTAGCTGGAATCGCAGGTGCAAGGTCACGATCGAACGTTGAGACCTTCCACTATCTTGCACCTTTGGCTTAATTCGATGATATAGGGGCTCTAGAGGAGAATGCGGTATAGAGTGCACCATCATCCTCAAAGCTTTCAAGGAGGAAGGAGGTCACTTCCTACAGATCGTTAATACGAAGCAGAAACACAGTTGCTGCCAACACGAACCCCTGAGGGAGACCATCGTTGATTGCCATTGTATCGGAGGAGACGCCAACGTTGGGGTGGCAAACCATTTTCCGTATTTTTCAATTTTGGAGCTCTCTAGATATTGGACGAGCTCAATGTTGATTGATTTCTCCATTGATTCACCACATATAGTAGTGCAATGAGTCTATAATTATCAGGAAGGGTCTTATTTCCTTATTTTGGAATTGGTTTGACTCTAGCTGCCAGCTGGTAGGAAACACACCAAGTTGTATAAAAGGATAAGCAGTTGTAGAGCACATTTCCTGATAACAGTAGGCGGAACTCCTCCTGGCCCCATGCCCTTTAGGAGTATTGAGGTCAATATCAACATAATTTTTTTTTTTTAAGTAGTTTTCAAGGCATTTCAGGGTGTGTTAAATGTAAAAACAACCTATTTATGCGGAAAAGCCAGACTATAAAATTTTCAGATTCGTGGTACAGCGAAATTAGATTTCCCTTGCTCCCGTTTTAAGACCGGGTTTGCATCTTCCAGTCTCATAAATTGTATAGCGGCTTCAATGGTTCGCCTAAATCTTGAAGCAATTGATTGATGAAAACGTGTCTGTAATAAATTAGGTCAACTATTGATTAGCCAATGCCCTCGGTATTTGCAAAACCAATTATTACCATTATCATAAGTTTTACATGGAACACTATAATTATCACCTTTTAGCATACTGATGGTTCAAGATTATAGATATTCAGACGGCAAAACCAGTTCCTTTATTTATGTGGATTTTTCACGTGAATTTATTGTTCGACGCCTATGATAGAATTGCAATATTTATATTGACAGAACGGAGCAATGACCATGAACTATTTCAAAAATTCGTACTGGTTCTCTACCAGTGATTTATTGAAGGTAGTCTGAAGTACGAAAACGACACAATCTCAGATCGAACACCAATATGAAATAGCAAACATGTCATTCTACAAACGTGTTTTTGAAATACGTAATATTGTTTTGGCGAGAATTGTTTATTTTCGCCTTATACGAAAAGAGCGACTAGTAAAAAAAATATCAAAATTCCACTTGATATTCGAATATTTAAAACATCAAAACCGGTAGTTATGAGATAGCATACTGGGTATTCACATATCACGTTGTTGCCTAAAGTGTTGGGTTAACCTAGTAAGAAGATTCAGAAATTGTTTCTAACTAAGATTCAAGTGGGTTACTAACTAAACAACTAAGCAATCAGCAATCTCTTCAATTGTAGAGTTTATTAATGTAAATATATTTGGGCGTCGAGCGACAAGTATCAAGCCAATACCCTTGGACATGCACCATTGATTTTGCCAACTTTTAACGGTCAGTGTCGAATTGCTCGACGGCAGGTAAAATTTTCAAAAAGTCACGTTCGAAGGCAGGTTCGAGTTGCTGGACGGAAACACCCTAATGAGGGTGGGAAAGGTACTCAATACAAACAAGAGGAAGTCTGCAAACAAGAGGAAGTCTGCAAAAAAAGGAGCTTTTCGGAGAAAAATATAAATGCCTTTAATGAAAGACTACTACAGCAGGACTGGGTAGATATGTTATCGGTAAGCCAATCTGATGTGAATAGTCAGTGGGTAAGTTTTCTGAACACTTTTATTCCTATATTTAATGAATCATTCCCTCTTCTTAAAGTAAAAAAGAAAAAAAAGATAGCAAATTATCACAACACTCCAGAAATAGCTCAATGTAAAAGAGATCTGGATGCTTTGTTAATATTAAAGTCAAGAAATAGTGAATTTAATGAAAATTACAAACGGTACAAATGCAAATATGATAATTTACTTTCCGAGGCGAAGAAAAAGTACATAGAAAATTATTTAAAAAATAGTGAGAATAAAAATGAAAGTGTGTGGAAAGGAAAAGACCCCACAAAAAATGACAGTCAGATTTTCGATAACCCTCAAGAACATGCCAATAAGATAAGCGAGTTCTTAGAGAACATTGTGCCCAGTCTTAGAGATAAACAACCGAAAAGGCCCTTTACTTGCAAAATTCCTCTAAATGAAAATTCCATGTTCTTAGATCTTGTAAGTGAAGAAGAAATATTTCAAATTGTTAAAAAACTAAAAAACAAACTTAGCTGTGGAACAGATGAGATACCTGTGTATATTATAAAAAAATGTATAGGACTTTTATGTAAACCACTTACACATATCATAAATAACTCATATAGGCACGGAGTATTTCCGGACCAACTTAAAGTGGCCGTAATAAAGCCTATTCTTAAAAAAGGCGACCCATCAGATGTCTCTAACTATCGGCCAATTAGCCTGCTGAATAGTTTCTCAAAAATTTTTGAGAGGTCCATGTGTACCAGGTTAATTTCCTTTTTTAAGAAATCTAGATTATTCAGTGACATTCAGCATGGCAGCATAAAAAATAGAAGAACTGACAGCCGTATTTTCCTTTATTCAAGCTGTATTCGAAAAAATTGATAAGGGTGAACTTACGCAGGGAATCTTTCTAGACTTGTCAAAGGCGTACGATACCTTAGACCATTCACTCTTGTTATACAAGCTTCACAGATATGGGGTAAGAGGAGTAGTTTTGCAATGGTTTAGATCGTATCTGTCTAATAGGCAACAAAGGGTGGCAGTTACTACTTCAAATTCAAAAGTTTACTCAGAACTCAAAACAACTAATGTGGGAATTCCACAAGGAAGTTTGGCGGGTCCTCTGTTATTTATAATTTTTTTAAACGATATCACAGAATTAGAAGGCCCAAAGCGCACTTTGGTAACCTATGTTGACGATAGCAATCTGAATCTAAGTGAGAAACTTTACCCAAAATTGATTTCTGAGTGTTGTGCCGCCATGTTGAATGCCGGTGAAGGGTTCGGAAAGAACAAATTGATACTAAATGCTGAAAAAAACAAATATAATGTTATTTAGAAATATTCATCCAGGCTTTGAACCGCCTACAAATATGGTAGTAAACCAAATTACATATAAACAGCAAGAATAGGTAAAGTTCTTAGGGCTAGAAGTGGACGCCACGTTGAGTTGGTCAGTGCATGTAAACAAACTGACCTCTAAGTTAAATAGTGTGGGATATTCGATCAGGGTACTCAAAAATTGCTGAAATGATTCCATATTAAGAACTATATATTTTGCCAATTTTTATTCAAGAATGAAGTTCGGTATCATATTCTATGGTACAAGCACTATTTTTGAAAATGTATTTGTGAGTCAAAAACGCGTTGTGAGAACCATTCTGAATCTTAAATTCATTGAAACATGCAGGGGACATTTTAGAAAAAATACTCTTCTTACTGCTTACAGCATCTATATTTATGAGAGTATTATTTTTCTTTTTAAGAACAAACATCTTTTTGTTAATCTTAAAAAACTAGATACACATGATACTCGATCAAAGAATTATAACATCCCGGGACATGACTTGACATTTTTCGAAAAGTCTCCACTATATAGATGCCTTAAATATTTTAATGCATTACCAGACGAGTTTAAAGCTATTCAAAAATTAGTGATTTTTAAAAGGGCTGTTTTTGAGTATCTGATCGTAATAGAGGCCTACAGCATAGACGAATTTTTAAGCTATAAGTGACAATAATAGTCCTTATATAATTTTTTAAATTGTTGTTATTGTGCAGTGTACATTAATTATATTTTATATTCTCTTTTTTGACGCCACTTCATTTTTAGTAGTATTGCTATATTATATTGTAATATATCTGATTACGAAGAAAGAATAAACTTACTTACTTACTTACTTACTATGGTTACCTGCTTTTATTATAGATGGAATGATGAATTTTTGTTTTCTGATAAAATTCAGTTTGAATTATACCACACAGCAGTTTATTTCTAAAATGAGTAGTAGTTCGAGATGTACAGGGACGAAGGCAAAAAGTTGCTAGTTAAGCAAAATAACAAGTTCCGACCTGATCAAATAGCGAAATATGGGAAAAAGATGTAGCGATGTACAAAGACCAATTGTGAGGCGAAAATGTACACAATGGGGAATGATGACGTACGGATGGAGAACCCTTTTCTATAGCACAACCATTTTATAGAAGAAGATAAATTGCAATGCATGATGCAAAAATGAAAGCTTTTGACAGTTTATGTGAGAAGCCTTGCTAATTGATGTGGAACGAAATAAGACAATTGGCCGAAGATACATTTGACAAGTTGAGAAATAGTGATATTTAGAAAATAAGGATGTACATTCACAAATTTCCGGCGTTACCGAAGTCATTACTGGAAGTGAATCAAGTGTTAAGTGATCTTAATTTAAAAACTAATAAAAACTACTTTTTTCTCTATAAGAATAATAATAATTATAATAATATAGCAGCTTCTTTTGTGTGACTTGAAACTGTATTTATGGATGGTACATTTCAATATAGCCCCAAGTTTATTCACAATTTTTTATAATTCATGGTCTAAATAATGGGCATTATATTCGCTTGTGTATTGTCTCCTGTAAAAGAAACAAAAAACTACTTACAAGAAGCGTTTCACTAGAGCATTTTAATAAACTGTTTCATTGCCCTCCCCAAATATTATTGTATTTACTGAACAATTTAAAAAATTACAGTTAGATACATATATAAAAATAAAAAGATACGTGTGCACTCGGGGACTGCCGCGGTAAAGCTATTGCATAGCATTTTTTCTCAACTTATGCAATTATAATTATTTATTTATTTTAATTTACGCAGTATTTTTTTTTCTTTGATATTAATTCAAATTACTTTTGAGCGTGGTGACCGATAAGAAAACAAATTTTTTTCTTTCATTGAATAAATGAGAAGTTAATATCGTTTAAAATATTTTTATTATCTTACAATACATGTAGGTTATTCAGGAATTTGTTATCATTGAAACTATAGGTTTATGGTAACTGAATAACTGAAATAAGAGATATAAGTTTGAGACTTGATATCCTCTAAATATCTGGAAAATACCGCGTCAATGGTGGTCCCATATTTTCTTGTAGATTCTTGTGGATCATTATTCATTTTCAAATTCAATTTTTCCGAAAGAAAAGTTGTCAACCGCTCTGATTTTTTATCAGCGAAGTTGATGTTGAAATCGCCAGCCAAGATAAGTGGAAATTTATTACCATTTGTACCAAGTATTTTCGACCCTTCTTCAGTGTACTCCAGTAAAGTGCGATGAATAAAATGCTCTACCTCGTCCAATTTTGGATTCGGAGAAATGTAAATTGCTACCATGACTATGTGTAGGCCATTTCTAAGTTTGCATAAGCACGCACAAATCTCTCCAACAAATGAGCGCCTAACATTAACATCACTAACGTGTGCAATATGTATTTCAATATTCGGAGTCATAATATTAGTAACATTATTATTATTTTGGTAAATAGCTACCCCACTTTTTGGAACAGTATCTTGTTTGAATTGAACAATACAATTGAAATTAGGTATTTCAATCGGATTATCATGCGCCATGCAAGTTTCGGTAAGAAGTAACACATTTGTTTGTCTCGTAACTGAATCTTGTAAATCGAATTTGTGACTATTTAGACTTTGGCAATTGAAAGTCATTATTGAAATGCCATTTCTATTACTAATGAAATCTAAGACACTTTGAGCTGTCGTCTGAACACTATTTAAAGGCAGTCTTTTGAATTTTTGCAACAAAGATGCATTCGATGCAGCTTGCCTTCGATTATTATAAAACTTGAATGTAGAATTATCGTTTTTTGTCGTGATATACAATTTTTCAATATTAGTCACCCGAGAGAGCGCAACATAAACGGGTTCCTGTTATTTTTCGTTACGGAATTTCTTGATTCGGTCGCCGCGCTCAAACCCCGCGATAAAAGCTATATGCAATATATGCAATAGCTTAATAGAAACAGGTACTCTCAGGTCTCTGCTATGCGCGTCTAACGTATAAACTCTAACTGACGCGTAGCGAGCTCCTAGAGGCATATGTCAAAATGATTTCGTTCGTAGCTAATTACAGAGGACGTCTGGAGTTCATGCAATTATGTTTTTAGATAATTCGAACCTTCTAATTTCGATAGGCCACGTGAAAATCCCGGAGTCTAAAGCGCTAGAGTGTTATAACATTCGTATAAAATAGCGAAATTTCTCACTTTTAGAAACTTCAAATTAATTAATTAATTTGACACATGTTAGGTGTTTGGTCTTACATTATTTTTCGTTACGGAATTTCTTGATTCGGTCGCCGCGCTCAAAGCCCGCGATAAAAGCTATATGCAATAGCTTAAAAAGCTATGACATTGTGAACAAATGTACAAACTTAATGTTGATTGAAAATTATAAAAGTAATATGTAAAAAAAGTAACTTGTTTCTAAAGTGTAAAAATTTTTTGATCCGTGTGTAGATGTTTGTGCATATTTAATATACTTAATAAAACTGTGGTTCATAATCAATTTTTATCATTCAAACATCGTTTTTCCGCTTGGTTTGAATTTTTTCAACTATCTTTACTGAGTGCGGCAGTTCTTCTATTATCCCTAGAACCTAAAGTTCGTTAAACTAACTGGCAGTAAATGTAAACAGGGACACGAGTAGTGATTGAATGTTATTCGCACTCCCATTGACCCATCAGCCGTAAAAAGTCAGATGGCCATTGTGCAATATCGCTCCAGAGATGGATTTTGGTTGCTAGTAACCATGCTTAGTCGAGGTTTTTTCGTTATATGTATCTGCTGGTGAGGTAAATATAATTTTGTTATTTTCTATTTTCGATGTCAAGGTGTTTTAGTTTGCATGCTACTACCGCCTGAATGCAACCCTGGTGAATCGTACCCTACACTTGTCTTTGTTTACATTTACTGTCAATTGGTTTTGAACGAACAACTCTAGCCTGATCTATCTAATAATTCTTATTCAACTATTGTAACGTGCAATTCTTCACGTATATAATGAATTTCATAAGTTATATGAACATGTCTATACGTCTTCCTGTTACCTGCATAAGTCTTGCATGTACGTGTAGTCGTATCTACATCTCTATTTAGCTTCTTGTAACGGAGTCGCTGCTAATGGTCCGACCGTTACGAAAATTTAATTACAGGAAATATAAATGGACGTCGAGTAGTTTACAATATTTTATATTCATTATATTACATCTTCGACGTCTTACCTCAAAATTCTTCCGATTGTGCGAAATTTTGCAAAATTTCTTTTCAGAAAATCTTACGAGCATCCATAGCTTCTACACTGCGTAAAACAGTACGGCACGTTTGACATTGAAAAGTCACAAACGTGAATTAGAAAATCGGTTTGATAACTTTTGCCAGAATTTTTCGAGGTACTATAACACGTTTACGTCAACTTGTAAAACTATTCTGACTGCCGAGTTATTTTAATCAAACACGACATGAAAACAGCTCAAATTAAGTGTATATCGTCTGTGTGCAAAAATATAAAACAATCGCATTAACATCATTCGATTATATACGACGCACATTAAAATCATAAACATCGTTCATCATCATCTTTTGTAAGCACAGACTATGCTCAAAAGTTGCTCACTGTTCCAAAATAAATTGAAGGCACCAACCACAACGTTTTTAGCTTTTATTTCCGAACAAAACTGAGTGTACGCTACGGTGTTCGTGTTAAATCAGTAAGAACAAAACACGAAAGTCCGGCGGTGATGATTCAGTTCATCGTAACATTTTTTAATGCCAAGGGTTCGTATAAAGATCAGGTCATTAAGAAATCGTGTTTTCGAATGACAAATTCTTCGAAGGACATTTATCCAAATAGGCAATTATTCGAATGGAAACTTTTTCGAAAATATTGTAAGATAAATATGTATTTAATTGTATATATTAATAGCGTAGTCAAAAACTTATCCGGAGTTCGATAGAGAAAAGTACAGAGGGTGGAGTGCTGGTTCAAGTATCATTAGAAAAGGGCTAGACTATGTTCCAAAAAATCAAACAACTGAAAAAAGTTATGTCGTTTGGAAAAGATGGGCGAATGAAGTTAGGAACGTCTATTAAACAAGATTCGTACCTTCCACCCATAATGATAATATATGCTCCCAGAGTCGAGCGAATTAATTGATATTCCGAATTCAATGTGCAATTGTTCAACTTGCATCGGCGGTTCTGGCCGAGGCGGTTAAGACCCCGTTTATACTTAGAATCGAAACTCCAAGCGGCAATGTCATCGCAGGTTAGTTCGTTAAACATGTAACGGGTTAGTTTTTTTAAATCTTTATACATTTTTGATAATACTAGGTTGGTAGGTTATTTGAATTGTGATTAATTGATCGACGTTCCTTCTTTGTACACGTTTGATTTTTCCATTTTAGCCTTTTACTCAATATTTTTCGCATTCGTTAACAGACCGATCGAATAATCGCCTCTTCGAATTGATTTCCGTTTGAATATTTGAATGTCCTTAAGAAAACTGTCTTTCGAAAAATTGTTTTTCAAAAGACAATTCTTATAATAATTTTTCCTTTATAAATTAGTCAAAAATGAACTTACAAAATAACCAACATACCTAGAATTGCCGCTTGGAATAAAATTGAAAAAGAAATATATTAAAGAAGAATTGTGTGGCAGCTTTATAGTGTTCATATTCCATTTAAATTGTAAAACATTAGATTTAAAAACGACATAATATGTATTTAAGAAAACAAGTTTTAAAATACCATGAAAAATCCATTACATTTGCAAAACTAGCGTCATAACAATATTCCTAATCTTGAAATTATTTAAAGTAACTCCTGTTTGACTTGTTTTTTTTTACTTGTATTTTTGAAGTTATACTTAGTTTTTGTACCTCTTGAGGTGCCTATAGCCTATAATAATATATTTTTAACTAAATCAATTTTTGTATTATTTCTCTTCAATAAATTTTATACTTACAGTTAATGTTATTGCATTCAATAATAAACTTAGAAATGATCCACTTACGTAGAATTGACGCTTGGAATAAAATCGAAAAAGAAATATATTAAAGAAGAATTGTGTGGCAGCTTTATAGTGTTCATATTCCATTTAAATTGTAAAACATTAGATTTAAAAACGACATAATATGTATTTAAGATAACAAGTTTTAAAATACCATGAAAAATCCATTACATTTGCAAAACTAGCGTCATAACAATATTCCTAATCTTGAAATTATTTAAAGTAACTCCTGTTTGACTTGTTTTTTTTTACTTATAATTTTTTACTTGTATTTTTGAAGTTATACTTAGTTTTTGTACCTCTTGAGGTGCCTATAGCCTATAATAATATATTTTTAACTAAATCAATTTTTGTATTATTTCTCTTCAATAAATTTTATACTTACAGTTAATGTTATTGCATTCAATAATAAACTTAGAAATGATCCACTTACGTAGAATTGACGCTTGAAGGTAAATTATGTTGAACAAAAAGGAAAGATAATAAAAAAAATTGTTTGGCATGTTCTAAACGTTATTTGAAGTTGCGAAATTAGTTGGGCCCTATTTCGTAAATGAATTGACAAGCAAAATTGAGCCTCAACGCCATTCCCTATATTTTTAATCTCAACACCGGGCTATGGGCCCAATAAATCGCCCTGAAAAATAGCTCTCCAGTATAGAGGAGTTGTTGTTCACTAACCACATCTACTATCCAGTTAATTAAATGCATAATTATGTGTGTAATTAATTTCAATGTGCCATTTACAGTTTATTTTTGAAATTAACGACAAAAATTTCAATAATTACAGAAAAAATGTAATAATTCACGTGAGAACGAATTAATATTTTAATGATATAACTCTTTAATTACGTCGTTTAGGTACGAGGTTCATAATTTCGAACGGAAATTATATTACGCGCAATTAAAGACGTGTGTGCAAACATTCTGGATTTTCGATTACTTCAACATAGAAAAAGGTGGCATTTTTGGTCAAAAACTACATGAAAGGGGTGCCGGAATAAGATGTTGGTGTGCTATGAAAATTAGCAATGACTGTTTGTTCACTCAAAGTTTTTAATTTATTCACTATAAAAGTATAAAAGAGTATTATAATCAATAAAAACAATTAAGAACAATGGAAGATGATGCGTCAATCGGCAAATGCGATTTTTCACAAATAGGCTAATATAATTGTATTAATTCCCATCGAACGTTCTTTTTTTATCCATTGACTATAAACTAAAATAAACATATTTGTTTACATGAAAGTGCGAGCCGTACTCGTCACAATCTAAGTACTGGGCGCAAACAGTGATCCCAATTCACTCTTCTCTTGTCCGCACCATCAGGATGTTAGCCGCAAACATTGCTTTAGTACCGTATAACCGAAGCTGTGCCTGTTTATTTATACCCATTATTTTTATAGCATATATTTCTTATTCACAAACAATATCATGCGTCATTTTCCCGCATCTATATATATTTCTTCATTCTATTTCAGGTTGGAGCGGAAATGATGATGTTATTTTTTCAAATTACCACTCTGCATGGATATATATTTATATATTTATATGAAAATATTTTAATAACGATTCTTGACCCATGTATGAATTATATATAAATTCTCAGGAAATGGGTCAACACGAACACATATGCTAATTATGTTTGTCTTCATGTACGTTTCGGTCTCACGACCTTCAGTATTATAATGTTAAAAGTATATTTTAGGTAGAATACCCAAATAGTAATATTTCTAATAAGGTCTGAAAACCTTTTTCTATTACCTCATAAATCTGCAACATCTGGTTCGAAAGTTGATACTTGAGAGTTATATTTTTGGTTCAGTCCTTCAGTCGTATTACAAACTGTGCTTTGATATGACTTCTACGTTTATACGAAAATTGCTAAGCAGTGGATTCTTGATTCATATACTTACTTTCTGTTCTTTTTGGCTACTTGGGCATTTTTAATTGAAATTAGTACGATAAGGACGCCTGATGATACAAATCACGTTTTCGACATTGATACATTTTCTGATGATGGTCGTGAGACCGAAATGTACGTAAACACGAAAATAATTAGTATGTGCGTTAGTGTGACCTATTTCCAGAGAATTTATATACAGGGTTTCCCAGGTTTTAGTAGCAGAACTTCAACAGTCGATAGAAAATTTGATTTTGAGAAAAAAAGTTCCTATTAACATATATGCACAGACGCTTAATTTTTGAGATGAAAAAAAAAATAGTTTTTTGCTAATATCTCCGGAACCGTTTTTCGTACTGAGAACAGCTTTTGTGAGCATTTTCTACTCATAATAAGCTATGTTCTGAGCGATAAAAAATTCTTTTTTTAGTAAATAATTGGTGAAGATTTTGAAGGGGTAGTTGGTGTTTTTCTTCCCAACTTCTACAACAATGGAAGAAGTACGGTTTTGAGACAACCGTTTGAACCTCCAATGTTTTCTTCACAAAAAAGGTACACTTGGTTATAAGCTCTAAAGTTGACCGTTTTCAAGAAAAATCAACTTTGATGTTGAAAAACGTGGTCAATAATTTTTTGGTTTTGTTATTTGTTCTAACATCTATTGTTTGTATGTCTAATACGTTACAATGGTTCACTGTCTCGCAGAGAATTTACTACCCCGCTATGGTTTTAATCTTCAAAATTCTGAACAATCTTATTTCCAAATGTTTTTGGTGTTTCGACGAGATGTTCGTACCTAACTAGAAATTGTGATGATTTTCATATCTCTAGAACAAAACGCAAGAGCACCATGAGCTCTCTGCTTTAAAAAAAATATCTAATCTCGCATAACAAACCAAGGACGTTAACAATTTTTGTCTTATCAATTTATAATCAACTAGTCATTGTTATATATTTATACATACTATGTTGATTAGGACTTTTTTTCAGTTTAGTTAAATTGATAGTACGTGTTTATACATGTTTACTTATTTATAGTTATGCAATATTATGTTATTATTATTATGAGTATATTTTATATGTATATTAGGATACCTAATTAAATAAAGATCAATCTATCTATCTTTAAATAAATTTTGTTTAATTAGTAAATAATAAATTTTATTTCAAAGAATTGACCATGTTTTTCAACATAAAAGTTGATTTTTCTCGAAAACGGTCAACTTTAGAGCTTATGACCAAATTACCTTTTTTGTGTAAAAAATATTGGCGGTTCAAATGGTCGTCACAAAACCGTACTTTTTCCAGTGGCGTAGAAGTTGGGAAGAAAAAACCCACTACCTCTTCAAAATCTTCACCAATTATGACTAAGAAAAAAAAATTTTATCTCACAGAACGTAGCTTACTATGAGTAGAAAATGCTTACAGAAGCTGTTTTCTGAACAATAAACAGTTCCGGAGATATTCGCAACAAACGAATTTTTTTTTTCAATTTCAACCCTGTATCTCAAAAACTAAGCGTCTGTGCATTTATGTTAATATGAACTTTTTCTCAAAATCAAATTTTCTATCGACTGTTGAAGTTCTGCTACTAAAACCTGGGACACTCTGTATAATAAACAATTTGAAAATATTCTTATACATGTTAACACAGTCTGAGAATGCCACTGTGATGAAACTTGTCTATATATTATTATTCAAATGTAAATTTGTATTTTATTTATGAATTATTCAATTCAATGCTTATTTTTCTAAGCCTACATTTTATCACGAAGTGAAACGAAAGCGTAAAGAAGTCTCTGGCCACCGGATCTAAATTTGGAAAATATAATCGACTACTACTTATCTGCATTTCAAACATAAATTATTTCCGGAACGAGCGGAAATGAATTATTTCACTGGTGTTTTCGCAATCTACGAACTTCTGGAGTCCACAGAATCATTTAAATGATATTATACATTTAATGATAATGTTACAATTCACTTTTGGATCAATAAACTTTTTTCCGCTAAGACAGTTGTAAATTTACTTCCGCTAGTTGCTTAATTGTAGGTTCCATAAAACGTAAACAGTAACATTGTAATTTACATATTTAAACGCTCAAATTATGATTCGACTCGGTAATAGAGTTTGGCACGCGGAGTCGTTATTAGTGACCGAAATTGAATTACCTGGAGAAATTAATGTATTCAACACGTATTTTCCAGTATAACTTTCATTCTTATCTCAATAGTAAAAAAAAACGCTTTATAGCCGTTGATGGGAAAATCAGAAGACCCTGCACAGATTCATAATATCAATGACTGGAAATAATCCATCAGGGCCCCAAAGTAATTGATGGCTCTTCTTACATTATCAACGTTCACCACTTTTGTAGCTGGAGACTTGTTTCTCTTCAAACACAGGGCTAAATGGGCTATTGTCTCGGGGCCAAAGCCGATTGAGGGCGGAAATTTTTATTGGTGTCATATTTTTTGTTATTTAGTCATTACTTATTTTTATTCAAAATGTTTTCTCTACTAAAATATCCAAATGACCTGTTCTAAATGAAATAGAAAACTATTGTATGTATGCATATCTTTGTTTTGGAGTTTGGTAATGACATGCGCCACTTATGTGCCCTGTGCAGCACATTTTTTTTACAATTGGAGAGTCGGCGGAGGAATGCTGCGTACAAGCAACTAAATTATTTTTATTTCTACAAAATCTATATTATTTCTTAGCCGCGTCAACATCAAGTAGCGAAATTTCGAAAGGTACGCTAGCAGCAAAGAGGTGATTCAGTGAAAGTAGTAGTTTCCGATTGTGAAAATTTTAAAGATGTGTTGAATACACTTTACGAAGATAATTTTGATAAGTCTGTAGCAAAAGTTAAAGCAGAGGAGTTGTTAAATAAGTTCAACTCACTGGAAAGTGCTATTATGGATTTCTGAGCGAAATTTTAGAAATCATAGATAAAACTAATACGATAATATAGTGGAGTCATTCTACGGAAAAATGAGGCGAGGTTCGTAAAAATTTGAAAGAAGTTGGGGAGGTGGAAAAAGTTGTTTCTTGTGATAAAAACATCATAAGATACACAATATTTGTACCTGTCATTGTTTTATAAAAATAATTTTTATCTCATAATATTGGTAGGCGTGGTCCACATCATCAGAAGTAAATTTTTGTCGCGTCTTGAATTAGAAAAAGCGCAGGTGATGTTGTACATATTCTGTAATAATTAATACGTGTAGTAAAAAAAATGTCACTATGTCACAAGCGGACCTCAAATAATAAATGTTTATAATAGTGTATATGTTTTCTCACATATATATGCAAAAAAGCCATATCTATACTCTAAGAACAATATTATAGTGATAAAATCCTATTATAATACAATAAAGGTGGGAAATCTGCGGGCTCATATATATACCGTAAATGGCCAAGAAATGGGCTAATCTTATAAAACAAGTTATACCACGTCAAACTATATACAATAACCTTCAATTTGAGCCCAAAAAGAGTACTATCAACTGAACAGGTTTAGAGCATATTTTCGAATATGAGAAAGCTATCTGTCAGATGCATTTGCTCTCTGTTCAAGCGCAATAAGAAGGACTTTTTGCTCCGTTTCGTAACTGTGGACGAAACATGGAGACACCAGAGACCGAAAAACAGTCGAAACAGTGGACTTGTCCTGGCGAATCGCAGCCGAAAAAGGCCAAACTGGGTTGATAGGTCAACAAAGTCATGGCGAAATTTGTTTGGGATGCACACGGTATCGTTTATATCGATTACCCTCAAAACGATCACCGGCGTCTATTATGCAGAGTTGTTTGATAGATTTGACGCCGATTTGAAGCTAAAGCGGCCGCATTTGTCAAAGAAAAAAGTGCTCTTTTACCAGGACAACGCAACGGCGCACAGGTCCGCAGTCGCAATGGCAAAAATGCATGAATTGGTTCGTCATCCACTATATTCTCTAGATTTGGCCCACGGCGATTTTTATTTATTTCTAAACTTGAAGAAATGGCTTGGCGGAAAGGGTATAGGCTCCAACGATGTGGTCATCGCTGAAACAAAAGCCTATTTTGGAGGATTGCCGAAACCGTATTATTTGGAAGGCATCGAAGAACGTTGTATCGGGCTACAAAGAGACTATGTTGAGAAATAAATAAGTTTTGACCAAATAAATCATTTCTTTTTTAATTTTTCAGGGACTTTTCACCTTGACCTCGTATATCAATTTAAAAAGGTGATACTACAAGTATTATTTGATTACCTATATGCTTCTTTATAAAAATTTGTACAGTCGAAATAACCAATGATTTTGTAAAATTTGAATACCTGACTACATTTCTGAGTAAATATTGGTCTTTCAACGTTCATTTCTACATGTAGATCTTTGTCGTGTTTGTAGAACTAGTTTGTACATGTAGGGCAGTAAAATAAAAGTGTTATAGACGGTTGTTTCTAGGTATTTATATTTTTACAAATTGCAAACTTGTTTAATGGAAAGAACATTTTCAAACGCAGACAAGAAGGCGTTTCCTGCAGCAATGAATTAAAAATACAAGAGAAACGGCCTTAAACGTAGGAGTGCATGGCTGCAACAACCACGGTCAAGTCAAACAGTAAAAACACGTAAACAGCCTCACATCCCTTCGGGGCAGAAACAACAACAAAAAACAACTAGTATACCTTGGCCATTGCTGCGGAGCGAATATATTCCACCAGGATGGTCTCTTTTGGCGGGCCTCGGGTGGCGTATTCGGATCGACCACCCCTTTCCTGCGTTTACGTTCGAATTTGATCGCGTGCCACGATTTCCTACGCGACTTCTTGTCCACTATCGTAACGACCTCTTCTTCGATGTTGGCCCACGTCGCGTCCGGATCTTCCGAGATGCCTTCTTCGATATTGGGCCACGAAACGTCCGGATCTTCCGAAATTCTCGTCTCGTCGATCCAGTGGTCCTTTTCGTGGACCACCTGGAGTACTTCCGGGTTCATCATAGTAGCTGTTCTTGAGGGACGAATACACTGCGATTAGTTTTACATCGCACACTTTCACTTAGAAAATAACACCCGAGAAATACGAACGTATGGGGCGCGCGCTGTTAGGGGTTGATTCGCACGCAGTCCTGGGTTAGGGCTGTTTTCGATAATAATTGTACAATTTAAAATTTAACGGGAGTAAGTATTGTCAATACTTTCACACAACCACACTCGCGACCGGAACCGCTGATAGTTTACAATCGTTTTGTGCGGATTTGACGACTAAAATTGAACCGAACTAGATAAGTTTGCGATGTGATATGGTAGCGTTAGTCAGCGGAGTTGCTGTAGCTACTTCGTTAGCCGATGCAAGTGCACTAACCCGACAACGATATTATAACGTACCTCTCTCGCCAAGCCGCTTGCTACTTTCACAAACTGGCGAATGCTTCTGCTGGCTCGTCCTCGTAGGTACGAGATCCGAGAAAAAATATGTCACAATCGCAGAGCAAATATTTGATACGCTTCGTGATATTCCGGGTAAACTAAGGAGATATGTAAATATAACTCTCGTGCATATTTTCTAAGAACAAAGAAAAATAAACGGACTCGTTATTCGGGAAGCGCGCGAGTGCAAAATTCTTCGAATTTCACGGATGCCTCGATTGAACTGACCGGAAAATGAAATAAAAGGAGATGATGAATGGTTTCCGAAAAAACGAACGGGAATGTTGAAATTTAATGGAGTCCATGAAAGTATTTATATCATCGTGTATGGGCGATAACCTTTGTATTCAAACATTCGTGAAAAAAATCACTAACACACTGAAGAATGCTTTTCATCCAAATACAACTTAATATCAGTTAACATTATTCGGATGATTAATATAAGAGAAGCAGCATGTAATACGCAAGTGGTGAGATTTAAAACTTTCATAAACTTAATCTACAGAAGGATAAATAAATGAAGTGTGATCAATCGATCACTGACTTCCCTCACTTTTGTAAGCACTTATGCGGGTTAAATGTATGATTGTAGGAACCGAAAAATATATTAAAAATGATTGAAAGACATTAAGATATACTCTATGCTACATTGGAATTTTATTCAAATAGTCTACCTTATGTATTTTACTGTCACATGAACTATCAAAATTAGCTTAAAATGAGAATTTCGGACACTTGTGCAGGTTGAATATAGACAGTGGTGGCTCCTCGAAGGAGGCTGAGGAGGCTCAGCCTCCTCACCAATTTATCTTA
The DNA here is from genome assembly GCA_958510875.1 of Endomychus coccineus. Taxonomy (NCBI): domain Eukaryota; kingdom Metazoa; phylum Arthropoda; class Insecta; order Coleoptera; family Endomychidae; genus Endomychus; species Endomychus coccineus. Next base: position 10,009,589 of record OY294069.1, read on the forward strand.
ATGATCATTCTCCATTTTATTTCCTGTTTCTCTGATAATTCTTTAAATTTTACAATTAATTCCCCGTTCTCAGTAGTTATTTTTAATCTGGCAACAGTGGCCAGAGGCTAGATTCTCTATATATCTCAGTTGCCGTTTTTCCAACCATTCAATTGCCAAGTAGGGTAAAACAGCGAATATGGCAACACCCTCTGGAGGCTAGCTTCTCGTAAGCACTCGTCGGTCGAATGAAATACGATTACTTGCTCCCGCTACTAGAAGAATGCGACACGTGTTCCGTTAGTTATTGTTTTTGTTCCGCGAGGCGAAGTTAGGTTAAGTAGTTAAGTTATAATTTATCAAATCGGTGAAAGTTAAAATGATGAGTGACTTAGTTGCTGAGTTCTTAGAAAATCCATTTAGTGGATTAACATATGATAGAAAAGTGTTTTTTTTTTAATAAAGGCCTTTACCGGATTTGAAAGGATTAGTGATGTCAAGGAAGTATCAAAATCGATCGTTTAATATTGATAATTATAAAAAATATGTATGGTTAACGGGATCTGATGTACACAATAAATTATATTGCTGTTATTGCTTGCTATTTACATCAGATACAACTTCATGTTGGGGGCACTTGGGTTATAATGATTTGAAAAATTTAGCTCGTGGCCTAGACAGACATGAAAAATCGCAGGAACATATTACATCGAGCATTAAGTTTAAATTAACCGGTAAACAGAATATTGTTAAAGGAGGAAAACGTATAATTTGGTAGACAAGAAACTACATTATAAACAACTTTTTTATGAAATTTTAGATACTATTAAAGGTCAAATTGAGATTCGATTTTCCGATTTACATGAATTGACGTTTTTCGACTTGACGAATAGAAGATTTTTCGAATCTTTTTCAAAAGAGTTTCCCAATACACTTTTAGATAACTTAGTTCTAAAATATAAATTTTTTGATAAAATAACACTGCACAATGAATTATGCGTTATATACTCGGATAAAGATATTTTAGGCCAGTACGACATTCACGCCGATATGATAAAATATATGATGGACAATGCGTTATATACTCGGATAAAGATATTTTAGGCCAGTACAACATTCACGCCGATATGATAAAATATATGGCGGACAATGATTTGCAACAAGTTTAACCTCAGTTTTATAAACTACTTTGTTTGACAGTCACCATTCCTGTCACGTCGGCATCGGTGGAGAGATCATTTTCTACTCTCAAACGAATTAAAACTTACATGCGAAATACAATGGGCCAAAATCGTTTATACAATGTTAGTTTGATATCTATTGAAAAAGATTTAGTAAATCACTTAAAACAAAATGATACATTTTATGATAATATTATTGATCATTTTTCGCAAACTAAAGACTGTAGAATTCCGTTAATATATAAAAAAAGTTAATAAAATGAATAAAAAAAAACAAAATATAAAAATTTCAAAAAGAAGAAAAAATATCAAAAATCCAAAAAAAATAAAAAATAAAAAACTAACAAAAAATTTTTTTGGCAAGAGAAACTCTACACCTCCACGTTGGTTCTTGCTGGGCAACAATTAATTTTGTCACTGAAGTAGCTGGTACGGTCGCTGTGCAAAGGTTAAAAATTAATTGGCTGAATAGAGTACATTTTTACAAAAACGTTTTATGTCCAGCCTCCTCTCTTAAAAAGTTCACGAGCCGCCACTAAATATAGACGTGTCATAAAAACCTGGAACACACGGTTGTCATTATGGATAAATAAAATACTATGATTCCATTTGAAAAACTGAAGATGAACGTCATAAATACCACTGGAAACGGAGCTACCACGCCCAAAAACAGTACAGTTCCTATTTTCCCTACTTTAAAGCAATCTGCAAAATTTCAAATCCATTCGATCAATCGTCTCTACAGTAGGTTACACGCACACACACACACACATACACACATAGATCATGTCAAAAATAGTAAGTGAAAATACGCGAATTGCGAGAGTTGAAGCATCCATCGACTCAGTTCATAGATGAATTAATAAAATACATAAATTGCAAAATTTAATTCATAGATAAATGAATAAAAATTTATGAATTAATAACACGCAAAATTAAGCACGTAATTACAACTTGATATGAAGATATAACTTATTACAAAAATGTACAGATTAATTTATTTATCACATCAATTTCAATTAACAATGGCAAATAATGTTATAAAATAATGTTTATAGAAATAATTTTATAATATTACCATACATTCCGGATGTTTAAAAAATTATGACATTAATGTTGCCCATAAACCTACTAACAGTCTTGGTATATTTTCTTCAAATCTAAAACCGTTAATACCTGAAGGTACTACTAACAGTCTTGGTATACATTCCTCTAATATAAAACCGTTAATCCATGAAGGTAAGGATACCCATTACTGCAGACTCACTTCCCTGTGGATCACGTTGTGTAAATGACCGCAGAGCCAGCAGATCTGGTAGCTCAGAAAAGAGTGCCAAAGAAAAACTTGGCTCTAGCATCCTTAACAAATCAAAAATCAAATGGGCAATAAATTCATTCCAATCATATAAGTCGCCAGGAGCCGATGGGATATTGCCCGCTTCACTGCAGCAAGCAATCGATATTCTGACCCCCATGCTGTGTAGTGCTGAGAGCCAGCTTTGGCAATGAGCTACATACCGGAAGAGTGGAGGGCGGCAAAGATGGTCTTTACACCAAGGCGAGAGCGAGAGTCTTACGCCCAGCCGTCCGATCAGTCTAAAATCATTTCACCTGAAAACTCTAGAGAAACTGACAGGCATGTCAGGGTTGGAACTCTTATGAGAAATCCCCTATATCGTAACCAGTATGCCTACCAAACCGGGAAATTCTGCTAAATGGCGGTATACGAACTAATACAAGAAGTTGCAAAGAAATTGAGCTAGCGAGCTTCCCCGACATAGACAGAGCTTTTGATAACACCTTTTTCGAATCAATTGCCTGAGCAACGCGAGAGCAAGGGATGGAGAGTCTGCTGTGCAGATGGATACACAACATGCTTCGATGCAGCAGTCATAGGAACTCTCACTAAGGTTGAGAAGGAGGTACGGGTCGCCGGAGGATGTCCGCAGGGAGGTGTACTGTCACCTCTGCTGTGGAGTCTGGTGGTGGACGAACTCCCAATACTCCTTGAGAGTAAAGGATTCTGCGTAATCGGATATGCGGATGATATCGCCATTATAGTACAAGAGAAGTTCGGGATCACAATAACATCTCTTATGCAGCAAGTACTGAACACCGTGGAAAAATGGTGCAACAAGGGAGGACTCAAAGTGAATCCTTCGAAAATAATCATTGTACCCTTCACGAGGAGAAAGGACATTGGAAACATACAAAACTTAGAAGAAGCTGGGGACTCACACCACCATAGTGGTACTCATTGTAACATACGCCGCAATCGTGTGGTGGCCAAAAACAAAAGTATCCCAGCATTCCCAGAACAGAGTTCAGAGGCTGGCGTGCTTAGGAATAACAGGTGCAATGTCAACCCCCTCAACGCTTCAATCTTATTGGACAAGCAAAGGCCGACCAAAATGGCCGAAGCATTCTTGGATTGCTTGGATCACCTGAGCCATTGGGGATGAGATCCGACAGGATCAAGGTTCACAGCACTTCCGTACCGTTCACGATTAAATCTTTGAATGGGCGGGAGAACGCTGGAGGCAATCTTGATATGATACCAGGGGTTTACCGAAGGCACCAAGACCATAAAAAGTACAGGTGCTGGAATAGTCGAGACAAAGGACCAAGCAGAAATGATTTCTTCAAAACAAGGGACACTTGTGACAAAATTCCAAGCGAAAATATTGGCAATTACAAGATGTCCTCGGAATTTTGTGACATTCCTGACCGGACACGACCCATGCAACAAAGATATCTACACGATGGGTCTGGTAACTCAGCCCACATGCAGGGGTTGCGGCGTGGAAAAAACGACACCCATGCATGTTCTGTGTCAGTGCATGGCATACGCGGCTGGTCGTCGGACATACCTTGGAGACAATAAAACTACACCCGAGGAAATCAGAAGTATCCTCTACATCAGGCTACTGAATTTCATAGAATACATCGGACTGATGAGGAGATAGCAATATGTGAGGGTACAATAGGATACTAATGACCGCAATGCAGTAGGGCACCATCTGAGAAGGAGAACATCACGGACGAGGAGTTTTAGTCGGTAAGAATCCGGCTAACCGGGGGCACGGGCGCCCGAGGTATGGAAGATTTCCCCTCCTCTACGAAAAGCATACGGTACATAAATTGAATTGTTTAAATTGCGACCCAAAGATTGCCAACAAAGCTAGGAAAATTCAATGGTGGAAACCGTTACCTTGTGATAATTTATCATATTGATATAATAAAATAAAACACTTCTACTTTATTCTTTATCACATATATTATAGAAACAAATCGTGACTATAATTTCGACACTAGGGTGTCATCTTTAAACAATACTAATGTATGATACATTAGTATTGTTTGAAGATGACACGCTATTGTCGAAACTAGTCACGAAAATTTATTTCCATAAATTTGGATTTATAATTTGAAGTTTATATTATCGCTAATTAAATACGACCGGGATTTCAAGGTGTTGTTTGCTGATGAAACGTAAGTGATAAAAGGATTTCACAAGTTTTTCACGTGGTTCAATTAAAAAATATAAATTACCGAATCGAAATAATCCGTTTGGGTCATAATTATCGTGGAATTTCCTTTAGTTGCTTCTAAGTTGAAGCAACCTATTTTTACAATGACGGCAAATCATATTGCTGCAATCAGGACCGTACCAAATATAAATATGCACACATTAAATTTCCAGACACGTGAATTATATTCATACCGTATAGGGATGGTGACCACCTAAAATTATCTAATGAGCGATTGCAGTTTTAAAGTATTTTTTCTTAGTGGATCTTCTCAAAATGGTGGGCTCAGCAGAATGAGCTAGTACACCGAGTAGAAAATGCCTAGATTTACAGGCTGTTTTTTCAGTTGAGTTTTCATTTAGAATGCAGTATGATGCACAAATAAATTGCTCATTTCTACATGATCTACGATATATATCTGTTTCTTTCGAGTTTTGAAATATTTCTTTGTTTCAACGAGTTCTATACGCTGTTTCAAAAAAAGCTAAACCTGGAAAACACGCATCAGAAGTCCCCTTTAAACGTCACGGCACGGCTCAACAGGTTTGTCATTCGATATTTGATGTCAAGCAATGTCGAGCGCGGTTAGTACTTGGATGGGAGACCTCAAACAGGGGAAACCCACGTTGGAAGTCCGAACGACTGAATGTACATACCTCGCAGGCAAATATAGCAACCAGAGGATTCGACAAAATTTCCGGTTGGGGGAAGTATACTCGACGGCGTCGAGGATCAGTCCTGGCAGCAGAATTGGGTCGACTTTAAATTGAAAAACTAAAAAGAAAAGTAGTCTGTTTCCACAACGACGGATCAAATTGAGATTGTTTTGGTAGACCACGAATTATACCAGGATATCAAAAATTATCTTGGTCAAGGGTGGTTGTGGAATCTAAAACGTATGTCTTACTTTACATTTGAAATAATTATGTCATAATTAATTTGAAGTTTCTAAGAGTGCGAAATTTCGCAATTTTATACGAATATTGTAACACTCAGAAGCCTTTAGTGCTTTGGACTCCGGGATTTTCACGTGGCCCATCGAAATTAGAAGGTTCGAATTATCTAAAAACATAATTGCATGAACGCCAGACGTCCTATGTAATTAGCTAAGAATGAAATCATTTTGACATATGCCTCGAGGGGCTCGCTGCGCGTAAGTTAGAGTTTATACATTTTACCTCAGTCTTGTTAATTTGGGGCCGTTTCTTGCCCCGTGCGACCGGCGCCAGTTGTAATAAAGTGTTTTTGGCTATGAGCCGCTAGCTTTTACCCGCTTCGTGTATATTTTAGTTGCGAGAAAATTCCCTTTGGTACGTCGCACGTTAGACGCGCGTAGCTGAGATCTGAGAATAGCTCAAACTGTTTTAATTAAATTTTCCTATTTAATGGACATTTATCGAAAAAAGAAGGGCCGTCGGGCACGGTTCGATACCAAATCTAACTACATGGAGCGAAAACGGCACGCGAAAAGTCGTCGTAAAACCGTATTAGGTACAACCAGTTTGCACTTTTCTAACTCGCGTGCTACGGGCTTCTCACGTGAACGATTTACGGAAAATTAACTATTTCAAAACAGTTTTTGACCCGGATTGTGGCTATCACGACCTCTGAAAAGGTTCAAAGTTCACATAATTATTTCATAATTTGTAGTTCATTATTGTTTTACAACTGAAATAAATAGGTATGAAATTTGTAGGTTATTGATGATGTCAGTGTGACAGTGACATAATTATTTCAAACGTAAAGTAAGACACACGTTTTAGATTCCACAACCACCCTTGACCAAGATAATTGTTGATATCCCGGTATGTACCAATGTGTATTTCATCTTGAAACATAAAGATATTCAAATGCCCTTCACGACTACACTGACGGCGAGGGTGTTTCAGCAATTACAAGTCGGGCTGTTTTCCTTTTAGCTCTGGAATCTTATCAGATTTGCTGTTATACACTTTTTCCTTTGAATAGCTTCAGAGAAAAAAGGCCTTGGTGGCTCATCGCTTTTACCGTTCTGAGAGAGAACCACCACCAGGAAATCCGGTTTGGACTGAAGTGAGGGACTGAATCATTTCGATGACTTCAAACATCAACAAATTCTGATAAGAATTTCCGTAAATAATAATATAGACACACGCACAAAACTGTACATTAACCACCTGGTCTTCAACAAAGAAATGGAAGTTCCCATGTTCTTATTGATTCCGATATTCAACTATGTTGAAATTTGAGCGTTATCATCTGTTTGAGTCATTTGACAAGCAAAACCTTATCAGCTGTGATACGTCTTGCACACGTTACTATCCAAATAACGAAGCTATAATTAATTATTGTGTGCAATGTCAGGCCACGTACACAATACAATTAAATCTACTTAGAGAAACAATATCTTCCTCAAACTCGCTTATTAGCGTACATAGTGATAAAATTCAAATCACTTCCTTATTTGTCAAACTACCATATTGCGGTCGACTGACGTTTGACCTTAAGTGCCCATTGCGATGCAAAACACATAACCGAAAGATGAAAATAAACATTAACATTTTAATATTAAAATTAAATTGTATTGTGAGAAATAAACGTTACAATATTAATATCGATATGAGCTCACACTTGGGTGAAATCATTTTATTCGATGCCGTGAATATGAAGGGGGGAATGTTGCGATATACCTATATATAAACTCCATTTTGATATTAATTTCTATACGTTGAATACACGAATAATGTTCGAAGAACATCGTTTGCGCCAGCGGTGGAATTTTGGGAGAGGAGATAGGCATTCGGATAGACCTCACTAGGCAAAGAGTTTGGCAGGTCTCGTGCTTGACAATGGAGTCCGCCTGTTCGGAACATCTCGCAGTGGAACAACAGACGAGACGTCTGATGATAGTCTAGGAGCCAGAGCGATATTGATGGTCTGAACATTAACCCGATGGCACTATGGTTTATCGTTAGAGAACGGTTCAATGATCAATTCATCTCCCAGACCGAATTTTCCCCGGCTGCTAGATCTCGAGATACAGCATCCGCATTTTTTTTAACTGGAGGTTAACCCTTTCCAAGTTGCGGTTACTTGAAAAGCATGCCATTCTTATACACTTCCACCATGTGCCATCATTTTTTATCGTGTCCGTTTGTACGACTGTTTTCATCACATGCTGGCTCAAAATAAATTTAAACAGACAACTGTAAGGGAAACATGGCTTGATGGAAGAGGCTCCTCGAAAGTGAATGGTCTATATTAGACCGAAGTCTGAATATAGATTATATAATAATACAATTACTTTATTATCACAACGTTTGAATATCATTTCGAAATTTAACAGTTTACTTCCAGAATCATACAATGGAAAAGTGTTATTTTCCATCTGTTTATACAGATTTAATTCAAGAATGAAAACAGACTGGAATTTTCTTATCTAATTGGTAATGAAGTAAATTGCTTGAAGGGTTGTTCTATTGATTCTAAATGACTGAGTAGTGTTACAGTTTTTTCCCGAATTATTTTACACCATGATTAGACAAATCTGAGATTTATTGAAAACATATTACGCTTCAGTTCTAACAACTTTAAGATTAGGGATATGTTTCAAATATAAAACATCAACTTACTTTTCTTGTTGAGAAACTATTTCACCTACTGAATATATAATTTTTCCTTTAACGGTTCCCTCTTGTATAACGACAAAATCGCCTTTAGTAATCACAATATTCAGAGCTCACGCCACTTTGATTATCATCACTACTATCGTCAAATACTAGAGTGCCATGGATGTTTGAGATGATGATGGTCTTGCTATGGGCATTTTGGGTGACGATGGTTGTACCATGGACGTTTTGAGTCCTGCTACTGGTGTTTCAGATGACGATGGTCCTGCTACGGGTGTTTTGAACGACGATGGTTCTGGGCATTTTGGGTGTCGATGGTCGTACCACGCACGTTTCGAGTGTCGATAACACTGGCGTAGCTACGTCAGTGTCATCTAAATCATTTCAAGGTCTAGGTTCACAGCACCATCTATAGTGTAAACTTCATATGCAGACCTATGGCTGACATAGGAGTTCGGGAAATCATCGGGGAAAACATCTCTATCCATAGGCCATCTCTGTGTACCTAAACTCAGTTATATTATCAAATAGTCCATATTTGTTAATAATAGATCATGGTGAGATATCATCCACTCACTACATGCAATGTTTGTGGAGGTAGCGTTACCAAGATTATCCCGTTGTCTTTGGAAAATTGCAAACTATCTATAGTAATGTGGTACTCGTGGTTGGCTTTTCTTTTGTGCATTTAACGCACTTCACCCAATGCTTAAAAATTTGGATATTTGCTTCTCTATTTACACAACCACTCTTATTAGCATTTCATCCACAGTGATTTGGGGCAATTTTTGAGCAAATGTGGCTTAAAATTCACTCTTGGGAAATTAAATAGGGAGGAACTGCTTGGCCGCCGGCATTGATTTATTTTACAGGCTGTAACTAAAATACCACGCTCACCTTGGGTAAATTGGTCTACCTGTTTTTGGCCTTTTGGTCCAAGGACTTTTGAGAGATTGTGTATTGTTGTTAGATCGGTTTCATCTAAATTATGAATATCTATAGCTTGTGAATCTGTAAACCTACTATAGACAGTGGCCAATATATCAAAGAACCGGTGTCCAAAAGAACAGCTTTCTCTTCGCTGCAGCTGGTGGTGTGGCTGAAGTAGGTTTTTTCCTGTGTTCGATCGGCTTCCAGATAGTAATATTCTGTTTGGAGAGTCTGGTGATATACTGTACAGTTCGTTTTGTGCTGTTTTGATTTTTGTTTTTAGGTGGTGGCTTGGTTTATTATGCATTCTTCTTTTTTCTGCAATTAGTTTCTTTATGTGCTTTGTAGATTATGAGGAGAAGCTGGGATGTAAAGTAGCTCTTGGCACGGAATAGAAAACCAAGTTTTTAGGAATCGGTTTTTGCAATGGACCTCAAACGATCATCCCATGAGAAGGTGCTGTTGCTGGTTATCTCGAGCATGGATATGAAAGACTTCATAGGAATAGTTGTATCTGACATCCCCATATTATGTGATCCCCGTCGCTAAAGAAGACGCAAGCTTGAGTTTTGGTTGCATTAAACTATACAAGTTTCAAAATCATTGCCAGATCTCCATTAACTGCGTCAACCCCTCTCTGTCTCGCTCTTCTGCCTTCATTGAATGGTATAGGTGCTCTAGATGAGAAAACGTCTTTCAGCAGATCGTTGATACAGTGCAGAAACAAAGTTGGTGCCAAGGCAGATTCCTGTGGAACACCAGCGTTGATAGCCATCGTATCAACATCCACATGGAGTGATCTATCTGAGAGAAAACTGGTAAGCGGCAAAGTTGAAGCGGCAAACCATAAGACGGAAATTTCCCAAGAAGGCTTTGGTACCAGACTTGGTCAAATGCTTTGGATATATTCAATGCTACAGCTAGAGATTCCCCATGTTTTTCAATATTTCTGCCATACATGTGATACGTAGGCAAGCAGGTCTGCTGTTGATCTTCGCTAACGAAAGCCATATTGCCGGTCATTCAGGATTTTGGAGCTTCCTAGGTAATGAATGAGCTCAATGTTAATTGCTTCTTCATCACTTTAGAGATCACAGATAATAGTGGCAATGGGTCTTCTTTCCTTTTATGGAATTGGTTGGATTCTAGCTGTCTTCCATAGTAAAATGTAAAATTCCGCAACTGTACCGCAACCTGCACTTCGCGTGAAATGACAGGATAAAAGATATGTGCAGATCATAAGCATTTCCTCCTACATAATAGCATATTACAGATTCAATATGATGTCTTCTTACAGAGTAGATCAACTACGTCGAACTCTCTGTAATGTCCCGAAACATGGACAGCATTATGAAACGGTGAAGAACCAGCGAACGTAGTATTAGGATCAATTTAGAAGGATGAGATATTGGTCAGTTTTTTAATGGACGTTTCAGCAAATGATTAGGCGACAGTGTTAGTTTAAGGTTTGTGGCAAGCTTAAGCGAAGGCATAACTTAAGCGGAGGATCGGATAGATTTATGCAAAGAGCCAGCATCTTAACTCTAAAATCGAAGTATCTTGTTTATCATAAATATAACAAAACATATTGAAGAAGCAAACTGTAGAACATCAATCTGAAAGATCATATAGTCATATATTCTGGGTGACGCCCAACGTGGGGCTTTTCGTGTATACTGCCTACTTTGAATCAATTGCTTGAACTAAAATATTATCAAATAATCGATACGCTGTCGTATCATTATGGAATCGTATAAACTAATAACAGTGCTCGAAATGGAAAAGTTGCCGTGCAAACCTTGTTCCGCTTGGCATGGTCTGATGTCATTCTTGACACACGCATTTTCTTCCTCTACAACATTACGCACGGAAACAACAATGGACATTATCTTAATAATCGATCATGTCAGATGTTCAACAATAAACGATGACCTTCTTGCATATTAAAAAGTTATCCGAGTATATCGTTCGACGATCTTTTCCGTTTGCACTTGACATTTTCGGTATAAGTATGCCGTCATAAATCACGATTTTATTTATGGTGGATTTTTAGGAAACCCATTATTGTACTTAAATCACTTGAAAGTATTATTTTCAGAGATATCTCGTGTTTGATATTCAATATTTACACGCCTGTTAACGGTAGTTAAACTAAATTACATTCTACGAAACTTAATATGTAGTTAGTTGCAAACATATTCTAATTGTCACGAGCTTCGTTTATAATACGTATATTATGAAGTATGTAACATTGACACGTCTCATAAGAACTCATGCGATGTAATTCATGGAAAATGTTATCAAAATATGTCTATATATATATATACAGGGTTTCCGCATTACATTACATCTTGAAATTACAGAAAAAAATCAAAATCTCAGTAACTCTTAAACTTAGAAGAACCAAACTTGATTTTGGGTTCATTGAGGGAATCAATTGATGGTAAGTGCAGGGCAACCGAAGCATTCTAAGGGGTTGATTCAGGGTGACCCACCCTTAAAAGTCTACAGAAATGTTAGTATCTTTTTCCTGATTTGAAATATTACAATTCCATCTTTTGGCGTAGGTATCTAATTCTGAAAATTACTTTTTTCTACGGATGCTATACAATGTGCCACTTCTCTCATCGCTTTCATACGTTCAAAACGAAAGATTTCTCACGCAGTGAGAAATATCCGCCAATACAGTGAGATATAATTTCTTACAGTGAGAAATAATTTCTCACTGTTATCGCGATAACCCAAGTCAGTCATGAATTGTTACATGTCAGATTGATATGACACGTTCTCCACGTTGACAACGCTACGCCGACGATTCGCGTGCAATATCCAAGTAACCCATTGTTGGCGTTTCTATAACAACAAAACCGAAGCACTGCATAATTATTGCTGTCAACTTACCCAACGGAAATAGTTTCATTGTCATTTGTTATAATATAAACAGTTCTGATTCATTAAATATTGAATATAATGGAATACGAAGATTTAGAGTCGGAAAATACACCCCCAGAAATTATTCAGAAAGCAATAGATGTTTGCAATAATTTGCTACCAAGCACATCAAGAGAAAAATATGAAATCGCTTAAAGAAACTTTATGGACTGGAAAATGAAAGCCAAGATAAATTCTTGTTCCGAAAATACCTTGTTAGTTTATTTTGAAGAGTTGTCAAGAAGATTGAAATCATCAACATTATGGTCTCAGTACTCGATGCTAAGGAGTACCTTAATGATTAAAAACTGTGTTGATATATCAAAATACGTAAAACTACGTGCATTTTTAAAACGCAAATCTGAAAAATTACTTCTGAAGAAATTCAACAATTTTTAAAAGATGCACCTGATGAAAAGTATTTGCTGATAAAGGATAAATTGAAAATTTTTAAATTGTTATCGGAAAATGAATGTTTGGTTTTGATTTCAGGCTGCTTTAGCTATTGGCCTTACAGGGGCATGCCGTTGTGATGAACTTCGAAAATTAAAAATTGATGACATGAAAGATCTTAATTCGGCCCTTTTAATAAAATTACCCGATACTAAAACCAAGGTTCCTAGAAATTTCACAGTCACAGGAGAATTCTACCAAATTTACAAAAAATATGTGAAGCTTCGACCATGCACAAATGAAACACATTTTTTTTTTTAATTATAAAAATAGCAAATGTACGAAACAGCCTGTGGGGATAAATAAATTTGGCACAATGGCGAAAGAAATAGCGAAATTTTTGCAATTACCGAACCCTGAATTATATACTGGCCACTGTTTTCGAAGGTCATCTGCGACTATTTTAGTTAATGCAGGGGCAGATCTTTTAACTTTAAAACGCCATGGGGGTTAGAAATCCAGCAATGTTGCTGAATCTTATATCGACAACTCCATAGCTAACAAAATGAAAATTTCAAAAAGTATAGTAGAATCCATTCAGCCTCCAGTGCCATTAGAACCTGAACACAACAATGCTGTGGAAGCTCAGTACGTTTCCCCATCAACTTCAACTTCGACCGCAGCTAATATTTCAATTACCGAAAAGATGTTGAAACAAAACAACCTACCAGGAATTACTTTACAAAATAGTTCAAATATAACTGTTAATTACTATTTTAAATAAAATATAAAAATGAGTTAATGACATACAAGTATTATTGTATATGTATTTTAATTTTCAATAATTGAAAACAACGCATCCGTAGAAAAAGTACAATGTACAATTCGTGAGAAAACGACATATTTCTCACTCGCTTGATTTGCGGCACTCGCCTTCGACTAGTGCCAACAAACTTCTGCGCTCGTGAGAAATATGTCGTTTTTCTCACTTGTTGTACAATATACTATTCTTGATTTTTTTAAAGATTCAAGTAAAACTCGAATAACTAAATAAATGTTACTTAGAAAAAGCAAAATGTCACTAGTTGGCTATGAATTTATACTTCAAATATGACAACATTGTGTTTATAGAAAACATATTGAAATAATATTGAATCCATAGAAATATTTGTTCAAGTAGAAATGTATAAATATGGTAGCTTATTTGCCATTTTTGGGTAATTATTGGCTTTCCTAACTTTCATCATTCATCCCAAAATTGTTAGCGACTTGGGATGCTTAGTTTCAGGGTAGGGAAAACTATGAATAGCGCGATACTCAAGAGGCATGGTACACAGTAGGATGACCTTTGTTTTATCCACTAAAATTTCATGTTGACAACAAAGACTCTATGACGCGTCAACAGTGTTCTGTGGTTCCAAATTATATCTTCATAAATAGATATAAATTTTCTATCTTTTCCATTATACGCTTTTAGAATGAAAATTTCAATTTGCATCAGACCTACTGAAGATGTCAGCTTGGTTGCCGATACACGAATTTGAGTTGCTAAATATAATTGTGGTTTTCTGCCTATATTCAGTTTTGTGTTATTAATTCGAATAATTGTTATGAATCATTACATTCAAAATGTCATAAACGCTGTTATTACGTCATGTATGCGTACCGCTTAGGTTAGCCCGAGCACAAATTATCTAAGTCCAATTAATAGCGTTTTAAATCAAGTGATACATAAAAGGATGTAGGGTAAGGTCATAGAAAAACGCCAAGCACGCCTTGAGGTCTGCACGCTTCGTATGTGTTATAAGAAAATCCAAGATAGCTACGATCACGAATAATTGCCGATAATTCAGGATCGGGTCCATCATTTCGCTTGTAACATAGACACGTTGATTATGTACACGCGTGTGTTGAACGTTTCGGATCGTTTTCGATTTGGACACGATAAAGTGCAACTTTAAGGGAATGCGACTTTAAAATTCGCATAAACAAGCGATTAGTATCAATTTACATGGAAAATTAATAATTGGGGACTCGTAAATTTGATTTATAGGACTATAATTTTAAAAACACACCAGGCGCAGGTCAATTAAATACCAGTTATGGTTTGTCGTTCGTTTAAATGACATGTCAAAATAGTTTACACGACAAAGAAGTGATAAAATTGCAACTGAATTGGTTCCTAAATGGATTAATTTTCAAGGAATAGAATGCATATCTATGATTTATATACTGCTTTTCATGAAAAAGTTACCTAGGTACGAGGAATGATTGTTATATTTCAGTGAATTTTTTTCAGAAAGTGTATTGACACCAACCAGGTTTAACAGTGATAACACGTCCCATAGTCTCAGACAGCTGTTTCGCCCTTCTCATTGGGCTCGTCAGTAAGACGAATACGAATGCAATTAACAATCCCACGCATTGATAATGCAGTTCTCGCGATTCAAAAAATCGACGGGGAAACAGTTGGAAATACTACCGCCAGTTGACGGCCCCGCAACAGTACATAGTGAGCTACGAACATATTTCGTGTTAGAGGTCAATAGACATTTGGTTCACCAGGTTGAAGAGCGAGTGTATTATGACGCCTTTATATCAGAATTGATGACATCGACCGAATTCACTATTTTTCCATACACCCCTGCCAAAATTTTGAAAAATGCGAAACTCGCAAGAGGTTCATGTAACTTATGAATTTTATTCTATGATATCTCAGAAAGTTGTGGATACCAATTTCGAAGGCATTAATCATGTTAACAGTGATTTTAATAGGATATTTATTTAAGGGATGACCAGAAATCAGGGTTCCAGAACGCTGCAACATGTTGCCTTAGCGTCTGAGGTGAAAACTAATGATAGAATCGAAATTCTCGTCCAAGAGAGTGTATTATGACGCCGTTATATCGCAATCGATGAGATCGATCACATTCACTATTTTTCCATACTTACCCCTTATGAAATTTGGGAAAATGCGAAACTCGTAAGAGGTTCATGTAACTTATGAAATTTATTCTATGATATCTCAGAAAGTTGTGGATACCAATTTCGAAGGCATTAATCATGTTAACAGTGATTTTAATAGGATATTTATTTAAGGGATGACCAGAAATCAGGGTTCCAGAACGCTGCAACATGTTGCCTTAGCGTCTGAGGTGAAAACTAATGATAGAATCGAAATTCTCGTCCAAGAGAGTGTATTATGACGCCGTTATATCGCAATCGATGAGATCGATCACATTCACTATTTTTCCATACTTACTTACCCCTTATGAAATTTGGGAAAATGCGAAACTCGTAAGAGGTTCATGTAACTTATGAAATTTATTCTATGATATCTCAGAAAGTTGTGGATACCAATTTCGAAGGCATTAATCATGTTAACAGTGATTTTAATAGGATATTTATTTAAGGGATGACCAGAAATCAGGGTTTCAGAACGCTGCGACATGTTTCCTTAGCGTCTGAGGTGAAAACTAATGATAGAATCGAAATTCTCGTCCGAAAGAGTGTATTATGACGCCGTATATCGCAATCGATGAGATCGATCACATTCACTATTTTTCCATACCCCTTATGAAATTTGGGAAAATGGCAAACTCGCAAGAGGTTTATGTAACTTATGGAATTTATTCTACGATATCTCAGAAAATTGTGGATACCAATTTCAAAGGCATTAATCATGTTAACAGTGATTTTAATAGGATATTTATTTAAGGGATGACCAGAAATCAGGGTTTCAGAACGCTGCGACATGTTTCCTTAGCGTCTGAGGTGAAAACTAATGATAGAATCGAAATTCTCGTCCAAGAGAACGCTTTCCGTTTTCCAATGTCGATAGGCCCCTTTTGATATCAGTTTACTGATTATGGCAATCAACCATTTACTATTTTTATAGCATTTTGAACCGCCTTGGCAAGTTTATCTGAACATATTCAATGCGATTTGTTGGAGAACCTTCACTGTTTTTTCGATTAAAAGAAAAATTAAAAGCTACAGCAATAATATGGTAAAGCTTACGCATTAAGTCCTTCAGGACAATAATGCGTAAGCTTTACCATATTATTGCTGTAGCTTTTAATTTTTCTAAGTCCTTCAGGACAATACTATCGAAAATTCTGTCGGAAACCTTAAACGCCATCAAATGGATGTGAAGTCAAGTAATCTGGTCTTGTTGATTTCTAACAGAATTACCATCGATAGTATTGCGAGTGCTCATGGTATTATCCCCGATGAATTGATTGAAGTATCCCACTGTTTCTGAGATTAAACACCTACATTTCAGGATGACTCATTGAACCGAGTAAAGAATCAATAAGCCTGATAACGTGAAGTAAATTGGAATTGAGTTAGGGTCATACCAAATAAATACGTCGATGGTAATTCCAAAACATCACAAAAACAAATCAAAGTCAGAACCTAATCTCGGAAATTACGGATTACAACTAGTTATTTTTAGATTACATTGATTCGGAGTGATATGGACAGTGACTGAAGCAAGTACTTGAACGACGTATCGAATTCAATGATTTAGCTCGCCGAATGTTTATTTTCACGAATCGATCGAAGAGCTTCAAGGAATCCTTGATGAAAATACGCAGATTACGTTATTATTACCACGATTCACATTGACCCTAAATTCGAAAATCGACCAATTAGGAAACGTGCATTCGATAAGCGGAAATCATTGAACCGATGCCATTTCGCGGAAAGAAAAAAAATTGACATTGGAAAGCGTGTTTCCAATATGTTAGCTATCAAGGGAAAATTGCCCGATATCGTACCGAACATATTCCCACATACTTGGCATTTTACAGTTAAATTTAGAAAACATGATGTGGGTTTTAAGCATTATGCGTAATATTTTTATAAATGTGGTTGTCGAGGAGAGGCGAACATGCAGCAATTTGAAGCATCCATGCAACTTTATTATTGGTATTAAAAAAAAAACATAAAGATCCAATTCCTTGCTGAGAAATGTAAGAATAACTTCGTTAAAAATCTCAGGATCGAATACTTATTTGAAAATACCTCAGTGACATTAATGGGATCTTTACAACATACATGACAGATGGGAAAAAAGTATAGAAGTCTAGTTTCTTGTATTATTGGATAAAAATACACATGAGCATGGATAATTTTATTTGGTGATTATTTCTTAAGGTTTAGCTATGTGTGGTGGCCTGGGGCAACTTAGGAAATCTACTTAATTTAACTAATCTATATTTGCTTAATTAAATTTCTAATTTTTTGGTTTAATACATTCTATACGTGGCTGGTTCAAATCTGGCTCGAAGGAGCAAATATTAAATCTGTTTCGTTTCTTCATATAGGATCGTCATGTTATCCTCAATAATGTATGTAGTAAAAGGATTGTGTAAAATAATTAGAGGTACCTACTGGTTTATCACTGATGTGTGTTAAGCACACATGACACGGATTTAATTTTTTTCGTGGCAAATGATATTTTTTACCACATGTTGCCCAGTGATGAAAAGCGATGTAAGATAGTATTTTACAAACGTGAGTTTAATTAATAAAAATAATACAAATTTTCATTTATAGCTAAATTGGAAATAGATAATAAAGAAATTATGTGGTTGAGACAGGACAATAGTTGCAGAAAATATAGTTCAATATTATAGATCAATGAGAAACAAACTCGTGGTTGGAGGAGTCGCCACAATATAGGATAGGAACCAGGGTTGCAAGAGTTCTCATGAGACTCAGCAGGTTTAAACAACTGTCAATTCTTAGCAGCCTTGTTTATCTCACCTTATAACCCGACTTTCACTTGATAAATGTTTGTATTATCCATTTATATGTTTGTAATTTAATATCCGTCAAATATTGAGCAGCGGTGTAGTTGTTTCAGGATAATTCATACTTGTTTTGTTGGTTAGTGGAATCTAAGTGATTTAAGGGTTAAGGGTCTGAAAATAAAAAGTTTTGCCAAACCTGGAAATAATTGGTACAAGGATAAAAGCAACTGCTATCGTTATTGTGAAAAGTATCAAAATTAACATAACGTAAAGTATTCTAAAATATGGTTGGTGACTTCCCTTTCACAGTTGGCGAAATTATACCTCTTATTGTTCCTCTAACACTTACCTTTTTATATTTTGGCTAACAGTGATTTTATGGTGTATCAATCTTTGTATATTTTCTGAGGACTTGAAACACGATGTTCCAATGGTCAAAGTTTTTGTTGACAAAATAATAAGCTATATCCAGGAGCAATTTCTAAACATAAATCGATGCCAATTTTTCACGGATGGGTGTGGAGGTCAATATAAAAAAGCAGTTCATCTATTATTTTTACCACTTCTTCTCTCTCAGGACAATTTGAGCTGTGTGTAGCGCAGACACACACAGAGTGCGTTCCACTTGCACCGGGTAGCACACATTATTTTGGTCTCAATTGACAGAATTTTGTGAACCCTATTTTGTCATTAGGATTTTGCTCCTTGAAAAGAGCGTACTATTCTTTTAATGTACACAATAGCAATCGTTTCTGTTCGTAACAATTTTTTGATATTTTTGGGTTTTTGGGAGGTATTTAGAAAAAGAACAGCCAATATACAAAGAGCATTTGAAGAAAAAATGGTACTGATTGAATTTTTCTTGATATTTTTTCACGAGAACGTTTTGAAAAGTGCGGCTCCGAAAAAAAAGACGAAAAATCGTTTTTTTTTCATTTTACAAAAAAAATATGGCAGCTGGGCCCAAACTAATAAAAAATTCGAATTCTACGGGAAATTTCCGATTTCCTATAGGTTTTCAAAAAATTTTCTAGACTCGAAACTGGCGCCAACGGCTCTCAAGACGATGTTTCAAAAATTAATACCAAAAAATGACAGAAAAACTGAAAATAGGCGCCGTTTTTTTTTTGTTCTCACCATTTCAGCTGAAATTTGGCAGGAAGCCATCATTTTAGTAGTAGAATCGAAAAAACCAGAAGCCGGGTCATCACACACCCCCCCCCCCCTGAACTGGGCTCCTTGAAAATGGAATTGCCCATATAACTTTAACCATTTCAACAAATCCTTAATATGTCCGTTATGATTCCTTAGTGCCTTTTCCAATTACTTATTTCTGTTAATTTTAAGATGAACAATAATATAATAAGTGGTATAATTTTCCCCATCTGAGAAAGGAAAGTAACAATTTCGATAATTAACACCAATCACCAATATTTTGGTATACTTTAGATGTTAATTATGATACTACTTCTCAAAAACGAATGCCGTTGGTTTCATGTTTATTATACTAATTATTTCCAGGTCGTATTCACATATTCAGTCGCCAACTCATCCAATGTGTGTTTAATATACATAAAATATAGTATGTACTAGTCAAAGTGTCCCGCTATAACATGTAAAATGTAGTTGAAGAATTCAGCAACTTCCAGGCCGCACCAAGTTTGTAAAAAACTCTCTGGAACTAATTGCAACATTGAAAGATTTCAAAATCGAACCTGGTGATGCTCTCGTTTCATTTGATGTTTCACAATTTACAAGTACTCTTCGATACAAACTGCACAGAATACGTGATCCCCTTACGTGTTTATGTGTGCAGCAAAATTATTTCACATTTAACCAAAAATACTACAAACAAGCGGATGTGCAATCGGCAATCCACTCTCTCTTTGCTCAATGTTTATTTAAGAGAACTTAAAACCTCATTAAAATCAGTTCCCAAAAGTTCAGTTAAAGTCGATGATATAAATAAAGACTTCGATTTAATTGGATTTTTGGATACGCTTGATAGCCAATTTCAATATTAGTCGAGGAAATAAAGCATTCCACATTCCAAACTCTTTTAATTACAAATAGTATTTAAACTCATTTTGATTTATTCAATTTGAGTTCTCTGATTATGGCTACTTGGTAGTTGAAAGCAGTGGCGGCTCGTGAATTTTTGAGATAGGAAGCTGGACATAAAACGTTTTTGTAAAAATATACTCTATTCACAGCCTTTTAACCTTTGCACAGAGACCGTACCAGCTACTTCAGTGACAAAATTAATTGTTACCCAGCAAGAACCAACGTGGAGGTATATAATTTTTTTGTTCGTTTTTTGTCTTTTATTTTTTTTCGATTTTTAATATTTTTTCTTATTTTTGGAATTTTTCATATTTTTTTTAAAATTAATTTAATTAACTTTCTTTATATATTAACGGAATTCTACGGTCTTTAGTTTGCGAAAAATGATCAATAATATTATCAAAAAATGTATTATTTTGTTTTAAGTGTTTTACTAAATCTTTTTCAATAGATATTAAACTAACATTGTATAAACGATTTTGGCCCATTGTATTTGGCATGTAAGTTTTAATTCGTTTGAGAGTAGAAAATGATCTCTCCACCGATGCCGACGTGAGAGGAATGGTGACTGTCAAACAAAGGTAAACTTTTTTGAAACTGAGGTAAAACTTGTTGCAAATCATTGTCTATCATATATTTTATCATATCGGCGTGAATGTCGTACTGGCCTAAAATATCTTTATCCGAGTATATAACGCATAATTCATGGTGCAGTGCTACTTTATCAAAAAAATTATATTTTAGAACTAAGTTATACAAAAAACTTCAATTCATGTAAATCGGAAAATCGAATCTCAATTTGACCTTTAATAGTATCTAAAATTTCATGAAAAAAGTGTTTATAATGTAGTTTCTTGTCTACCAAATTGTATGTTTTCCTCTTTTAACAATATTCTGTTTACCGGTTAATTTAAACTTAATACTCGATGTAATATATTCCTGCGATTTTTCATGTCTGTCTATACCACGAGCTAAATTTTTCAAATCATCATAACTCGAGTGCCCCCAACATGAAGTTGTATCAGATGTAAATAGCAAGCAATACCAGCAATATAATTTATTGTGTACCTCAGATCCCGTTAACCATAAATATTTTTTACAATTATCTTATCAGCATCAAATGGTCGATTTTGAAACATACCTGTCATCACTAATCTTTTCAGCAACTAAAGCACTAATCATTTCAACGTTTAATAACCAAAGAACTCTTTGTTAATAACTCACCGAACAGATAAATTATAACTTAACCTTACATCGCTTCGCGAAACAAAAACAACAACTGACAAGAGCACGTTTGCAGCGGCGATAAGTAATCCTATTTCATACGACCGCCGGGTGCGTCCGAGAAGCTAGCCTACATAGGGTGTTGCCATATTCGCTGTTTTACCCTATTTGTGAATTGAACTGGTTGGAAAAACGGCAACTGTGTTGACCACACGTATTTAGCGTTTGATATATATAGAGAATCTAGCCTCTGGCCACTGTTGCCAGATTAAAAATAACTACTGAGAACGGGGAATTGATTGTAGAATTTAAAGAATTATCAGAGAAACAGGAAATAAAATGGAGAATGATCATTAAGATAAATTGGTGAGGAGGCTGAGCCTCCTTAGCCTCCTTCGAGGAGCCGCCACTGGTTGAAAGGTCCTTTCACTTTAATATTATTTTTATTTGAAAAGGGTGTTCCTTATTTATAGTGTAGCAAAAGTCTAATTACATTTAAGGTACCACCAGTAAGAAAACATCCACAAATTTTATCGTTTTCGAGTTAACGATTCAAAATAATCGGTCAGAAAACATGATAGCGTAATTCTCTGATTGATCGATGAAGGTTTTACAACGCCTCTAATGAAAAGGTCTGCGAGACAGAAACGCACGTGAAGACAAAATAATTATTAAACATCAAGAGCAGCCATTACATTACAATTAACATAATTTCTATGTAACGCAGTTCCTGTACAATACCGGTATGTGAAATATCGGAATTGATGGCAGAGGTCAGGTATTTGTGTGTGTGTGAGAGTGTGAATATAGTATGTGTGTGTGTGTTGTAGGTAGCGCCCTTGGAGAGGTGCGAATGCCGCATTTAGATAAAATCCATTATCGAAGTAAGCTGTTTTCGCGGATAGTTGCCGGCTTGCAACGACAACTCTAAGCCCACTTGATAAATGGGTTCGGCGTACTCAGAAGGTCGATATAAGGCAGCCCAGGCAGGCAGGCAAAAAGGAAGAATTCGATAGATCTGGGGCAAGGACTTGGAAGGCTGTTAAGATCGACCTTGGTTAGTTAGTTTATGTATAGGCGAATTAATTCTCCCAATCTAGCGGCTACCAAGTTAAATTAATTAGTGGAAGTCACGTGTTTTTAGATTTATCTACAACTGTTATACGGCATGGTGTAGGACGACAAGTACGCGGAAAAGAATTGAATCACGCATCATCAATTCTTTTCGGAAACTTGAACATTCCAACATTTCAAATTGTGCCAGAAAAATGAAGTTGGCTTCAGTGTAGGACATGAAAATCAGTAATCAGAAAATGTATAAGAGTAAATTATATAAAAAAACTCTCGGGAATTAGGTCACATTAACACTCTGTTATAAAGGTTCGTCTTTACGTACGTTTCGGTCTCACGACCATCATCAGAAGACTTATTTTGTTAAAAATGGGGGGTTAACTAAAACTAAATAGCACAAGCGTCCATATCGCACAATCTTCAATCAAAAAGCTCACGCCGTCGAAACGAACAGAACCACGAATAATCGAAAATTGTATCGTTAATATTAAAGTATAGATTTTTTGTAACAAGAAACCACTGTTAAGTAATATTCTCATAATGTACAAACGCATATTGCTATGGTCTCAAAGCAACTGAAGTTCGAAGCTATTTGTTTGTAATAACTCGACCCAGATGTAGATTTATGACGTACTTGAAAAGGTTTTAGACCTGCATTGGAATTTAGTTTACTTTAAGCGTTCTTCCTAAAATATACTTTTAACATAACATATTTTAGGAAGAACGCTTAAAGTAAACTAAATTCCAATGCAGGTCTAAAACCTTTTCAAGTACGTCATAAATCTACATCTGGGTCGAGTTATTACAAACAAATAGCTTCGAACTTCAGTTGCTTTGAGACCATAGCAATATGCGTTTGTACATTTTAAGAATATTACTAAACAGTGGTTTCTTGTTACAAAAAAATCTATACTTTAATATTAACGATACAATTTTCGATTATTCGTGGTTCTGTTCGTTTCGACGGCGTGAGCTTTTTGATTGAAGATTGTGCGATATGGACGCTTGTGCTATTTAGTTTTAGTTAACCCCCCCTTTTTAACAAAATAAGTCTTCTGATGATGGTCGTGAGACCGAAACGTACGTAAAGACGAACCTTTATAACAGAGTGTTAATGTGACCTAATTCCCGAGAGTTTTTTTATATAATTCATACTGGGTCAAGAATCTTATTATATTATAAGAGTAAATGAATTCTCAAGCGTGAAAAAAAACAATAGGGTTTATAATACTCTAAGAAAATGAAATATTACAAAAAATGCACTTGTTTCAAAAAAATTGACCTGATAGTATATAAAAATTCCTTATTCAAGAATCACTAACTATACTCGGAAAATTGAACATCATTATGCTGATATAATACCAAACAATAAATCACTGTTTTTAAAGCCTTTTACTACAGAAGAAATAGTTGAGGTGTTAAGGGAGTTAACAACAAATTTAGCAGTGGCGTAGACGAAATTTCAGCAAATATTATGAAATCAAGTATTAACTGTATAAAATCAGTAATATGCTACATAGTAAATAATTGATTTAACTTTGGCATTTTTCCTCAACAATTGAAACTGTCTTTGATTAAGCCTCTTTTTAAGTCGGATCAGAAGTTGAAGAACTACAGACCTATAACTCTGTTAAATAGTTTTTCCAAGGTCTTTGAATTGGCAATGTCGAAAGGACTTATATTTTTTTAATGAATGTAATCTTTTCAACACAACACAGCATGTATATCTGAGGGGTAAGTCAACTCAAACAGCAGTCTTCCAATTTACTCAGACCATCATTAAATCTTTAGAAGACAACAAATTACCAGCGGGCTTATTCATAGACCTGTCGAAGGCATTTGATTATCTCAACAGACCATTTGATATAAACATTACAAACATAGTGTTAGAGGCTGATCTAAATGTTTGTTCCATGGGGCGTGTTCGGTTCTTCGTTGCTGCAGGAGGATGTTTCATTTGTCGCTTGGAGTGCGACATACGAGGCAGTTCCTCCAATAGGCACGGTGCTCTGCCATTTTTGGATTACAGATTTTGCATGAGAAATGCCACAAGTTGGCTCTGTTCCAATCAGGGGTTGTTCCACCCCTGCTTTAGCGAGTGCGATGGCGGTGTCAGTCCCTTCGCATCTGGTTTTCTCAGACTCCCATACGAGTGTCACTCTATTGGGGTTCTTTACTAGTGCCGTTAGTTCCTTTACCCAATCGAGTACTCATTGTGAGGTTATTGTGTATAACTCCAGTGCCTTAAGCACTGTTAGGTTGCTCGCTTTGATTGTGATTTGACTATTCTCATAGGCTTTCTCCATCATAATTCGAGCAAATGTTGTAATTGCTAGTATTTTTGCTTTGAATACACTGTCGCGAGTGTCTCTAGGTTTACCTAAGATACAACACGTCATCGGGTTTAATGGCTATTGATGGCAATATATAGTGTACGAAATTTCGCTCCAATATCTCTTTTACTTTGGCCGATATTTGAAAAATAATACATTTTTATCACCATAAAGAAGCATTAGCGGACATACGTGTATACGAATCTTTTAAATATTTTTCGATGTAGAACCCGAGGTTAAATTTTGATAGCGTAGTTCTGTTACACCCTGTATAATACTTCCACTCTAGGTAGCATTCACTATCATATTGCAGAAAATACTGCGTAGCATAATTAATTATGTACACCTACACTCATTGTCTACATGTTTAATAACATACATCACCTGTATCTATTGCACCACTGCATGTCTTTATTAATCAAATTCTTACATCTTGTTAAGGAGCTACCATATCAACGGTTTGCAAATGAGAGTCGGTAGGCTGACCGTTCTCCGCCATTCGATTATGATTATTATTAAATAATTTACCTAATTAATCTGCGCGTCAATTATAATTTGGTCGTTTATATAGCTAATTGTAGCCGACTATCTAATGACAATTGACATGTTTACGCAACGACATAAGAAGTTGTGCAAAATTCGCTGACGACAACCTTGACACTTTCCGACTTACTTTATGTATTAAAACGCTCTTTTATTATCAACACGAAAGTAAATAACTGTAAAAGTTTTATTGTTTGTTTATGTTGGAGATCTGTCAGTAGACGTTTGTTTGCAATGATAGTATTAATCATCTGCGTTTGCTACTTCATGTAACTCAAATAAGATAGTGTGGGTTCGCTTTTTTTATCACGAAGGAATGAATGAAATGAAAAATATTGGAAATTATTCAGTATTTGTCGATCACTGTTTCGATCAATTCACTATACGAGGGCAAAGTGAAAAGTCCCTGTGACATTTGTGATGTACCGTCTTAAACTAGAACGCATTAAAATTTTTACACTGATATGTCCATTCAGTTCTGTTTTGACACCCACCGAAAGCAACCTTGAAGATTTTGGTAAACATAGAAAAAAATTACTTTCGGCGCTTACTTAGGCCTGCTGGGCTGAGTCTAGTATCAAAGGGCGTACAATGGACCCAATCAAGCGGTTTAAGTGCTCTGGACTTGTACTTCCCAGTTTTGTTTGATTGATTGAAGGTGCAATATAATAGTTAAACAATGACATGTCATTTGTAAACAATTTCATGAACAATATCTCAATTTATATATCTTCTCTACCAGTTCAACAACTAGCAGAACATACGAAAAATTGAGTAGTGATCAGTTGGTTTTCAAAGCTAGGCTAGAATATTTTATATCTATTATTGAAACATAATGTTGCGTGTCATGAATATGCATTAAACAAAAAATTTTAACTATCTCTGAGAAAATGTCAAGTGAATGTTTTTATTTATGGTATCTCAATTAAACATTTTTATCTAGATTTATTTTGGGATATTAATTACTCCAATTTGATTTGAATATGTTCCGTATTTTATCATGGATATTAATCCTGTGCTGGAGATGACTAATTTGATATAATTAAATTTATAATTGATAATCTGACAATATAGATAGCATATAGTTGTGATATATCAGGACTTATTAAATTTCAATTAACGGCCTAAGGTTTTCTCCGTTATTTTACATAATATTTTAATTGATCATTTCCTCTTACTCTTGAAGGAATCTGGATCCAATTTGACCGGAAATAATGTATTATTATGATATTTACACTAAACTAGCTATTATATCCGACGTTGCCTGGGGTGCAAGCCCAGAAGGCACCAAAGTAACTCATCGGCAGGGTAGTGACAAGTGAATATGCCACGTGGTCGCGGCCAGCAACACATGATTCCAGATTTCACGTCACAAGTATTAAATTTTTAACCCGATCTCTGAGATACTGCGAAATCTTTTTAAAACATAATCACACCCAATGGAGGATTTTTTTACATTTTGACTACACTAGAGGAAAGTCGAAAATGTGTTCTACTAACATCGTGGAGTGTTGGAGAGGAGAAGAGGCATTAGAATGTTTCTTAAAAGTTTGGAGGTTATAGGCATCAGGAATTGATGGGAAAATGAAGTGTGGAAGAAAAAGAGTTCGACAAAACGCGAGTTTGATGACGAAAGGGTGGCCGGTGTGATCACGTCTAGTCTGCCTACCTAGAATAGCTCGTGGTAGAATGAAAAAGTACAGAATATCTAAGGAACAGGGATATATCGCTCTCTTTACTACGAATTTGTAAAAATATCACAAACCAGGCAAATAGCTCTCTTCTGGATAAGATCTAAGAGCTTTAGCGTATGTTTGGGAGGAATACTCCAGGAATATGTGCATTTTAGCTGATGAAGAGCTGCTGGGATGTAAAGTGGCTCTTGACACGGAATAGAAAACCAATTGGCTGTGAAGCAGTTTTCGTTACGGATCTTACATCATCGTCCTATGAGCAGGTGCTGTTGGTGGTGAAGCCGATCTAGATATTGAGGACTTCATAGGTATTTGATATCATCATATTAGTGGGATCTTCTTTCCTGGAGTAAATACAAATACAATTCATTGAATTGTTCTACAAAGCAGCAGAAAAGTAATTTTGGGTTCAGTCTTGTATCCTTCGAGGAAGTCAGAGAAGCAATAGTTCAGAATAAAGGACAATCTGCAGATCAGATCTTTTGAGTATCAAGTTATGCTGCCCACATATTCTTACTTGTCTTGTTCACATTATAAATACTATGTCACTTGAGAGTAAATATCCCACTTTATGGAAAGTTGCTTTGATTACCCCTATTGTCAGAACTAAGGATCCCATCACGTACAATGACCTACGTCCAATAGATATCCTACCTGTTTTATCAAAAGTGGCAGAAAAAATTATTTATGTACAACTTAATGACTATCTAACAAAAAACTCTCTCCTGCCATCTGGGTTTCGTGTAGGCTATAGCTGTACTAGGGCTTTATTAAGCATAACAGATGATATCATAAATGGAGTGGATAACGGTTACGTTACAACCATGGTTCTACTTGATTACAGTAAGGCTTTCGATACCATAGACCATGAAACTCTCTTGGCTTAGACTTGTCGAATCGTGTCTGGTCAATCGTTCACAAAGAGTAAGATTATTAGATGAAGTATCTCAATCTAGAACAATTTCAGGAGTTCCTCAAGGCTCCATCTTTGGACCTCCACTTTTCACAATATATACTAACAGTTTTCCAAAATGTATTCGTTTCAGCAATATTCATATGTATGCTGCAAATTCATTTCAGCAAGCAACTTGCGAACTCAATCATGACTTATCATCACTATAACACATTTCCCCAGGTCCCTGAGGAACACCAGCGTTGATAGCCATTGTATCTGAGGAGGCTTCGTCAACGACCACTTGGAATGATCTATGTAACTCGATAGTTGACGAATACAAACGAAGTTGGATAAACTTTAACACTATAAATAAGACACAATCACCTTTATCCAATAAAAATACAGTTGAAGTACCGAGGGCCTTTGAGCTACCAACTAACCTTCATCAGATTAACCTAATTTAGAAATCAAAATGTGCCTGTAAAATAAAGTTTGTAATTACTAGTCTAAGTAATGGATTACCCTCAGTCGGAGATAAATTGAACTCATTAAATTGCTTTTTCGCTTATACATTCCCATCCCTTCTAAATTGCTGTCTTTCAAGAGTGATAAATTTTCTTGAGAAGTGGTGGGACCTGTATTCAAAATATGTTTGTCTTATATTCTTAGTTCGATAGAAAAACTTAAGTCTAGAATATGATGGTAATGAACAACAGGAATTGGCATCACGATATACGAAATTCAATTATAGTGATTTTATATACATACGTGCAATTTAATTCATTGAAATTTACTCATAGTTTCATTGAATAATGTTGCATAATATTACGTTAAGTTTCGTCCGAGGATGTATCGACTTTATTTGCCATTATGAGAATAATATGACATAAGGAATCCAAGCCTTGAATTTCCCAATATCGAATGTGGCAAAGAAGCGATTTATATAAGTATGCGTGTCTGAAGTCACGTGTACACCACAAACGTTCACTTAAATTACAAAGTTGAGGAGATTATTTGAATATCAAGATTAATAAAACAGACGGTCGGTCAGTTTCCAAAGACCTTATACCAGAGAAATTTCATTTATATAGAATTATAGATGCTATGGCATTTTCGGTTTACTTTCCTCATTATATTCATCGTTTATGGAAGGTTACAAGTCCTCTGAGTTACTATACGAGGGCAATGTGAAAAGTCCCTGAAAAATTAAACAAGGAATGATTTATTTGGTCAAAACTCATAATCTCCTTTTAGCCCGATGAACGATTGATTTAATGAAAAATGCGTTAAAAACTAGTAAAAAAAATGATGCATCAGACATTCACTACAGAGACACTGAATATACAATTTTGTTACATATGTCAACTCATAGAACCACTAGATCAGTGTTCGTACCTTAGTTGAAATAGATAGTCGAAGGTTTGTACAGACCTGTACCTCGTTAATGCCAGTGCACTTCAACTTAAGTCTACTTCCTTACATACACTAATAAATCAGTGGTACAAAAACTAAAAATATACATATGAATTGACCATACCGGCCGCCTTGAAAGGCTTCAGTCTTTTAAAATAAAAGTTCTTGGTTAGTCAATCTAATGGTAACTTAGCTATTTTTGTTATAGCTCTTTTGACAGTTCCTGCATGCAGTTTCACTGTAACAACTCTCACTAGATTATCACTACCTGGATGTACTTCAGTTATTCGCCCAATGGGCCACTTACTACCGAAGGTTTTGTCATTTTAACACATTTTTCATTAATTCAATCGTTCACCAGATATACTTCGTCCAACGTTTTTCCAATTTTTCGATCCCTTCCAGATAATACGATTTCGGCAATCCTTCAACAGGTGTTTGTTGCATCGTTGGAGACAAATCTCTTTCCGTCAAGCCATTTCTTCAAGTTTGGAAATCAATGAATATCGCAGGGGCCAAGTCTGGAGAGTATGGTGGATGACGAATCAATTCGTAGGGCAATTCATGCAATTTTGCCTTTGCGACTGCGAACCTGTGCGCCAGTGCGTTGTGCTGGTGGAAGAGCACTCTTCTCTTTGCCAAATGCGGCCACTTTCGGTCAAATGGGCGTCAAATCGATCCAACAACTCTGCACCAAATACGCCGGTGATCGTTTTGCCCTTTTCAAGGTTATCGATATGGACGATACCGTGTGCATTCCAAAAAGCAATCACCATAACTTTGGCCTTTTTGGGCGTCGATTCGCCAGGAATGATGGATCCATGTTTCGTCCACGGTTACGAAACGGAGTATTAGTATTCCGTCTGAAATTCGCAAAATACGGATTTTTCAAAAAGGCCGATTGTGACGCCAAAAAATGAGATAGGTCAGAATACCAAAAACCAAATAAAAGAGGAATAAAAATACTATCTTTCCATCAAAACAGAATATGAAAAAACGGAAACTCTTTGACATATACTCAATTTTTCAATGTGCAAAAAAACACACTAAATGGCCCTATCTTGGGCCCACAACCTCGCATAGAATTGGGACCAAAGCCAAAAATTGCCTATTGATTTTTCCTACAACTTTTGTTCGAAACATTTTTCCATTAAACCCATAGTTTTGTCTCAAAACACAAAAAATCGAAAAATGGCCATTTTCGGGTCCAAAAAATGGACTTAGTTTTTCGAGCACAGGGTTAATCCAAATTTAATCTATACCATCGTGTTCAGCGTGTCAAAATACATTAGAATAGACCAAAATTAGACCTATTCCTACATGCGTCTTTGTAATTTTAAAAGTATACTTTATGTAGAATGCTCAAAAGCAAAATTTCTAATAACGTCTGACAACCTTTTTCTATCACCTCATAAATCTTTAACATCTGGTTCGAAAGTGGATACTTGAGCTATATTTTTGAATTCAGTCGTATACAAACTTTGTTTGACATAAATTCGTATATTATAAGAAAATTGCTAACCAGTGGATTCTTGGTACTTTTGTCTAAATGTTAGTAGAGTACTTTTAAATAACTTTATGATGTTTGTTTAAGAATTATTCAGTCCTGTGTTATGACAGACTAATACGATTAATCAGTAAGACACGTAAGTATAAAGTATGTTATGAATATTTTCTATTCTTCTAGTTGTAAACTAAACCTTTCCTGTTCTCAATGAGTTCGAACACCAATTCAGTACCCAAACAATTTTTGTAGAGAAATAATAAAGGACTAGGTCAATAGTAGACGTCAAGACACATTTCGAAAAGAATATTGATTGAATCATAAACATCAAGAGGAGAATCATTTCATGCATCATAGATTCAAGATTTTTGTATTTTTCTCCAAGTAAAATTGTGATCCAGTTTCCGCCAACCACATTGTGTCAGCAATACCAGTTCTATTTTTAGAACGGCAAACAGTAACGTGAAGCATTCATTGTCTCGACTTCTGTGTTCTAGAAGCTAAAAGTTGACTTTATTTGTTTTTTATAATCAACCTGTCGCTTCAACCTCTTGGCGACCTGAATTATCTGGTACATTCTCGAAGGAATGTATAAAAGCGCTGCTAATATTACAAACACAACATAGAGTCAACAAGCACAATCATTATTTTGCAGTATCCAATCGCCAAGGCTACTTGAGTAATTCTATTTTTATGTCCAGATGTTCTCAATTTCGACAATTTTCCGAGTGGAACGAAAACACTTCAGTATTTAAAATTAATTAAGACGAGATAAGCCACTACTTGATGAAGTAAATCGTGATTATTGTGCTTTTATGTATGACAACAACATTGGGGTTGTTTTCGTCTCTTATCAAACTATCTACTACTAATCGCCACGCGGTCGTGAAGATATGCGTTATCTTAAAAATATGATGAATATCTTGTTAGAACTGTCAAAAACAACACCAGATATCTATAAATATAAGATGTGTTTCCCAGTTGTAATCTGCCAAACTTCACCAGTCGATAGCAGGTACATCGAAAAATAAATCGACGTGCATAATTTTTTTTTTTCAGAAACACTTCCTAGGGACATAAAGCCCTTCAAAATCATTCTAAAAATTCGTTTCTTTATCGTAACTGTTGATTTTGAGCAAATCTGATTCAAGTACTCCTGCAATACACATCTATTATTTGATGCTGGAAACATTTGACTAAATTGACAAGTGACATAACTACAGGGGGTTGCTCCCTGTCACATCTTCTTTCCACGCCACTAGATATTTTTCTATTTTTAGTTGAACTTATTCCTGAAAAATTTCGATTAGAGCAGCCATTTTTTAAATAGATGGAGTTTAAGGTTTAAAGAAAATTTGAAATAGCCACCTATGAAAGTAAAATGGCTGTATTATTTGAAACAGTTGTTACAATTTGTGATTTTTATATTTGAAGGCATGTTGACTACAAAGTTGTTGTTTGTATCACTTTTATTTCTCACATTTGAAAAGAAGAAACCCCCCTCTCGGTAACTGAAAAGACATTTTTGGTCCAAAAATTGAGTAGTCGAATTTGTGAGAGTTTGCTTTCAGAGTCCGCTCAAAATATGCAATTTTTGGTGATAATACAGTAGCGTAGAAGATAGGGTGTAAAAGGTAAACAATCCCACTACAACTGCGCCACTGGACAATTTTGAAAATTATTTCTAGTTGTCAAATAAAAGGTATCTATTTTAGCAGCACTTCAACCAAATTTTTGAGCAGGTCTTTGTAAGAATGTAGGAACTTCCATTGGAAGCACTTCGGAAGAAAAAATAATAATTATTCGTGTCGATTTGTGAGAGATTAGTTATGACCTGTGAAAATGGGGAACCCATGGGCAGCTTCTGAGGACTCCTCGTAAAACTTGTCACCGTACAGAAAATATGTGGAAGATAGACAAAAATCAATTAGCGGTAAGTCCATTGTAATGTTTTTGGCAGGTAACAGTTAAGAAATTATGGAAAGGGTGTCTGGAATGGGAACATTGGCAAAGAGTGAATCGACGTCGAAGCTGACGAGCAAATGGCAAAGCGTTTTGAGTTTTTCAACGAAATGAAAGGAATTTAGAATCAAATTGTTGGAATTACCTACAACTCACTACAACCTCCCCACTTTCTCCGGTCATAGCTAATATCTTCATGGAAAGTTTTGAGGAAGATGCTATTGACTCATCTGTTCTCAAGCCGAAATGTTGTTTTAAATATGTCGACGACACTTTTGTTATTTGGACATGGTCGCGAAAATCTTGTTCCCTTCCTCGATCATTTAAATTCATTACCACCATTAATTCACCATGAAAGTTGAATCGAAAGGTTCACTCCCGTTCCTAGATGTATTAGTTAGTCGACAGACTAATGGCAGTTTGGGACATTCTGTGTATCGATAACCCCCTCACACCGACAGATACCTCAATGGACTTTCCCACCACCACCCTGTCCAAAAGCAATCTGTCATAAACTCCTTGGTCAGAGCTGTCAACTTATCTCAACCCCAATTCTTGAAATCAGGGTTGAAATATCTTTCATCTGGCTTATTATCAAATAATTTCTCTTATTATGACATTCCAAAAGACATAAAGAAATACATGAGCGCTGTACAAGGCTTCGTGACACCAGTAGATTTGAACTTGCGGAACACAAGTTTGACACTATTCATCAAATCCTTTTCGAAAATACTAAAATCCTAGCCCGAGTCCCAATCTTCAGCGAAAAAATCTTGAAGCAACAGAAATCCTAATCCAAACAATTTAAACCGTGACGGCAGCGTCAGGTGCCAGAACGGAGTACCGGAGAACCGGAATAAAGGCAGTGAACTGTGCAGCGTGAAGGTTCCCTCCTACAATAAATATCACTACAGAAAGCAGAAGAATTAGTTTCAGTTCAAGCCTCAAGTCTGCCCTCAAGATGCCACCTGTTGACGAAACGTCGGCATGAAGTGACGCGGAATCCATCCGGAAGCCAAGAATTTTAAAGATTGGCAATCCGCGGAAGTCTACTTACTATTCAATATCAATATTTTTCTATAATAAAACCAAAAGACACTAATAATCCATGTAGAAATAGATGTTATGTTAAATTAAATGTTATATTTACCGATATCTTAAAATCAACCTGTATATTGGAGGGTACATCAAGGAAGTAGGTCCATCTGTCTCATTTGTATGAGTTGTACCGAAGATGACAGCTTAGTGGTCGAAATATGTATTTAAATTTCTCAAAATTACCAACCATACTCTATTTAAGAAATAAATCTAACAGTGTTAAAATTATCTGATGAGGTATGATTCAGTAATTATGAGATCATTTTTAATGCACTTATATTATTAGTGAAAATTCAATTTCTCGCAGTTACTTCTGACCTTGGACGAAATGCGGACAAGCATAGCTTCTTAAAAATAAGTGAAGAGTTGGAACAGCTACGCATTCCTGTAAGTTTGTTCTCGTGAAAGACTTTGGTTGTTGGTTAATCTACGATGCAATTTGCGGGCACAGTTCCAAACGCAAAAATAAAATTTTCGATAAATCCGCGTTGCGTGGAATAATGTTTTCCAGCTGTCATGAATGAATGTACCCGAACAATTATGAGATGTATAAATATACACATATACACTCATCGCGTACATAAACTTATGGATGTTTGACTAGCGTCAGTCCGTTTTAAGATGCGAAATGAGTCATGCCAATTAAAATTTTTCAAATAAGTATGTTAATCCAAGCAAACTTCCACGTCTAAAAATATCAATAAGTTGTTTATTGAAATTTCTTTCATTTTCACAAATTCTACTGAAATTTTATGATATCACATTTGAATCATTGTGGTTTCTTCTGCCATTGGTATATCCTGATTGGTCAATATAATGGACTTCTTTAAAAGTATTACAAACGTTGTTTTTGAATACAACTAAAAGTTTGTGAGATATAGGGGATCGGGAAGCCAAGCATCAGGTTTTAGGTATTTGCGATATGTTTCAAGACCATGATATAAATAATCATTATTTGTAAAGTTATAACTACAAAAACAGTCAGTAGTTGGAATAAAGTTTTAACGTCACCCTATTCCCATATATTTTTTAGTTGATGCAGCATTTCTTGAAGGAACCCTAAAAATCAATAGCGTATAATTATTATTCAAACAATCCATCAATCAAAACGGAGACGGACAAGTCCGGACCACTTAGACCGCTTGATTGGGTTCATTGTGCACCTCTTGATACAAGAATCAGTCCGGCAGGTCGAAGGCAGTGCTGAAGACTAAGATTTTGCATGGACTGATATCTCTTATGACTTCAAGCGGCATATGTGTGCCGCCGAGGTGTTGAAGCCTAAGAGAAGCCAGTGCTGGTTATAGGGTTCCAATTTGGCACCCATCCCTCTCAATACACTTATGAAGTCTGTGAGGCCCTTTGGGCCATTTGGGCAGAAATTCCAGCGATCCAGCGATGACGTGAGTCATCCGGTGTTTCAGGTCGTCCAAGTTGCGAGACTTGCTGGCATAGACCCGATCTTTGACCATGCCCCACAGCCAGAAATCGCATGGCGTCAGGTCGGGTGAACGTGCTGTCCATGGGAGAGGACCACCAATCCAGCGATTACCGAACGTGTCGTTCAAGTAATCTTGAAACATCAGCCTGTAATGAGCAGGGTATGGCTTCATTCCTAAATCACGATGCAAAATTCCAACCTTTGCGAAATGTTGTTTCTCGAGAAAGTCTGTGCGTCAACTTGTTGGGCTGGCTACCATCGCTTCCTAGACGAGGATGATATTCTCTTCAGTTCGGACAGATCTCTTTCTACCACTGTTCCCCTTGCAATCGTCTTGAACGGACAAACTTCTCGTAGATCCTACTAATTGTCAAGCACGGTGGTGCATCCCCTCCTACGATGCTTGGGGACTGAAAGACCTCCATCCAGGCAGCTATCTTCCTTCGTTCCTCGATGTAATATCAGGACGCCATGTTTCAATTTGTGAAAAAAATAAGAATTCTCAAACTATTCAGTCTCCCATACAGTGTTAACATCTTTTTGCGTCACCCTGTATAATATGTATAGTGAGAGGAGTAAAAATGCGATACTAATAAATTATAGGGTGTAATCTGAATTTGTAATACATCACATTTCACCCTCTGAAAATAATTAGCATCTGTCCCATCACAGAGACGTTGAACCGGGAAAAACATGGCAACGTTGTCTCAAATAAAAATGCAGAACCTTACCTACCTCACCTTAAAAAAATAACGACTGAATAATGTTGCGGAACCAGCATTTTTGAATTAATTTTATAGTCGGCGATATCGAATTTTATTACCTGCTTAGGTCACAATTTAGCTATCACGTGTATGTGATCGCCGTCTATGACGCATGGGATATTTTAATGTTGTTTTTCAGCTGTCAAGAATAAGCTGTGTGAATAAGTTATCTGAGAATTGTAAAAATGTCACATCCTATTCGTTCGAAATCATTGAATACCGGTTGAAACGAAGAATCTTTTTCTAGCAATATACTCCTCAGAATCATCCTCAATGCTGAGTCGGAGGATTGATTGAAATTAATTATGAGAAACATATTATTGAGAAAAATTGCTAGAATATAGTTTTTGTAAAACTTTTTTGCATCTCCGCCTATACATGAATTATTTTTTATCACTGCAACAAAGCGTTTTGTAGTAACGACGTAGCAAGTTAACTTAATGCTGGCATATTTATACGCATAGCTCTACTGCAAAATCTTCTTTACCTTCTATTAGCATATTTTTCCTCACTTCCTTTTTCAGCTTTGTTCGCTGTAGAGGACGTTCCCTATCTCTTGCCTCCAACCCAACACAATGGAATTTTTCAATGTAAAATATAGATATAAATGTATACTAGTATATTATTCAATGAGCATACCTATTACCCACGGAGATGAAATCTGAGTCTGTCTGTCATGAAAACCTTATTCGATTATATTAACTGTCGAAAACGTCGCTAGGTTGTTGAGATCGATCGGTCCGGTAATTAATAACATTAGCGATCAGCGTGGGTGAAAGAAAGGCATGGATGGTTGCCGGGAGAACCTGGCGATGATAGATATATCACTCAGAACTTCATACTCTACAAGCGCAACCTTTTCAAGGTCTGAATTGACTACAGCAAGGCTTTTGATTCAACATCACATGAGCTATTATTGTACTTGCTCCAATGTCTTGCGGTACCAACCCCACTGGTAAGATGCATAGAACATCTGTTGTCACTCTGGAAGATTCGTTTTGCCATCACATCAGGCACACGACAAGTCTTGACAGAATTGGTAATACTCAACTCCTTGAGTCGCCTCTTGTTCAACATCTCACTGCTGCTACTCTCCATTGCGTTAAGAAGGACTCGTGGATATTAGTCTGGACCACCGAAGACCGGAGACAACAGATCAACCATTTATTTTACATGGATGGTCTGAAACTTTATGCCTCTAGGGGGAATAACGTCCATCAAGCTCTCAACGTGGTTCAAAAATATACACGAGCAGTGGGCATGAAGTTAGGGTCGGACAAGTGCACAGTGTTTCACTTGAGAAGAGGACGATCTCCGGAAATGCACGAGAATAAGCAGCTTGTCGACAGTAGCATCTTTAAACATCTTGATGTTAAGAGACCTATCGATACCTGGGAATTGAACAGCCTCCTAATAATGGACCTATGCTCAGGTTGACAAGCCGATACTAGGGATGGGCGATACATATCGATATTATACGGTATCGATACTTGAGCTTTCGATATTCGATATTTTGTATCGATACTAGACTGAAGTTATTTTAGGGTATCGATATTTTATGTAAATATTGTATCGTTTAGTATTATATCAAATTTTGCTAGCGCCATCTATTAAATGATATTAAAATATCAATTGTTTTCTACATAAACCTTTACAAACAAACATTTCGTAGTTTCCTATGCAATCAAAGAATTCTATTTTATTACTAAATTGTAGCAAAAATATAGAGTAGACGAGAGAGAGAGAGAGAGAGAGAGAGAGAGAGAAAAGTATAGTAGCTTATTTTTTTTAATTCACTGGATCTATGTGATTGGCATCTGCAATAGCAATGTTTATTTAGATCTTGTTATTTAATATTTCTATTTTTTAAAATTAACACTTGACTTATTTAATGGTCTTGTGCGATATTTGTTTAGTTGATATTTATTTAGGTATCTTTGTTTTTTTTTAGATTTTGTATTGTTGATGTGTATTACTGTTTGTGTAAGTTTGAATAAATTGTTTAACTTTTGATTTTAAGCGTTACTTTGTATAAATATAATATCGATATCGCAAATATCGATACTTTTTTAACAATATTTTTTCGATTCGATATCTTTTTAACAATACGTATCGATATTCAGTATCGATAATTTCAGTAATATCGCCCATCCCTAGCCGATACACAGTGTTTTCTACCGAAACATCGAAACGTTCGGCTGGTCAATCAGGCTGACCTTCGGCTACCTACGGTCAACCGGATTAATATCCGAAACCGAGGGATTTATCGCAGCATACCTGCTTATAGCCACAACGTGATGGGTGTGCAGGTTCCTAATGTCAGCTGCACGGCTTGTCGAAAGACGCCTGAGACGCTTGCTTCCACCTGCTGTCGGCAAGTCCGGCAAAAGCGGCCCTATGGGTACTGTATTACCATCTAAGGCACTCTTACGGAATAGACCAGAAACTTGTGCTACCTTACATGCAAGGAGATATTGTGTCCGTTGTCGAAAACGAAAAATGCCAGATCTACTGGAATTATCAGTTTTCGAACGTCAGGTCCATACAAGCAGATAGGCCTGACGTCCTCCTCAATAAACTAACCAAGACTATGTATGTCATCGAATTCTCTGCTCCGGCAGAGATGGAGGAGAGCATAGTCTTGAAAGAGGAGGAAAAATTGCCCAAAGTATCAAGATCTGCTGTTAGAGTTCCGCACGCTATACCCAGCCATTCTGATCATCGATTTTTGGCCGGAATTCGGTTTTCGCTGCGTTGGAACTTGGATCATTCCAGCCTGTAAGAACTCGGCGCAGATCTTGATAGACCGAATGTAGAAGGCAGTCATTCTGGTAAAACAAATAATCCTGAAGAACATAATCCATGTGCAATTATTATAACAAATGCTCCTATTATTCCCCAACAAGTTAAACTTATTCTGGGTTCAATAAGACCACTTAGTGCACACGATTTGAGAACCTGAAGCTACTTACCGACCGGTGGGGAGGAGTAGCTTCGGTTAACTGACTTTGGCTTTTCTGGAGCGATTGCTGCTAACGTCGTCGGAGCGCGCAGCAGCCCCGAAAAGGTTTTGATGAAAAAAAAAGTATACATGGTACTTCCTAATAAGAAGTAGGCATCTGCTAAGAAAGGTTTTTTTAATTGGACCCATAAGGGTTTAATAGAGGTTGTAATCCAATAATTTTGACAGTTCACCTGACTGAATATAAATGTCAATTTGTTTATTGATTATTATCCATGTTCAAATAAACGTTCAATATCATAACAGATTATAAGTTGCAATATATTAGTTTAAACCTCCGCCGCTACCTGTTCCCACAAGTTTTAGCTGCTCCTATGGGCGAAGCCGACGGATAGCAACTTGGATGCTAATAAATTTTAAATAGGTTGTTTTTCCAACACTTTCCAACGTCACTTGAAAATCTCACAAAAGTATATAGAATAAAAAAGCATCAAATATAGTTCCTAAATATTTTCAGCTTTCGGATCAAATTCTTTCTTAAATATAAAATCCACACATCTAAATCGGTTGAAATGCTCAAATTCCGAAAAAACGTTTGTGTTTTGTGTCCTTATGATCCAAATATGTTAACCAAACACCAAAAAAAAGGTCCATTAATTCGAACATTTCAATTTCTCAATGCCTGTGGTTATACGGTTAAGAATAACAAAGTGACTGTACTTTGTTGGCAACATCCTCTTTCCGACGTCCGGTTAAGATAAATAGTACCCTACCCATATTTCGTTCAAGTATGTTATCTAAACAATTCGTAAACAAATTATTTAATTAACACGTTCCATTTTTCCTGGCCATCCGGAATAAGTCACGACATATTGTAGTTTCTATCTAATCAAAGGATAGATTGAACCTACATCGCGATAGCATGCTGCATTTGACCCAGATATAACGATAAAGAAATATCAAGGAAACGATTTAGGTAATAGTTTCCTATTGCCTTCTACTAGAAATGGAAAATGCTTGCAAACGAGATCTCTCTTGCATTTTCTGGTCCGAATATTCCACTCTTTGCTACTACTACTAGCAAGAGAGAAGAATCGTAGAATATTTCTGGTAAGATGTAGGAATTTGCAAGTTTATCCAAATTTCATAATATCTAAATCAAAGGAGAATATGTTTAGCAAGGTGCTAAATAAGAAGGCGTACGCAAAATTATTAAATTCTTTTCATAAAAACTGTTTGAACCTGTGCATTAAAGAAGCATGTGCAATTGTAGCTGAGGTTGAAAACAAAATCAAACTGGTTAAACAAACCTGTCATCAAAATTTTGATAGCAACTTTATGTCGCAATTTTTTCAAATTCAGCATAACAATTTCGAAAAAAATTTCAACAAAATCAAAGCCATTCAATCTAAAAAGATAAATAATTTAATGAAAGACATAACATATGAAAAAAAGAATATCAATGAACAATGGTTGAAAAATCTAACTGACATAAAAATTCCGGATGAGGTGCAGCACACGTTAAGTTTAGGTCCGAAATTTGCATTGCCTAATAACAATAATAAACTGCCTATCGATAATATTATTGCAAATTTAGAATGCGGAATTAGGAATAAAAATGTAGAAGAGAAAAACGAAATTAGAAACAAAGTTTGTAACATCTTGACAAACAAAAAGAACAAACAGAAGGCAGAAGTTGGGATTGCAAAGAATCGTTTTAACTATCATACAAAAATAACAAAAGATTTCTTAGATGCTAACCCTCAAATATTAGTTTTGAACGCGGATAAATGTAATAAAACCGTCATAATGCATAGAAATGACTATGAAAACAAAATAGGAAACCTTTTAAATGATGAAACAACTTATAAAAAATTAAAATCTGATCCTACTTTATCAGTACAAAACAACATGAATAAATTGATAAATAAATGGCATAAGAATAAGATAATCCCTATTGAATTAAAAAATAAATTAATTTGCCATAATGGGCTTGCACCTTATATCTATGGGCTTCCCAAACTGCATAAAAATGATATACCTCTAAGACCCATTGTTAGTAATATTGGAGCGCCCACTTACAATTTATCAAAATTTCTATCAAAATCTATCAATAATATAATAGGAAAAAATGAATTCTATGTAAAAGATTCATGGCACTTTAATGAATTTATAAAAAATCAATCCGTACCCGTAAACCATCAACTGATTTCCTTGGACGTTGTTTCTTTATTTACAAATATACCTGTTGTTTTGGCATTGAATAGCATCAAAAAACGTTGGGCAGAGATTAAAAACCACACACCTCTAGATCAATCGGAATTTATAAATGCTGTAAAATTTTGTTTAGAGTGCACATACTTTCAGTATGGTGAGCAATTTTTTGGACAAATATTCGGCACAGCAATGGGATCTCCTATTTCAGCTACCATTGCTAACCTCGTTATGGAGTGCCTAGAGGAATCTGTTATGAGTTCATTAGATTTTCGGCCTGTATTCTTTAAACGGTATGTAGACGATTGCCTTATGTGTGTTCCCAACGATAAAATTCAATATGTAATTGATAAATTTAACAATTTTCACTGTAAACTTCAATTCACTTGTGAAATAGAATTAAACAATAACATAAATTTCCTAGATATGAACATTAGGCATGATGCTGATGGAAGAATAAAAACCTCTTGGTTTACTAAAGAAGTATGGTCTCAACGTTATCTTCACTTCAATTCCGTTGCACCAGCTTGTTATAAAAAAAGTGTCATAAACAGCCTTACAGATCGCGCGATAAAATTGTCCCACGCAGATGACCGCCCCAAAAATTGTTCGTACTACACTAGAATTGAATGGCTACCCAAAAACTTTTTTCAATCCTATCATTAAAGAAAGAATAAACAAAATCTATAATGGTTCGTCTAATAAAAATAACATAAAAGGTAATACAGACAATTTTATAACTCTACCTTACATTCCGGAGACCTCAGAGAAAATCAAAAAATGTTTGAAAAAGTATGATATAAATGTTGCGCATAAACCTACTAACTGTGTTGGGAAATATTTCTCAAATCTAAAACCGTTAATACCCAAAGATAAACAAACCCACACAGTGTATAAATTGAATTGTTTAGATTGTGATGGAACCTATACTGGAATCTCTAAACAATATTTACAAAAAAGAATGTACGGCCATAAATATAGCACAAGAAATAACAACTTAGAAAATTCCACCGCCCTTGCTAAGCATTGCTTTGATTATAACCATCAATTTGATTACAAAAATGTTAACATCTTAACTAAGGAAACTAATTATTATAAAAGATCTATCCTGGAGATGATTCACATAAAACGGGACCCCAAATCTGTAAATCATAGGGTAGACACACAAAATCTAAGTCATATTTATACTAATTTGATTAAATAATCTCTTGCAAATTCTTACATACGTCTTTATAAGTGTAGAAAATGTTTTTAGGAAGAATTCGTAATTGTTATTTCCCAGTACAGGCCTGAAACCGTTCTTAAGGGCCTTGTCATAAATCCTACACATCTGGTTTCGAAAGTAGATACTTGACAAATAACTTCGTTCTTCTCATTTGTTGTGAGAATACCAATCAATATGCACTCATATATTTTAATAATATTACTGAATAGCGGATTCTTACTACAAAAAAATAATTTTTATACATTAATTCTGACGATACAATTCGATTATTCGTGGTTCTGTTCGTTTCGACGGCGTGGGCTCTTTTAATTGAAGTTTAATTGTGCGATTTGGACGCTTGTGCTATAATTAGTTTTAATAAACCCCCTTTTTAGACATAGTAAGTCTTCTGATGATGGTCGTGAGACCGAAACGTACGTAAAGACGAATAGTTAAAACAAAGTGTTATTGTGACCTATTTCCCGAGAATTTTTATATATAACTCTTTGCTTCGTAGAGGAGTGGGCTGCTTAATCCTTCCGGGTCACCTCCAGCCACCTACGTAAAATTATAGATGGGGGCTGAAGATCGGTTCGGAAGAAGGATATAGGTAGCGAGTGGGAGCCTACTGACCTAGCCAGAATACAGAAGTAAACTGCAATTCCATAATGAACTCGGTATGAATGAAAACACTAGGCTGAAAATCAGTCTGTACGAGCAAAAAACGAATGCAGCGTTGGATAGCTGGAAGTGTCTACTATTCCAGTACGAAAACACGTTTTTGTCGCTATAGTAGTATTTTTTCTATAGAGGTTAGAAACGAAAGTGTTTTTTTCTCGTGCCGATAACAATGTGTGGCGAACAATACGAGCAACGGAAATTTAAAAAAACTCCGACTGAGTGCTATAAGTTGTTGAAAGAGGCCTATGGTGAGAATTCTCTATCTCGTGCGCGTGTTTTCGAATGGTATAAACGGTTTTCTGAAGGCCGAGAGAGCACCAAAGATGATCAACGTCCAGGTCGACCTGTCTTTGTTTTTACTCCGCAAACAGTGACCAAAATCAATGAAATTGTGGGCGGAGATCGTCGTGTGAGCATTCGGATGATTGCTGAGACTGTAAACGCCGATAAAGAAACTGTCAGAAAATTTTTACATGACGAGTTGAACATGAAGAAAGTCGGTCCCAACAACAACAATGCACCTACCCATAATGCGCTGGCTGTTAAGCGTTATTTAGCCGCTAGAGGCACTCCAGTGCTCGAACACGCGCCGTACTCGCCCGATTTAGCATCCTGTGACTTTTTCCTGTTTCCGAAAATCAAGTCTGTCTTAAAAGGAACCCGGTTCGAGTCGATGGAAGAGGTGAAGCGAAAATCGGCGGAGCTCCTAAATGCTCTTACAAAAGAAGACTTCCAGCATTGCTTTGACCAATGGAAAAAGCGAATGGAACGGTGTGTGGCGAGGCCGAGAGGAATACATTGAAGGGAAGCATTCGATGTAGAATAATTTTTAAAATAAAACTCTTTTTCATAAGCAGTCTCGTTATTTAATAGCCAGACCTCGTAGTACTAGAAACAAAAACTTCCACTGCACATGCTAAACACAGTTTTATTTATAACCATCAATTCGATTACAAAAATATTTTGACTAAAGAAACCTATTATTATAATTATTATAA
Source organism: Endomychus coccineus (assembly GCA_958510875.1). Classification (NCBI taxonomy): domain Eukaryota; kingdom Metazoa; phylum Arthropoda; class Insecta; order Coleoptera; family Endomychidae; genus Endomychus; species Endomychus coccineus. The sequence continues at coordinate 10,053,968 of OY294069.1, forward strand.
TTATTACAAACGATCTATTCTGGAGATGATTCATATAAAACGTGACTCCAAGGCTGTAAATCAGAGAACAGACATTCTGTCATCAAGTCAGATTTATACTAATTTGGTTAATTGAGACCCTTGCAAATTCCTACATGGGCTGTAGAATGTTAAGAATATTGTTATGATTTCATTTCCTAAACAACATAAAATAATAAAATTTGAATTTACCGAACATTAAAATTAGAAAAGATTAATAAAATATATAATATATGGAATTAAAAACATTATTAAAAGTTAAATTGTAGATAGTATAAGATATTAAACAATGTATAACAAAATAAAACCAGAATGTAATATAGAATAAGAAGTGAATACTAGAAAACTGTGAAAGTAGATAAACGTACAGTGATACGAACGAAGAAATCATAATTGAAATGATTCCAAAACTATCATAAGATAGCACAAACTATTAAAATATGTTATAAATTTAAGATAGAATTAGGAAATTTGAGTTATATAATGTTATAGAAATGTTATTGATAATTTATATTATGTATTAGATTTAAGAAATGGCAAATGTCAAAATTACCATAAATATTGGAATAATCAAGTTAATATGAACCTAATCATAGGTTATCTTATACCAAAATATGTGGAAAAATGTAGGCAATATTAATTTGAAAAGCAGGAATCATCATCACTTTAAATAATTTGAAAATCTTCAATAATTCAAAATTTAAAGAATACTCTATTCTGATTGGTCGAGACGATTTAGAAACTTCAAACAGTCAACAATTAAAAAGTTATGTCAAAATTCAACAATGACCAAAGCCTCCTTGATAAGGAAAGAAAGCACCTCATTGGTTAAAAATTGAAGCTCTATAAAAAGAAATCTGAAATAGAAGCCAGGTCAGTTTGCATTTACATCAGAGATCCAAAGCATCTTCTGCAGCTCAAGTATAGTTCCATAACCTTAGTTTTTGGATAACATCGGAGAACCCAAGTAGTCTCCATAGCTTTGACAAGTTGAAGTAACCGAAGCAAGTAAATTATTCCTACGAATCAAGTAGTGTTCCTGAGTATTCGAACAAAGTAAGGTTATAATAACCACAGTTAATAAATAGCATCATAGAACATCCATTCTTCGATAAAGTTCCAGTATATCATTGAAGAAGTTTTATATCTTGAAAGAGTAAAACAAGTTAACAAGTAATTATCAACATTTCCAGAATGTATAAAGAAGTAACAACGTAGTTTACCTGGTGTATGTTAACAAAGCAGAGTATTGTGTTTTTAAAGTGAATTCATCGAATAATCAAGAAGACAAAATCAATTGAACATTGCCCACATTTTCAATCATATTATTGGATATAAACTAAAAGTAAGTTTGTTTATAATATCATCATTGTATTGTTATTTGTATATCTGAATGAAAGATTGTCGTTTGTAACTTTGTAAACAAGTATTAATATTGAATAGTTTTTTGAGGTTAAAACATAGAAATATTAGAACATAAAATTAAATCGTTAATTTGTAACCTGAGATACATAGAGTCATAAATAAATTAAATATAGAAACTTTTAACATTCAAACAAAATATTGTGTTTAATTCCATATAATATAAAAAAATCATTATCATTCAAATCAATCAAAACAAATCAAAATAAAAAAAAGCTAGCCGGTAGAATATAAAGTAAAATAAAATTGAACTAAACATAAATCATTAATTTATAAATAAAAAGTTCAAACCCTTTTTAATAACAATTGTCACCACAAAGTGGGGCAAATAAACTCAAAAGAGTTTTTATTAACAGTATATTTTAGGTATAATGCTCAAATAGCAATATTTTTATCAAGGTCTGACAACCTTTTTCTATGATCTGATGATGGTCGTTGATATTCTGGAATACATTCTTTGTAATTCATTATCGGCCGAAGTATTAGCAGCTAGGTAGCGAATAAGTTAATGTTCGTGTCGAAATTGAGTGTTTGTGTGTGTGTGTTCGAATTCAACAAACAGCTACCTGTTTTGAACGGATTTAGGGACACGCTGATAAGGTCTTCGTGAGAATATATGCAATCTTAAAAGTAGTTTGTTTGCATACTTCAAATATTAGACGAGCCTGCACTTGCGATTACACATTATTATGTTAACTTGCGATTTTTACTTTGCTCATCATGTTTGTACATCTGGCCTTTCTCACACTACCTCAACTCTAGGTACATTACCATGTATCCATATTAATATTAATTGTTGTGAAACGAACCTGCCTTCCATGACTGTTAGATGTGAATAAACAACTTTATATGTCAGCGAAATGCTCATCAAACATGGGACCATGTTGCAGAAATCGTGCCCTATTATATTCTTATAGCAAATAAGGTTACATACTTGAATTCGGAATAACCAAACCTTAGTTTTGTTTTTAAGCTATTGCATATAGCTTTTATCGCGGGCTTTGAGCGCGGCGACCGAATCAAGAAAAAAAAACAAAAGATTTAGATTTCCGTAACGGAAATCTTCCGTAACGGAAATCTAAAAAAACAAAAAACAAATACTGTAATGAAATATCCTGACACCCACCATTCCGCCCAAAATACTTTATTACTACTGGCGCCGGCCGCACGGGGTTCGAAACGGCCCCAAATTAACAAAATAGAGGTAAAATGTATAAACTCTAACTTACGCGCAGGGAGCTCCTGGAGGCATATGTCAAAATGTTTGCGTTCGTAGCTAATTACATAAGACGTCTGGCGTTCATGCAATTGTGTTTTTATACAATTCGAACCTTCTAATTTCGATAGGCCACGTGAAAATCCCGGAGCCGGAAGCGTTATAGAGATCTGAACGTTAACACTTTCGTATAAAATTGTGTTTGCAAGTCAACTGTCACCATAGATAACTCTACTACCGGTAGTAGAGTTATCTATGCTTATCACAGAATACTCTTCATAGAGATCAAAATGATACTCTTACGTGACGCCTTTTATGTTTCCCCTACGTGGCGTCTTTTGGTACTACACTATATGTTCAACAGTCGATTGAAAATTTGATTTTGAGGAAAAAGTTCCTATTAACATATACGCAGACGCTTAGTTTTTGAGATACGGGTGTTGAAATTGAAACAAAAATTTCGGTTTTTGCAAATATCTCCGGAACTGTTTATCGTACAGAACACATCTTTTGCGAACATTTTCTACTTATAGCAAACTATGTTCCATGCGATCAAAAAATTTTTTTACTCATAATTCGTGAAGATTTTGAAGGAGTAGTGGATGTTTTTCTGCCCAACTTTTTCCAGTGGCGTAGTGCTATGCAATAGCTTTACCGCGGCAGTCCCCGAGTGCCACACATTTCATTTTTTTATTTATGTTGTGTCAATTAAAAATACGATGTTCGAGTTGCGTCCCGCACTAAAAAAACCTATACAAGTATAGCTTTAAAGATAGTAGTGCATCATTAATAAAATTCTACGCTAGCAATCTGTATTCTTCAAAATAAATGTTTCCAGTCAAGAAAGTGACCAAAGGCGTTCCGCAAGGCACTATATTAGGAACTATTCTCTTTTTGATACATGAATAAATGATTTCCCAAATTATGTCCCATCTGCAGATGTGTGCCATTTGCAGATGACAACAAACTACAAGTTGAAGGTTGTAGCCGGCATGAAGTACAGGGTTCTGTTCTACTTTTTCGAGAAAACAACGGTGGTCAAGACAGATTTTTGATACGTCTTTTAGTTTCAGTTTAGGCTACAGCCAAGAATTGGAAAATCTTCGATTTCAGGTGACTTCTCTAGCGCCGGCACCTGTATAAGTATTTTCAAAAATAGACAATCCAAAACCCTGCTAGATAAATGTAAGAAAAAGGATGTTTTGAAAAGTATAAGGTTAGACAGGAACAACTGAGAATAATAACAGGATTCATGACTGGACACTGCCAAATCAACGGTCATTATGGGCACAGTTGGCTTAGTGAACGATGAGACATGTGTATTCTGCAAAATAACCAACACGTGCTAACCGACGGCCAAGATACCCTGCTCCGCAGGAGCAAAAGTTTCGGGACATCATCATCATCATCATTTGAGGGAAGGAGGCGTAGCCTCCAAATGCACATAGGCCACTTAGTTGGGGCCATTGTGCGCCTCCAAGCGGTAACTCTAGATACTAATTGTTTATTTTTGGATGCAATGACGAAGGACACTTGAGAAGGGATGTAGGGATGTAGCACCAATGATAATTGTCCATTATCATATGAATCGTTGAAGATCCAAATTAGACATATAAATGAATTTGGAATTGATTCCTTAAAAGAGGTATCAAAAAAACTTTTCCTTTTAATAATAAACATATTTTTTTCATCAAGCTAGTTTCATTTAATAACGGTCATCAAGAACAATTTTTCTAGCATTTTTTAAAACAATATAAACCCTCTTTGGTTAACCGCAACTCGGTAAGGATTATGTTAGTACTAAAGAATCCTTGGGGAAGGGCCACTTTTTCAGGTACAGGATGCAACTCGTATGCAGACATTTAAATTGGTAACGTTGCAGTCTAACCTTATAGATTTCAACGTGGGAGGTGGGTTATACAATGATTCTAACAATCAGTTCCAAATGTGTCTGAAGAACGACATATACACAAGATATCGGACCAAATTACCTTCTGGTCGAGTTCTCTGGCATTTAGTTCAAATGAGACCGACAGTAATATTTGAACAAAGAATGTTGTTGCACGTCTGAATGTCGTTATTTTTAACATGTCTCACGTTCCAATTATTTATTGTAATTTAAATTCCGTATGGTTCTCATGCGCATTAGTCTTATCATTTCCCGATTCAACGCTTATTCACTTCCTGTATTACCGATACCACTAATGTACCAGGTGATTGTCGTAACACATTTTGTTTGTACAAGCGAAAAATTGAAACTGTATCGAATACTTTTTTAATCATCAACTTTAGGCGAACTAATTAAATGTTTGTAAGGGCACTGAGCCTTTCATGTGCAGGGACCTTCCCAAGTGACGAATATCTGGTAGGGGTCCCAGTTTCCGTTTCCTCTTGGAAAGAACCATTTCGGTCTTTTCAGGATTCACTCTGAGTTCCTTGGCCTGGCACCAGCTAGCCACGATGGCAAGCGCAAGGTTCTGAAGCTCGCACAAGGTAGCCGCATGTCTCAAGGGGCACAGCTGCCAAGTTGTCTGTGTAGGCTTGGGCGTAAAACCTGGCCTCATTCAGCTCGACTAACAAGCTGTCCACCACCAGGCACCAAAGGAGCGGAGACACTACTCCCTCGAGGGACGTGTGTACATGCAACGCTGCCGTTGTGGTGCGTTGCTATCAGTCTCTGCGAGAGCATGGTCTTGTTCCACCTGACCAAGATGTGATCGATTGCTTGTCTCTCCGCAGCATGACACATGGACTCGAAGGAGGTACTGTCGAACGCCCCTGCGATATCCAGAATAACGCCTATGGCACACTGTCCGAGACTATTAGCTCCTTCGACCTCGGTAAACAGGTGATGAAGCGGAAAATCCTTCAATGCGTCGTCTTCGATATACCTATCGATCAGCCTCTCCAGCGCTTTCAAGAGAAAGGATGTGAGGCTGATAGGGCGGAAAGATTTGGCTTGAGTGAAGTCGGTTCTTCCCGCCTTGGGAATGATAACGACTTTGACCGACCTCCAAAGCCTTGGTATAAAGCCAGAGGCGATACAAAATCGGAATATCGGGAGCACCGGGTTGATGATAAGCTCCAAGCCCTCTCGTAAAAGAGCCGGGAAGATCCCATCCTCACCCGCCGATTTATAGGGCGCAAAGTTCGAGATGGCCCAGCGCCAGATACTCTGAACCAAATTTGAAAGTTATCTGTCCATTGGTTTTTGAAAAAACTGATTGGGGGTAGTCACCTTCCAGGGGAACACTTTTGAATAGTGTGTGCTGAAGCGTTCGCCACACATTTCTGAGACACACTGTATATTCACTATACAGCTTCCGTAAATAGTTCATAATATTGCCTCTATCCGCATATTTGAAATCTATCAAGTTCTGTACCCACTGGTCATAAAGACTCAATGTGACTCTTAACAATAACAAGTGAAGAAAGTTGTAATACACGAATATGCTTTTAAATTAATCAAGACTACAGTGACAACTTTGGAAAAAATATTATAATTGTTGTAATTAGAGATTTATATTTTCTGACAATAAAATGTTCATAATTTGTAATTAAAGTATTGTCTATCCGGGATAACCTTCGTTATATTTCTATGAAATTGAACAGATAGGAAATAATAAATAGAATCCAAAAGCGGAAAATAGATAACCTTCTATTATACGCGAGTCCTTAAACGACTCCTCCGCAGGCCTACCAATATAATTATTTAATTGCCGATTTGTATATTCGAACAGGAAATGTAAAATCATAGAATATACATACTTCCATATCCATATTGAATGAGATTTCGGTGTATGTCCACATCCTACGATATATAGTATCGATGGAACACGTAATCTTTTATTTTCCTCATTAGCGGAACAAAGAAGTGTCCATGAAAAGTGTCAATGTGTTTTTGGGTCAAATGTAGATGATGGTATAGTACGTATGATCGTTATCTTTGAGTCACTCACTTCATTCTTCCGATATTCTATAATTACTTCAGTCGTTCTAACAACTTGAAATTAATTTAATAATACAGCGGCTCAATTGGTGAACTTCTCCTTGAAGATCTTAGGATTACAGATAATTAATAAAGATTCTTGACCCAGGTATGAAGTATACCGGGTGTCCCAGTATACCTGTTCCAATGGATTATCTCAGCCATTTCGAAAGATAAAAATCTGAAAATTTCATGATCTCCAATTCGTTCAAGGAACCTTCAACTGAGAAAAACAAAAATTGAAAGTCACTTCCGGTTTGACCGGAAGTGACTCTCACTTTTTTATTTCAAATAGAACCCTGATTTCTATTCAAAATTATCTTTCCAACGATGTATCACACTTTGTATTTTACATTTGATTTGATGGAGAAAACGACAATTGAAACAATTGCAGTAGGCTACGATATTTTGTGTAATCTTGATTTTGACTTCAATAAAAATTGATAATTCATGAACAATTTTGCATTCGAGATGATGAAGAGAACGTCAAATTTCAAATTATTAGAATTGTAGTAGAACTGGAAGAATTAATAATTCTTAAATGAAAATCTTAGTGTGCCATGGAAACATTTGAATACATTTGTTTGTAACTTTGATAGTGATACATCGTTGGAAAGATAATTTTGAGTAGAAATCAAAAATTGCAAAAAACATACAGGGTGCTATTTGAAATAAAAAAGTCAGTCACTTCCGGTCAAACCGGAAGTGACTTTCAACTTTCGTTTTTCTCAGTTAAAGGTTCTTTGAACAAATTGGAGATCATAAAATTTTAAAATTTTTATTTTTTGAAATGACTGAGATAATCCATTGGAACATGTATACTGGGACACCCGGTATATATCAGGTGGGTCAATCAAACGAAACACAGCCGATATCTCATATACCGTTCGTATAAAAAAAAATCGCTCGGACCCGTTGATTTTTATTTCCCGGGGGAAAGATTTTGCCTATATCATCAAACTTGTAACTTTCAACCCCTCGCGGGGGTTAGCTTTAACCCCCAACATCTTAGTTTTACAAATATGGTGCAGCCGTTTTTGAGAAAATAAGGGAACAACAATGAAAACAAAACGATTTCTCAATAATTATTGCTAGATGAAAAAATTTGAAATCCTCTTGATTTTTATCTCAGAGAAGTCTTTTGTGCATAATTTTCAACTCTTTAATTTCTCTTTATTATTTATTTTAATAAGGAAAGGTTTTCTACATTCCTCAATTCATTTACCCACATTTGCCCTCGCAAAACATTGTTTTGATTATCAACATCAATTCGATTACAAAAATGTTAATATTTTAACTAAAGACACCAATTGTTATAAAAGATCTATCCTGGCCATGATTCACATAAAACGTGACTCTAAGTCTGTAAATATAGAACAGCCGTTCAATCATTAAGTCAAATTTATACTAATTTGGTTAATTGAAACCCTTGCTGATTCCTACATGCGTCTTTATAATGTTAAAAGTATATTTTAGGTAGAATGCTCAAATAGCAATATTTCTGGTTAGGTCTGACAATCAGTTTTAAGAAATCTCGTTTTAGACATTGATACGTCTTCCGATCATGGTCGTGAGACCGAAACGTACGTAAAGACGAAAATAATAAGCATATGTGTAAGTGTGACCTACTTCCCGAGAATTTATATATAATTCATACCTAGGTCAAGAATCATTATCAACTAACGGTTAATGTAACATGTTATGCTATCCATATTTATAGCCTTAATATCTTTTGTTCATCGGGCAATTTATTCTACTTACATAGAAGCTCAACCAGCATGCGATCGCAAGATCGCGATCGCATCATAAATATAATGTACTTTACTTGTTTCATAATTGTATTTAAAAATCGATTGCTGTGCACTGCCAAAGGCCCTGCTGAGCGCTCCTCTGTAACCTCTTTCAAATAAAAAAAGCGCCCTGGCATCACATTGGTAGACAAACGGCGAATACTTATTGTTGCGTCATCATCAACATGAGTTAACAATCTTTTCATCTTGCTGCAAGCGGAACAATTCGAAATGCAGGCAAAAATCGGTTTCCCTTAATCCGCAACAGAGATGAAAACGATTTTCGATTGGTCCATCTACGATTAGGACAAATATATTTGGATATTTGTCCACTGCGACGTAAAAGATTGATTGTGTCCCCTTCTGCTGATGGGCCATTCAGAATGTCTCAAAGGCTACTGCAATTCCTCATACCCCCTTAGGAAGTTGAGGATATCGGATGGCTTCAAGTAAGTTACATATCCCTCTTTTATTTGGTCGTCCCCTAGGTGTCGTGTCCTTGGATTTTGCCAGGTAGTGCATTCTGCGAGGATGTGGATAGAAAGTTCGTCCTTCTCTTCGCAGAACCTGTACTCTTCTTCCTCTACTTATCCCAGCTTCTTATGGTGTTCTTTCAACCGGCAGTGCGCTGTTAGGATTCTCCCGTTCAATCAATCAATCATTCAAAACGAGGGCGGACAAGTTGAGGGCACTTAGGCCGCTTGATTGGGTCCATTGTGCACCGCTTGATACAAGACTCAGTCCAGCAGACCTAAGGCAGCGCCGAAGGCTGGGATTCTACATGGGCTGATGTCTCTTATATGGCCTCAGGTAACATCAGAGAAGTCAGTGCTGGACATTCTACAAGGTTATGAGAAGCAGTTTCGTTCGCGCCTCCGCATCTACTTCCTCCTTGGTTTTTTTCTCAGGTTGGTGCAGTCGTTAGATGTCTTCTGGTTCTAGTTCTATCTTTGTCTGCTTCAATCCTTGTAGTTCTATCCAGTGATGGGATCTTTTATTGTCCACTTCTACCTTCGAGTTCTCCCAAAATTGTGCTGACTCTTATTCCGCACAAGGGTTCAGGTCCCAGAAATGGTGTTTCGGCCCCTGTTTTTACGAATAGATACCCGCTACCATTCTTTCATAACTCACGAGCCGCCACTGCCCTCCACTCCGGTGTGTTCAGGAATCCATAGGCGGGTAGCTGCATTGTTCTTGCTTAGTTTGTTTAGTTTATCCAAGCATTCCCAAACCATCTTTGGCATTGATGGCTGCTTGACTATCCGGAATGATGACTATTTCTTGTCTACAGAAGAATTTTTCTTTATTGAAATGGACACATTTTCCTATGGCGTGAATTTCCGCTTCAGTTTCAGGCCCATACAATCCTACTCCAGTTACTTCTGTTGTTTTAGGGTCACCAGTGCCCACTTAATGGCAATATCTGCGTAACTACATGCCGCAGCGCGGATTACTCTCCAGTTTTTGTGGTATTCATTGCATACATGGATAAGCCAAAGGAAATTATAATAGACATATCATATACTGGTTAGTGAGCCATTATTTCAGCCTGTTAAATGTGGTAACGAAATTTAACCTCATCATAAAGTGTATAAAGCGACTACGAACGCAAGAATTCACTATGAACTAGTAAACTCGATATGCTTACATAAAAATTACTTGGGTAACGAAAGTAAAAGGGCGACGGGAACTAGCGAATTATAATTCAGCATTACGCTCGAGTTTCGCCATATCGAGACTGTTCATTATCGAATTAAAGATTAAATTAAAAATGTTGCAATCACAATTCGCGCTCCGACTAATGGCATTAAGGACGTGACGTGTCGTCATGCCTCTAGTACAAACAGCTTTCATAAATGTCGCTCAGTGTCGGTGGTGCGTTATTCGGTTTTCACAAAATATCAGGGTTGAGTAGATTTCAATCAGGTGATTCGAGAATCGGCGACTTCAATCTGAATTTTTAATCAACTACGAGACGTTCTTCGATAGCACACGTTTACCCGAAGAGCCAGCCATCCCGAGACAATTTAGTATTCGCTCTCGATCAATGAATGTTTGGTCATTCGGAAGACGAGCAAAACTACTCAACATCTAACAAAAATTGAGAACTCGTTCACTTAGTCCGTTGGTAGCTCAAGTAATGGCTTACACCAGCAGACACGATTTCACTAAAATCGAAAACAACTACATTTATTCTCAATAGCATCATGCACCATTTCTCAACTTCATTCCAACGACATCACTCCCATTTGTCGGAAACGACCCTGACAAATTTACAATTCTTCATGAAAAGTGTGGAAAATACAACTCGAAACACGCTATTTGACATTTTTAACCCAACCTAACCTATCCTAATTCAACATTTTTTGATTGAAGGTGGGAAAAATGCAAGTATCTACTTTCTACTCTAATAGTAAGAAACACTCACCCTTGTTCACTAAAAATACTGTTAAATACTGAGGACTATAGATGGGCGATTTTAAATCGATTCAACGATGAATCGATTGAAAGGAGTCGATGAATCGGAAAAATGAATCGATTCAAATCGTCTAAATTAATTCGATAACGATCGTGCAATTTTGTTGACGACCTGTATTGAACGATAGTACAACTTTCTTTTTTTTTCTCCATCGATTATAAATTTCTACCACTTCTTTGATAGAATGGTTGTGCTGCAGAAAAGGGTTCTCCATTACTACATCGTTATTTCCCACTATGTGAAAACAGCTCTCTTCTGGATAGAATCTAAGAGCTTCAGAGTATGTTTTGGATCCGAACTCCAAACATATGAACAGTATTCCAAGACAGGTCGAATCTGTGCTTTGTACAGGGATATCAAAAATTATCTTGGTCAAGGGTGGTTGTGGAATCTAAAACGTGTGTCTTACTTTACGTTTGAAATAATTATGTCACTGTCACACTGACATCATCAATAACCTACAAATTTCATACCTATTTATTTCAGTTGTAAAACAATAATGAACTACAAATTAAAAATTATCTTGGTCAAATATGGCGTTGAAGTGTTTCGCGAAACTGGTTGTGACTCATAAAAAGGTGCTGGTAGACCAAGAGTTCGTACAGAAGAAGTTGTCAATGACGTTCGTCAACGTATGGAAGAGGAGCCTGCAAAACCTTTGAAACGTCTTTCTCAGGAAATTGGACTTTCTTGTGGAACATGTCAGAAGATTTTAAAGAAAGACTTGAACATGCATCCATATAAGATGCAAGCACATCAAGCTCTCCTGCCCGCAGACCACCCCAGACGCCTTGCTTACTGCCATTCGTTTGTCAATAATTTAATGAATGACGATCTTCTGGACTTACCTTTTTTTCTGACGAAGCGTGGTTCCACTTTTCGGGATACATCAATTCTCAAAAAATGCGAATGTGGAGCAATGATAACCCTCATGTTTTTACTGAATCGCCACAACATGCTCAAAAAATCGGTGTTTGGATGGCAGTTTCTCGCAGAAGAATAATTGGGCCAATAGAAAGGTACAGACAACTTTTTGGCTGAATTTGTGCAACAGTTAAAGGATGATGAACTTCGGTACGGTTGTTTCCAGCATGACGGTGCAACAGCAGCACATACTACACGAGAAAATATTGCTTTTCTCCGCGAGTTTTTTGATGACCGGCTGATAAGTTTGCATACAGAAGTTGAGTTTCCTCCGAGATCACCTTGTTTGACAATTATGGACTATTTTATATTTCCTTACTTAAAAAACAAGATTTTCGCAACTCCGGTAAATAATTTGCAAGAACTTCAACAAAGAATAGTTCAGCAATGTGCAACCATAACGCCAGAAATGCTGCAAAACTGTTTTCACAGCATGAGGATGCGTGTCAACTTGTGCATCGAACAAAACGGGGGACATTTCCAACAATTACTGTAATTTACTTTTTATTGTTACTAAAACCGTTATTTCATAATTTGTAGTTCATTATTGTTTTACAACTGAAATAAATAGGTATGAAATTTGTAGGTTATTGATGATGTCAGTGTAACAGTGACATAATTATTTCAAACGTAAAGTAAAACACACATTTTAGATTCCACAACCACCCTTGACCAAGATAATTTTTGATATACCGGTAGATTATGAGGAGTAGCTGGGATGTAAAGTAGCTTTTGACATGGAATAGGAAACCAAATTTTAGTGAAGCGGGTATCGCAATGGACCTCACATGATCATTCCATGCGAGGGTGCTGTTGGTGGTGATCCCGAGCATCGATATCGAAAACTTTAAAATAATAGTTCTACATGACATCATCATATTAGAGATTGTCGGGCCCCCCTTCCTGGAGAAGACGCAAGCTTGAGTTTTGGTTGCATCAAACGTTACTAGATTATCAGATCCCCATTTCAAAATCGTTTCCAGATCCCCTCAATCTCGCTCCTCTGGCTTCATTGGAAGGTATAGGAGCTCTAGATTAGGAAGCGGCATGAAGTGTACCATCATCAAACCCATGGACGGGACAAGTGGTCACTTCCAGGAGATCGTTGATATGGAGCAGAACAAAGTTGGTGCCAAGACAGATCCCTGTGGAACAACAGCGTTGATAGACATTGGATCGGAGGATAATCCGTCAACCACCACATGAAATGACCTTTTGAAAATGTTACCTGCCATCCAGCAACACGACACTGGCCTTTTACCTGTCAAACATGTTAAATATTTGCACTAACAGATGTTGGAATATCCACAACAGTTAATATGTAGGTACATAATTGTATTAATTTTAGTACTGTCTTGTTATGAAATGCTTTACTTTGAATAGAAATGAAAAAACCGATACAGATTTTGTAAAAGACCCAAAGATGTGGCCTCTATGATGCCAAAATAGACACTTTAGAACTCATAATATTCGAAAAACCGTCTTTATATGAACCATTTGACAGTTGGCTGTTATAGCTTGGAGTAACAGGCATATCATTGGTAACAATGGAATATGGGATTAGTGAATTTTAAATATCAGTTATACTGGATTTCCCATAATAGACTACCCATTTTATATTATTAATAAATTCCCTACGAGATAATTAAATAGGTTGTTCTCTGTGGGATTATCTTCTGTAGTCTTTGGGATTTGAGTAAATTATTAATCAAGTAGGCGCCTGTCACAAATAAATGTTAAATTAATAATTTCGTGGAACGCCATTTTTCTACGAGAAGTTTGTTAGTTTTCATCAATAATTATTTAATTTCTTTGCTTTGAGACATTATTTCAACATCCGTTTGAACTTTCATGGATTACTCAGTCCAACAACGTGTGTTTTGTGTAGATACTTATATGAGAAGCAATTCGATGGAAGAAGTTAGGCGTGCATTCCGGCGTCAGTTTAATAACAACAATAGGGGTCACGCGCCAAATCGTAAAACTGTTAAGTTATGGGTTCGTCATTGGCGTGAAAACGAGTTAGAATTGCGTTTACGAGAAGTCCTAAAAGGTCTGCTAATCGACAAACCTTTATCCTAGGAATATCGAAGAGAAGCTTAGATCGAATTCTTCAAAGGGATTTAAAATTTCATCCCTATGAATACCAAATGGCACAACACCTTAGCAATCAAGATAAAGAAGCAAGGTTAGCGTTCTGTCAAGAATTTTTGGATTTACATCAAGGAGCAATTCACAGTCTCCTAATGACCGACGAAGCAAATTTTTATTTGAACGGCATGGTCAATAAACAGAATTTTAGATACTGGTCAAATGAAAATCCTCGTGAAATCTTTACACAGAACCTCCATATTCCACAAGTTGTTGTGTGGTGTGGAGTAGGATCTTTTGGTATTATTGGCCCTTATTTTTTTGAGGATGACAATAACTGCGCTGTAACAGTAACATCCGAGCGCTACGTTAATATGCTAGAGACATTTCTCATTCCAGAATTAAATAGACGAGGATTACTAAACAATGCCTTACTATTCCAACAAGATGGGGCAACAGCTCATACCGCCAGAAACTCAATGAGGGTCCTGCGAGAAATGTTTAATGGCCGACTCATTTCTCGATTCGGAGATTTGCCTTGGCCTTCGAGGTCCCCCGATTTAACGGCACCCGATTTTTTCCTGTGAGGATATTTAAAAGCCAAAGTGTTTGCGAGTCGTCCAGGTACAATCGAGGAACTGAAAGTCAAAATTCGTGAAGAAGTTGAAGGAATAGACGAAGGTTTGCTTGCTAGGCCGTGTAGTGAACCACTTTTTATCTAATATTGAAAAATTTGTGTTGAAGTTGGTGGAGGTCAATCAGAAGACGTGATTTTCAAAAGTTAGAATTAAATTATCCAAATATTTATAAGTTATCATAAATCCCAAAGAGTTAGCTGTAATTTAGTAAAATAAAAAGTTTGTTTTGTTAACTAAAATTTTTTTATTCAAATATTAAAATGGGTAGTCTATTATGGGGAACCCTGTAGAATCCCAACACTAAATGAAAGGTCTTAATCTCCCAATCCTGATAATTGCCGTCATATTGTTTAAACTTTACAAACTCCTTTATTATAATATCCATACCAATAAAATTATGTCCACAACAACATTTAGTTGCGTGGATAAAAAAAGGAAACGGACGAGACTCCATTTACTATATATTCCACTTCTTGAATTACTGTTTATTAGGATGATTAATTAGGTCAGAAATCTAATACGTAATGACATTCGTTTCAGGGACATCCCGCGAATACATATCAAATCTTTCGATCTCGCAACCGTTTAGCATTTTCGATAAACGACCTTGCCCTTTACGTGGTCCAAGCTATTTGTAACGACACACAATTTCGCACAATTATCATCATCATCATTGCTCTTGGCTTTCTTTGAATCGCGCGAGCCTTTCGACGAATTACCTCTAATCGTCCGCATCCTGTTATGCAACATAATCGCAGCAAAACAAAACGATGAGGCTCAATTAACAGCAACGGTACCGGAATGAGTTATACGTTTGAGATATCATAATGAAAATTTTTACACGAACATTAGGACATCTTTAATACTTTATGTGGATATTTCTATTTTTTTTTCATGACGCATATTTGTAATCCAAGGCTAATTTGATATTTTTAAATAGCAACAGTGAATTGGGCATCGTTGAAAACAGCATTTTTTTTCGATGTCAACGATCTACATATTGTTTTTTCATTGTATACGATAACAGCAAACGCACTTATGCTGATGTTGGTCGAGTATTTAATGATGTACATCCGAATAAAAACATATCACTATAAGAGTCAACAGTTTCAAAAACGTTGAAGATTCAGTGATACATGAACGTTGAACATCGTATAAAATTAGGAAGGTAAAGAACAAGTATAGTCAAAGAGCCAGTGTAGCATTGTGAACTCTTTGATGAGTATTTTTTAAAGTTTTTTTTTGGTTCGGCCGAGAGTTTTCCAGATATATCGTCATTTGCAAGTAAAATTGAATGGTCTATTCTTTATTGGGAGCTGCAGGAACAGGTGAAGCCACCTCTGGGGCATTATTCTTATTATTTGATGCTACTTCCTTTGTTCATACAGCAATTTGTCTTTTCATCAATGACGAGAAATTTTTTTAACATTGACTATAGAAAAAAGTTCGTTCTGCTCCGCACTAGGTGAAACGATATTTGCGTATCTTAGGTTGCAGAATTTTCAGACAATATAAACTAAACTCGAGTGCGTTTTTCATTGTTCAATTTCAAAATGTTCCCATTCGTCTGACATATAAAACTCAGAGTCTGGGTTTCGCTAAGTTGCGTAGTGGTTGGAAGCATTTTCTATCTGCAAATGGTAGAAATTCAGTGATTTGATAAATTAATAATGATTCTTGAATAGAAGTAATTTGGTAAACCATTGTTTAATTTCAAAAGTCTGAAAAAAATATATATTTAATGAATTTTATCCAGATTTTCATAGTACTTAAGTAGTTAGCCATTTTCCGCAGTTCAGACAATTTTTTTGCGATATATCTTAGTTCAACCAGTTGACATGGGGTGGGAAGGTGGTAGGATGGTTTTGATGTTATATGAACTTATTTTAATTGATGTTTATGTTTAATTTGCCCTTTAATATTAGTAAAATACCTTTTTATTGCAGTAAAAAGCCCAATTTTTACACATTACCCCCCTTTTAAAGAAATAACGCATATTTTTGATGAGGGTTGGAGCGGGTGGTGGTTAGTCTAGCTTAATGGCGTCATAAAAATCATGTTCTATACATCGCAAACTATCATAGCAGCAGTTTTGACCCTTAATATGCATTTTTTCCCTTAAATAATATTTAAAACTTGAAATTTCTAATTTTCTTGACAATTATGCTGCCATTTTAGACTTTTTTTTAATAGTATTTCAATTTATATAAACATTATACGATAATGAAAAATCATAAATAAAGAAAAATAATGCCTACAATGCTAAGAGTTTCACAGAAATCAGAATATACATTCACAGAATCATCACCCAGTAGAAAATAAGTAACGAAGGCGTTTAGAACATTCCATGTTCCTGTGTAGTCCAGTCACCCTGGTGTTCAAATCCCCGCAAAACCGTTTTTTTTACACAGGGGTATGAGACTTTTTTTTTATAGGATTTTTGGGTCGCTGAAAACGAGGGTGTCACTCAAAAATGGCGCCGAGCGCGGCTAACTGAGGTAAGGCCGTTTTTGACCATTTTCTGAGGGTTTTTGGGGGTTTTGAGGCCAAAAATGGGTCTTTTGGGGTCAAACAAAATTTTGTAGCAAGCCTGTGGCCCTTTGCACTTTGCCCATTGAAAACGAATCACGAAGCATATGATGGAAATGTTTGGCGCCATTTTAAAAAAATCCTAAAAAAATAGTAACAAAAATCGGAAAAATAAACTATTCTGGATCAAAATAGAGAACACTAATACGCAACTTTCTGCTCAAAATTTATCAAGCTAGCTATAGTAGAACTCGAGATATGGGTACCGAGACCTTTTGGCCGCTAGGGGCGCAATTTTGAGTTCTGGAGAAAAATCTGTCGTCACCTGTCATAGAAACATTTTGGCGGCGGTTTAAAGTCCACAAATGGAAAATGGCTGAACGTCATGGCGCTCTAGCGGTGAAATAACAACCTATAAAAAAAAATGTCAAGTGAACAAAAAAATAGGAAATTTTCCGATCTTTAATTTATCATTGGTACAGTTTTTCTCTAAAACCCCTTGTTTTTCCAGAAAACTCCAATAAACAGAAAAAGTCCAGGCTCCCCGGACGACTATGCTGTGTTAATTTTGTATCTCAGCATTTTTTAATTTATTTTGAATGACTTGTGTGTAAGTAGTGAGTAGGTGTATGTGTGAGTGAGTAGGTGTATGTGTGAGTGAGTAAGTGTATGTGGGAGTGAGTAGTGGTGTGCATGGGTAGAAAGGTGTGTATTTAAGCGTACGCGCGCACGTGTGTGCAGCTGTGTACGGGCAGCATCTGTGCAAGAAAAAATGGAGGGCCTTATACTAGCTGCTATAACAAATTTCGTTACATTCGTGATAAAGTTAATCAATCAAATTTAGATGATATTGTAGCTCATGTTATTGTAACTGTGCAAAATTCTGAAGTTGGTAAATTATTTTCTCTAGAAGATATTCTGAAGAGTTCTGATATACCAATCAAAAGTACACTACAGACCATAGTAAATAAAATTACAGATTTACATTTTGCTACTATCAATAATGATTACATATTATGCAATAATAAAACTATGAAAAAGCTTATTCGTCAAAAATGGAATTCGAACAAAACAAATTTGTCTTTTTCAAATGAAGAAGAAATGATAGATGCTGTGGCAAATTTGGTACTTACGGATATTTAAAAAAAAACTGATTATTATTTACATGACTCATATCCATCATGCAATTTTTCTTCCAAAGCGCTGCTTCTGACATTCCTCAGTCATTGCATGATTTGATCTCAAAAATTATCATGAAAAGTAAAAAATCTAAGGACCAGATAAGCTCGTGGGAAAGAAAAGTTTTATCTATTTGTCATGCGATTATTAGTTCAACAATCCCGAAAAGTTTTATATTTGTATCCTTCTGGGTTTAGGAGTTTTATTATACAAGAAAATCGGATCCAAGGACGTCATTAATATATTGGCATCTTTGGGTTTTTCAGTCAATTAGGCAGAAGTGCTCAAATTCGAAGCTTCTTGTATTAAAAGTGGTCGAGAAAGCATAAAAAAAATGTATTTTTTCATTGTTATATGAATATACAAAACCCAAGTTATATCAATCATATCATTTCCAAATCATTTTATAAGGTATTCACCTTCCTATCCATACACATCACGACTCACTCGCACATGCACCTACTCACTTACACACAAGTCAAAATTAACACAGCATAGTCGTCCGGGGGGCCTGGACTTTTCTGTTTATTGGAGTTTTCTGGAAAAACAAGGGGTTTTAGAGAAAAACTGTACCAATGATAAATTGAAGATCGGAAAATTTCCTATTTATTTGTTCACTTGACATTTTTTTTATAGTTTGTTATTTCGCCGCTAGAGCGCCATAACGTTCAGTCATTTTCCATTTGTGGACTTTAAACCGCCGCCAAAATGTTTCTATGACAGGTCCAAGGCCACAAACTTGGATTTAGATTGGACGATGACTCACTTAGCTGCTGCCGAAAGATTTTTCTCCAAAACCCAAAATTGCGCCCCCTAGCGGCCAAAAGGTCTCGGAACCCATATCTCGAGTTCTACTATAGCTAGCTTGATAAATTTTGCGCAGAAAGTTGCGTATTAGTGTCCTCTATTTTGATCCAGAATAGTTTATTTTTCCGATTTTTTAAATTATTTTTTAGGATTTTTTTACCATTTTTCCAAGTGTCAAAAATTTCAAAATGGCGCCAAACATTTCCATTATATGCTTCGTGATTTGTTTTCAATGGGCAAGGTGTGGGGGGCTACAGGCTTGCCACAGAATTTTGTTTGACCCCAAAAGACCCATTTTTGGCCTCAAAACCACCAAAAAACCTCAAAAAATGGTCAAAAACTGCCTTACCTCGGTTAGCGGCGCTCGGTGCCATTTTCGAGTGACACCATCGTTTTCAGCGACCCAAAAAACCTATAAAAAAAAAGTCTCATACCCCTGTGTGAAAAAAAGTTTTGAAAATACCAGGGTGACTGGACCAGTGGTACAGTGTATATTGGTGAAGCGGGACGTACAATAACGTGTAAACGCGCATTATTATAACTTCACGTGTAATTCTTGAAAATACATCTATAGAGCCTCAGAACCCCACTAATATGAATTATTGGTATATTATTCCCCAAAATCGTTATTTTATTGGGATCTTCAGAATTCAGGGTTTCGGAATACTGTAACACGGTTTATGGTCGTCTGAGGTTAAAAATAACGAAGGAATCATGAATCAAATCAGTTCGCAATTTTTCCTTTATTAAAATTAGAAAAATGTTCAGTTATCCTCTGGAACTTATTGCATAGGAACATAGATGACTGGTATTGGTACGAGTTTTAGGTATATTATCCCTCATGAGTATGATTTTGTCATTCTTTGGTAGTGAGGGGGTTGTTATTATGATTTGGTTATTTTTTAATTTTCATACCAACGCCGTCAACATTTTATTTTCAGAGAAATTGATGTA
This sequence comes from Endomychus coccineus, assembly GCA_958510875.1. Classification (NCBI taxonomy): domain Eukaryota; kingdom Metazoa; phylum Arthropoda; class Insecta; order Coleoptera; family Endomychidae; genus Endomychus; species Endomychus coccineus. The sequence goes on from OY294069.1 coordinate 10,074,003, forward strand.
CAATCGTAGAATCGTCCAAAAATATGAGTTATGGACAAGTGCATTGACAGCAAATGATCGATTATATAATAGTATATTAAAGAACGAGTTTCCTAAGACTCGTCTTAAAGCACGAATTCAAGTTGCGAAGCCACGAGTTTTTTTAAAGAATGAGTGCTTCAAGGTCTTAGGAAACGAGTTGTTTATACTATTTTTTTGTAATTTGCCCTTTTTAGGCCGTTTTTAAACAAAAATGTTTAATTTAGTCCATTATTAGGGATTTTTATGGTGGTTGGTAACATCTCTTCTTGAGTTGTTGACGCTCGACACTGTCATTTAAACTGACATAGTGATGACAAGATAATTCCGCATCAAGCTCGCCAACCTAAAAATTTTCGTAAAAAGTTCCGTGCTTTTTTGGATATTAAGACACGGCGAGTGATGACGTTGCGTTCGTTAATGGGTCAATTAGAAAATCAAAATGGAGGCAAATTACAAAAAATAGCATTGAATATCGATAAATATCCAGTATATTGGGTATGAATTATTTTAACAATGTCAAGTTCTCGGAAATAATTTTATGTTTATATTTGTTTCACATTGAATCAATTCTATTCCTTGGAGGTTATTTATTAATTATTTGAAACATACGAAACGGAAAATGCGAACATTTTAGTTCACTTTCCATAATATTTATCATTAATCTTACCCCTTCACTTTCAATTTGAGATTTTATGCCTGATGTCTCATACATCATTTTAATGAAATGGAATCATTCCAAATATTAAAAGATAAATTAGCAATTATTCTAATATTAGATGACGATTTATAAAACATCCAACCACTATTACACAATAATACAAACTGTATATTGATTAAAATTATTTAACTAGGTATATAAATCTTTTGTGAGCAAATAGAATAATTGAATTGTGTGGAAAATTTCGATAAAATCGTCAAAAACAAATCATAAATCCATCGTGTCAGCTTTCTGCACTTATCGCGCAAAAATAAATCCGAAATATAAATAGAATCAAATAAACGTAATTGTTACAAAAACATGTTCCACTTACTGACGTTGTATGCCATCTCTGAGCAAAGCCGGTAAGCCTCGGAAGGACAATCTAGCGCCGACAGAGTTGGATCGGTGTTGTCGGTTTTCACCGCCAGAGTGCGTCGACATCACATAAATTACAATAATTAATCACAGACACAACAAAAATAATCTGCAAAAGAAAGAAACAAAAAATAAACACAAAAGAATGATAGAGAAAAGGAAATCAATGTAATCTTACATAATAATTGCGAATTAACATAAAATACTACGAGCAAGAATCTTGTAAATAAAAGAATTGATGGCTTTAATGATTCAATTATTCTAATCTTAATAAGCCGTTAATGGTTAAGTATGTTATTTGTAAGTTAATTGTTATTGATGATTAAGCAAAATAGGTATGACTACCAGAAATGGATTCAGTTGTATCGGTTATAACGTTTATATTTGAAAGGCACATCAATCACGGCAATAAAAATGGAAATATAACAATTATTCAATAAGTTGAATGGGTACTTTAACATGTTGCATGCTGTTAATCATATAATCTCATATTTGAAAATTTTTATAACATAATTTAAGAAAAGGAAAAGAAACAAACACAAAATGCATGAAAATATAAATTCTCGGGAAATAGGTCACAATAACACTCTGTTTTAAATTTTCGTCTTTACGTACGTTTCGGTCTCACGACCTTCATCAGAAAAAAAATGAAATTAGAAACAAAGTTTGTAACATCTTGGCAAACAAAAAGAACAAACAGAAAGCAGAAATAGGTATTGCAAAGAATCGTTTTAACTATCATACAAAAATAACAAAAGAGTTCTTAGATGCTAACCCTCAAATTTTAGTTTTGAACGCGGATAAATGTAATAAAACCGTCATAATGCATAGAAATGACTATGAAAACAAAATGGGAAACCTTTTAAATGATGAAACAACTTATAAGAAATTAAAATCTGACCCTACTTTATCAGTACAAAATAACATGAATAAATTGATAAATAAATGGCATCAAGATAAGATAATCCCTATTGAATTAAAAGATAAATTAATTTGCCATAATGGGCTAGCAGCACCTTATATCTATGGGCTTCCGGAACTACATAAAAATGATATACCCCTAAGACCCATTGTAAGTAATATTGGCGCTCCTACTTACAATTTATCAAAATCTATCAATAATATAATAGGAAAAAATGAATTTTATGTGAAAGACTCATGGCATTTTAATGAATTTATAAAAAATCAATCCGTACCAATAAACCATCAACTAATTTCCTTGGACGTTGTTTCTTTATTTACAAATATACCTGTCGTTTTGGCATTGAATTGCATCAAAAAACGTTGGGCAGAGATTAAAAACCACACACCTCTTGATCAATCGGATTTTATAAATGCGGTAAACTCAGTACGGTGAGCAATATTTTGGACAAATTTTCGGCACAGCAATGGGATCTCTTATTTCAGCTACCATTGCTAACCTCGTTATGGAATGCCTAGAGGAATCCGTTATAAATTCATTAGATTTTCAGCCTGTATTCTTTAAACGATATGTAGATGATTGCCTTATGTGTGTACCCAACGATAAAGTTCAATATGTGATTAATAAATTCAACAATTTCCACTGTAAACTTCAATTCACTTGTGAAATAGAAATAAACAAAAACATAAATTTCCTAGATATGAACATTAGGCATGATGCAGATGGAAAAATAAAAACTTCTTGGTTTACTAAAGAAGTTTGGTCTCAACGTTATCTTCATTTCAATTCCGTTGCACCAGCTTGTTATAAAAAAAGTGTCATTAACAGCCTTACAGACCGCGCGGTGAAATTGTCCCACGCAGAAGACCGTCCCAAAAATTTAAAAATTGTTCGTAATACACTAGAAATGAATGGCTACCCAAAAACGTTCTTCAATCCTATCATTAAAGAGAGAATAAACAAAATCTATAATGGTTCTTCATATAAAAATAACATAACAGGTAATACAGACAATTATATAACTTTACCATACATTCCGGAGACCTCAGAAAAAATTAAGAAATGTTTGAAAAAGTACGATATAAATGTTGCGCATAAACCTACTAACTGTGTTGGGAAATATTTCTCAAATCTAAAACCTGTAATACCTAAAGATAAACAAACCCACACAGTATATAAATTGAATTGTTTAGATTGTGATGGAACTTATACTGGAATCTCTAAACAATATTTACAAAAAAGAATGTACGGCCCATAAGTATAGCACAAGAAATAATAACTTAGAAAATTCCACCGCCCTTGCTAAACACTGCTTTGATTATAACCATCAGTTTGATTACAAAAATGTTAATATTTTAACTAAAGAAACCAATTATTATAAAAGATATATCCTGGAGATGATTCACATAAAACGGAATTCCAATTCTGTGAACCATAGGAATGATATTCAGGGATTGAGTCAGATTTATACTAACTTGATTAATTAAAACTCTTGCAAATTCCTACATGCGTCTTTATAATGTTAAAAGAATATTTTAGGAAGAACGCTTAAAGTAAATTCTAATGCAGGTCTAAAACCTTTTCAAGTACGTCATAAATCTACATCTGGTTCGAGTAAATATCAACAAATAGCTTCGAACTTCAGTTGCTTTGAGACCATAGCAATATGCGTTTGTATATTATGAGAATTTTACTGAACAGTGGATTCTTGTTACAAAAAAATTATACTTTAATATTAACGATACAATTTCCGATTATTCGTGGTTGTGTTCGTTTCGACGGCGTGGGCTTTTTGATTGAAAATTGTGCGATATGGACGCTTGTGCTAATTAGTTTTAATTAACCCCTTTTTACATAATAAGTCTTCCGATGAAGGTCGTGAGACCGAAACGTACGTAAAGACGAAAATTTAAAACAGAGTGTTATTGTGACCTATTTCCCGAGAATTTTTATATAAATTCATACTGGGTCAAGAATCTTTATAATATGAAAATATAAATAAATATCTACCCATAAAAAATATCAAACAGCTGTGATCAAATGATCACGTGACTTCCCTCACTTTTGTTAGCAAAATAATAATAATGATAATAATAAATTTATTAAGTCATCAAATTAGTTACAAACCTATAACGCTAACGTCTAATATTAGTAAAAATTTTTAAACCGCTTTGAAAAACAGAATAATGGATTTTCTTGACAGGCATAGGGTAATATCGGAGAAACAATTCAGATTCAGGAGGGGTAAATCTACGCAGGACGCAGTTGCGATGTTAACGTCATTCGTATATGAGGCACTCGATAAAAATAAGCCTTGTTTGTGTGTTTTTGTTGATCTTGAAAAGGCGTTCGATACAGTTAATCACAGTAGGTTCTTAGATAAGTTGGAGTACTGCGGTATTAGGGGAAGGGCTCGGGATTTACTGGGCAGCTACTTAATGAGTAGACAGCAGTCTACGAAGATTGGTGAGGTCATAAGTGGACCAGGGGTCGTCGAGTTTGGTGTGCCACAGGGTACACTTTTGGGCCCACTGCTGTTCACAATTTATATAAATGTTCTTCTGTTCGAGGGCTTAGATGGGAATATTATGAGTTTGCTGACGACATCGCAGTATTCTATGAAAGTAATACATGGGAGAATCTTAAAGACAAATCAGAGGCTGACTTCGCTAAAATCAAACAGTGGTTTGCCACAGTCTACAGTGTCAACAGTGACATCCCTCTGCCCCAAGCATATAAGATGAAAAACCTAGGAGTTATCTTTGATTCACAATTATTGTCCTTTAATGCACAGTATACATGACAAGCATACAAAAAGGTGAGCTTCATTTTTCATAATAGCCTGAATGTCGTTGATTCTACGACAATTTTCTCAAGTGGCTCTCTTATAGTATCGATGGTGTTTATTGAATTTATTCCATTGGAAGATTTGGTGTTGCTAGCGTGGAGAAGCCGCGTCAAAATCTGGCTGTTATGCTTGTACAACCTTGTGAAATAATTCAGACTTACTCGCACATTTAAATTTTATGTATGCGTTTGACCGAAACGTATTTTCTAATTAATACAAGAAAATTTTCTTTGATACGATATTATTGACGAAACCTTATATCAAGAAATTCCGGTCTTTTGTCGGTAGCCGCACATAACCAAAAATAGTTCCAAGAGGAGATGCTTGGAACATTGAAGAATATAAAGTATTCAGCAGCTGGTTTTAATATTCTCATCGATTTATTAGTTGAAAACAAAGGAATAATTTGGTTGATAACAGCTTATTTGGAAAGTTTATCAGGCTCCTTATGCATTATTTTCATGTCGGTTATTTTGAAGCACTGTCGTTTACATACTTATCTTGCCGATAATAAAATTTGGAAGGTTAGGAATTTTCCGCCAACAAATGTTGTATATTTCATTCTATTCTGTTCTTCTTCTGATCAAAATACTCTCTAATGAGCAATATACACTTTGTGGTTTGAACACCCTTAGTTAGTGGGATATTCTGAGGAATTAAAAAAATCCAAAGTAAATTTATAATCAGGAGTTTGTCCCACGGTTCTATTCATCGGTTCGATTTTCGGCAGCTGTCAAATTTGCTATTTGAAATGGGACATCCAGTAGTGTCCCACTTTCCGAAACCACAACAAATTGTACGTTATCATGTGTCATATATTGGAATTTAGTTATTTAATATTTCAAAAGAGACTAGTTATTGTATTAGATAATCCGGAAGAGATTAGTTTGAAGGTGGTCCTCGAGATGGGGTCATTGCATTGGAACCACAGACGAAAATATATTTTTTGAAATAGAGAGCGTTAAAAAACCCGCGTATTGGCAATATTTTGGGAACAAAAAGCCATTTTACAGATATTTTTCGAAAGTCATCTCCTCAAAAAAGACCCAAGATAAATAAAAATAATCCAGAAATTACGAGAATTAGCCAACACCCATTCTACAAAATTAACCAACAAACCTTTAGATTTGCGTTTGTATTGTATTGCGTGTGACACAAGATGCTGCGGGGTTTACCTACCAGTGTCAGCAAATTGTAGGTTGCTAGGTTTTCAATGAATATGAATAAAAGTAACCATTTGATTCCATAAAGTTGTAGTTTTACATAAAGTTTGTGAAAAAAGTAGCTGCATGTAATCATTTAAAATAGAGAAATATGAAATAATGCACTTACTTACTGTTTCTAATTGCACAACTAATACTTAATTGTATATTATTGAAATAGTATGTTTCCACATCAACGACCGAGTTACTACTAATAATAAACAATATAGAAAAAGGAAAAAGTATCAATATTTTTTTTCCAATAAATGAAATTTTATGAAATTTGGTATGTGGGTTCCTGAAGGGTCCAGAATAGTAGGTATTGCAAATAAGGAGGCCCCACTCAAAAATGTATTATTGTTATTGAGTAAACTTTTGGGTCCATAATGCAACGTTTATAAAAATCTGTCGGAAAAAAATTCACGATATAAATTTAGGGCGCACAGCTGTCTGAACAGCAGCATAACTTTTTTCCCGTAACTTCATGCAGCTAATCAAGAGGCATCTGTCATCACTTTCTTCGGCACTATAGAGGCTTTGTACGTGTTCTTCTCTCAGTCAACTATACGGTGGGACTTGCTGAAAAGTGCAGTGAAGAGAACAGTGAAACAGGAATCTCAACCGGATGGGAGGCATGACGTTGTCAGTGTCGTCTTTGAACATCTGGATTCTATTCTGGATCTGCTCGAAAAAATGAGTGAAAATCCAGAATTGACGCCGGAAACTAGAAATGAAGCGGAAAGCCTTGCACAGAGAATGCCGACGTTCGACTTTCTCAGCCTTCTCTACTTTTGGGGCCAAGTTTTGCGGAGAATTGAACGCGTTCAAAGAAGACTGCAAGATCCTGCAACGGATTTTGCAGATGCTGCCAACGACCTCGACTCTCTTCAACACGACTTAGCACACATTCGAGACGATTTGTGTACTGCCGCGATTGCAGACGCGAAACAAAAATGTGACTGATGGGAAATCAACATCGAACGGAGAAGAAGAAGATGAAGATGCAGGCCTTTCAGCAGAGGAGGAACAACGTCCCGTTTTGGCAAACGCTATTGATAGGCTTCAGGTTGAGTTCGACAATCGTTTTCAGCGTCTTCGTGATCTGAATAAGAAGTTTGGCTTACTCTTGAATGTTGCAGAGTTGATGAGTGGTTCAGATTTCGATTGCGTGGAAAAACAGTGTGAAAGTTTCTAAGAACTTTACGCTACTGACGTTGGCGGCACTGGCTTGTATAACTACATCGTTGACTGCAGAATGTTACTACGTTCACGGGAAAATGTCATCGATACCTCCATCGAACTTCTCCGATTTCTTATACAGTACGGTAAAGATGTTTTTCCAAATTTAAGAGTTACAGATCCTGCTAACTGTCTCCGTATCTGTTGCAAGTTGTGAACGGTCCTTCAGCAAGTTAAAGTTAATATTAACTTATCTGCGGACATCAATGGAGCAACAAAGATTGTCGGACTTAGCTCTGTTGAGTATAGAGAAACAGACTCTCGAATCGATTGATGCATCACGCATAATAGATACGTTTGAACCAATGAAAGCGCGGAAAATACATATCTAGATTTATTGTTCAATGAATATATGTAAGGTTTAAAAGAAAGGTACTTAAAACTATTAAAAACTCTGTTCCCTTATTTCTTTCATTAAATATATTGGGCAATGTTGTATACGAAAATAAATATGGTTAAGAATCAAGGGGCTGAGAGGGGGGGGGGGGTAGTTGCGCACAATCTTCGCTACACCTCTGCAGAGAACGGTATTATTATGAATCTGAAGAGTCATCCCTGTAACATTCTATTTATGCACAACAAAATAAATTTTGCTCATATTCCAGCTGGCGCCTGTATGTAATTTCAAACTTCGTGTGTTTATATTTTCCATCATTCCGGTTAGAATCCAATTTTCGTCACCATTTCGCTTCAACGCACACGCACACAACGAAAACACTTGTGCCAGTTAAATTATGATAGTTGAACACGTGTCAATTCCGTAAAGTTTTTAATTACTAATTAAAACGTGGCTTGTATCAATCAAGCTTCATGTCGCTTCTCTAATGTAGACCGTTATCATTGAATCAATATAACATAACACAATAAAATGGGATAATTAAAACGGAGCTGCACGTTCATCACAGCCAGTTTTCATAATAATGTACATCAGTAGCAGCTGTGAGAACAGGAGCAGATTAGAGCAGAGAAACGATCAACCCAGCTAAACAACACGCCATCATCCCTTTAAACCTCGTCGACGTCAACATTATGAAACAAATGCCGAAGCGTCATTGTGCATTCGAACAAAAGCCGATCGAATCCAAATGAACGACATCACTTTGAGATGAGGATGAGACGAGAATACGAGTCGAGATTGTTTTCTGGCGGAAGTCTTCAGCAAGCGACGTTTGGTACAAGCGAAATGGCGGGTTAATACCCATTCAAACGACGTTCTTTTATTCAAGATACACGCTATTTGCATGTTATTCGTTACGAAACAACGATGTTATATTCTTCGTAACTGTACTCCCTTAAGGGCCCCACATAGATCGTTCTTTTTATACGGTTTGGAACGTAATATTAAAACCGTTTGAAAACTGATCATCAAGACTTGATTCAAACTGCAAGTCATTTGTGTATGTGTATATGTTCCACTGTTCTTCCAGTGCAGCGCGTGTTATGCAAGTGTCTTTGTTTTTACTGCGGGCAAAATGAGAGGTACACGTCATATGGGGCGGGGCATTCCATGCCTAGTGAGCCATTTTTTGCCCGTCATATTTTTATATTCGGTCATATTTATTTTCATGAATCCTACCACTGTTAGTAATGACTTACCAAAATTCAAGCCAAATCCTGCCATTTTTTTTTGTACTGGGTGTTGAAATTTTTCGAATGATGTTGGTATTTCTTTTATTATCTGTTTTTTTAACCTACAGTTATACGAAAACAGGATTTCACAATATAAGTAACGACGGCAGCCATGCTTATGGAAAATTAAATAAAGGGATTAGTGACCAAAATAAGAAGAATAATGCTTACGAAGAAATGATCGCTAAATAGAAAAAATGTATGCTGGTGCAACCAGGGAATGTGTAAAAGAGCAAATTGTATCAATGCGAAGATTCAAAGCTCCCTGTTGCAAAGCAATAGCAATCGTAGAGTCGCTCAAAGTCTATCATGGTGTTCAATTGAAGGTGTGACCAGTTTCCTCATACATACGTAAATACTTTTCCAATCCGCATGCTCTAATCTCAACTAAATCAACATGTTCACATGAGAAAATTATCTCCTCTGAAGAAGCTCGTCGTTTACAGACTTTGAGCGATGCCACTGGAATCATTATACAAAACTTAAAGAAGAATCAAAATAGGATTATCTAGCATGTGGGCATATGGAGAGATGTAGTGACGACTTTGTCATTCTGGGAGTTTCTTCTTCCTAAGACTGATCTTCTTCAGAGGTAAGCAGCCATTCATGCAGACCCCTATGCGATGATATCATTTACAACAACTTGCCTGCAGCCTCGTGGGTTGCCAAGAGGTATTTGGCCATCCCAAAAGTGGAGTTGTAAGTGGCCTTCTCAATCATCGTTGTACCTGCTGAAAGAATGCAACCTTCTTGGATTGAAGGGAAAGCAGCAGGATTAGGTTCTATTTTCCTAGTATTTCTCTGGAAGCGTACCATTTTTTTGCACTTCTTGCGAGGAAAATACTTTGGTTTTAACCTTTCCAACGCCTGCTTTCACAAAAAGAACATTCTTTTCCTGTGAAGTCAAGGCTAATAGCAACACAAGAATACCAATATTTTCACCTATAATTACATTGTCAAGAGATGATAATTTTTCTAAGCCTGAGTTAACAATCAAAGTGTCAGCATCACCATCACTTTGGCAAACGATTAGAAAATTAATTACCCAAAATTGGTTATACTGATATTTTTCAAATCGACCGCTATGTCGCACTCTACGTTCTTCAGGATGTTTACGTTTAGTAGGAATATGATGGTTAGAGGGAAAATGCGTCATAAGTAAGTTTGGGATTAGTTGTTCAGGAATGTGTGTTAGAAATATATTACTCAAAATGTGTGTTGTAACACAAAAATTCACTCAAATTTAGAAGAAGGTAATTTTAATCCACAACTGATAGATGAACATTCAACATCGATTTGATAAAACAGAAAACAGTGCATAATGATTTTTATTTGAGAGCATAAATTTGGCAGTTCTTTTTCTTTGAGACCATTGTAAAAGTCTGAAAGTCTTTTATTGTGTCTTGTCAGTTTTCGTTCAGCAGATAGAAACGTTGGTTGGGAAAAATTGAGGTAAATGTATGTATGGGAATTTTTTGAGAACTAAAAGTGAACCATCAGGTTTTGTAGGAAGAGTCTTCTTTGATAATATGTGGATCTGCGAAATGTAAACTACAGTGTTTTGTAAACATTGAAGCTCTTTTCTCTATGAAGCCGACAACCATTGTTTGCTTAAGAGTCGTTTGCAATACGACATGCAGAAGCTGTTACTCCAAGTAATTTTGAGAGGAAAACGCTACACGTAATATTACTATTTTCGTTATCAAAAACCGGTGATGGTTTATTTTCTTGTGGAACCTTGTACAAATGTATGTCAAGTATATAACATTTTCAAAATAACAACGTCCTCTTCAATAAACCAGTCTTATCAGATCGTACATGATTTCTAAAACGTTGTCAAGTAGATGGACGGTAATTCTGTTCGATTATTGATTTGGTTTGAGGCTGAACTCTGTGTGTACGTGAATTTTGGGGTATACGAAGGGGGTGCATGTCGATCGACGTAAACTGAATCAATTATTTTCTCCTACGGCTGTCTTCACCTTCGTCAACTTTATTCATACGAAATTGTTCACAACGTTACGAGGTGCGATCAACAATCCATCAAGCATGAATAATTTTTACACAAACTTCGGATGAAAATTGTCGCACCACTCGATCACTGTCATTATTTCTTTAGTACTGTGGTTTACTATTGTAATTCAAGAAAAAAATGTGAGAAACAATAAATGTATAATGAATAATTGGAACACGACAAAAAAATCTAATTTTGGGAGCACCTAATACAGTGTAACGTCACCTCTGAACTTACAACTTCCTACATTCGTCGTGGAGTTAATAGATTGCTACAGTAATGGATACCTCATTCAGAAATAACAGCAAGTTCTAGCTAGGACCAAGATAAACATAAAGATAGAAGTCGAATACTATTGAGGAACAGACACAATGAGCGGTACCTTCAATGACTTTGTTGTTCACCGTTACATACGCCATATTATCAATAAGAAATAAACAGTGACGGCTAGTACTAAAGGGCACAAGGGCACATGGCCACCCAACCACCAAGATAAACAGAAAGAAATTCTCATATAATTCAGTGCATTATTTTATTCCGCACGTCAGGCGCATTCAATGCTAACCTATTTCAAGTATGATTCGGCTGACTATGGCTATCTTCGCCATACTCGCTTATACCGTCGGTTTGGGGCACAAAGCGACGTATCTCCAGTAAACGTCTTGTCTTCATAGTGTACAGTGCGGAACCTTTGAATTGGCGTTACGAGACCATAATGAGGCATTGACGACAGAAAATCCAGGTATTTATGTGGGCTTAATCACCTTTGCAGCTGAATTAGACGCTGAGCTTGCAATACATCTGAAAGGTTCGGGTTCACAAGTGTTTAAAGGCGTCTCAAAACTGGTTGAAAATATTTCATTTCATCATGCCACATGTTGGAATATTATTTAATCAGGCTCAAATGCGCGGGATTGACAGAGCTCAACTACAAAAGGCAATTGAACAGTTCCAACAGCAAATTATTCGAATTAGAAATTCTACTGACAATGACCATCAAGAACACAATATTGAAGAACCTCCTAGGAAAAAACAAAAGAAGTATGTGACACTATTTTAAGCCAAATTAGCGACCGATTTGATTTTGGGGATCACTTAAGTGCAGCAAAATTATTAGAAACCTTATAGACATGCATTTCCACAAAAAACTCAGTTTTTTGAAACTGAGAAATATTATGTTAGACAGGGTAAAAGCAGTCGACAGCAGAATGTGAACGATGTTTTTCCACCCGCAAACGCATTAAAACTTTTCTGAAAAGCACAGTGTCCGAAGATCGACTGAACGCATTGGCGGTCCTATCAATAGAAAAGAAGTTCGTCCAGTCTATCCCGGATTTTGACAACAAAGTCATAGACGTTTTTTCCAGCATGACAAATAGGAGAATAGATTTTATGTTCAAAAAATAGTTTTTTTCAAGTGCCCACTCTCTTTCACTACAAATACTCATCAGAGTTTACGCTACTAGGTGAGATTATTTCTTAGAGTGTTATAGTGTATCCACAGTGCAAACTGTTATAGTTTAAACGCCATATTGGCTAGGTTTGCTGCGCCACCTGATGGTGACTTTTTGATTCATTACTAGATAACATGACAGTGAAGGTGAAAATGGCCGCTATTTTGAAACCATTTAAAATTTGCACCTTAACTCACAATTTCTAAGATAACCCACTCTTACTGTAAAGCAACGTTGTCTGAATATATAAGACTGCTCAGGATTGATTGACAGTACAAGCTCAGTGAAAATGTTCCTACAAATCATTCGAATTACGATAATGTTCAAACTCTACCTTGCCGGACGAAGTATATTAAAACGTATATGAAAAATTAATTTACTCGACTTCTTAATTATTGTGTAACATGATGCCACCCTCGTCTATTATTAAAGACATCGTCCTTCTACCGACGTCTGACACTTGACATACATTTGTACATCTGCAACAAACGAGTCCCGTTTGTATCGATTCCTAGAGAAAACCTTCAATTTTATCGTAGCCGAGGGTGCGTGAATCGTCTAATTTCAGGTATTTAACAACGGAAAACGTAACGTCGGGAAGTTTTCAATCACTCAAGAAACGCTCCTTGCTTCCTTGCTTGCAAGGCTGTCATGGAACAAAGAACTTTGAGATAATCAAGTGGGTACGATTAGGATGAAAGAAAATAGTACCGAACACAATTAAACATTGAAAGACTACCTTTTGTGCGTATGGAAAGAATATTTATGGCAACAAAAAGAAAAACGCATTCGGAAAGAATGGGCACTAAGGATGGTTCTAACAGAAGGATCATTTTTGTTCAATTCTTCGCATGACGTCACGTGCATTCATTTCTACTCATGTATTATTTATTGTACTGTGACTATGAATTATTACTGCACATTTTTGTTGTAAGACTGCTATTTACAAAATTAATTTCGCTAAAATGTCTGAAGTATGAAGGATACGAGGGCAAGATGAAAAGTTCCTGAAAAATAAAACAGATGGCGCCACAATCGAAAATCCCATATGAAATTTGTGATGTTAGCATCTTTAACTAGAACGCATTAAAATTTTCAGATTCATATGTTCATTCAGTTCTGTTTTGACATTCATCGAAAGCAAGCAACCTTGAAGATTTTTTGTGGTAAACTAAGGGCAGATTCTACTTCATCTCCTGGGTTTGATTCAATTTTCAATCCATCTTGAATAGAAGAGGGTAGTTTGACATCGTCTTCTTCATTCACGATGCAATGTTTGCAAAAAGTCGAACACTTTAGAACCGCCTTCCTGTAGCTACAGGTACCCATACATCCTGTACCACATTTACACTTTTTTTGGAAGATTTAGAGGAGCAGCGCCCCTTTCTGTTGTAATAGGCTCTAAACCTCTGCTTCCTCACTTTCAACCCCATTCAAGAGGGTGTTTTCTTTTCTCTCACTGACGACATTACCTGGTGACATGTTGTGAAGGCATGAAATTTGCCAACATCGTGTTGTTGGAAGTTTTGCCAGATTCTGTTTGGTATTGACAAATTTATTGTATCTCAGAGAGGTGAGGGATTAGACCAAACCTCCACCATATGAGGCTACCGGAATCCTCTTTCCTACCTCCGCCTATCAGCTGTCAAGCAAGAGTGGTTTTTTGTTTGGAACAAGCAGCAAAACTTAATAAACAGCCTAAGAAGCTGTATTCAGGTGAACGGTTGACACATTAATTTGTTGTATATAAGAGACCACGTGCCATTATTGACATTATTCGGTCAGTAATTAATAACTAAGAAACGAACGACCCACTTTGGAAGATTTATTTTTAGACAGTTACGTCTATTATTCAACAAGAGGCGGAATAATATTGCACAATTCAACTGAAGTCGAATCAATAGGGAGTTATAATTTCCAAGAACACGGATACATTTCTAGAACTTTCCGATGTACGTATCGACCGCTGCTTCTGGAATTTTCTCTTTCCATTCATAAAGTAGGACAAGCGAAAGGACAATTCCAGCCACGATGAACATTTTCACGAGACTGTAAATTGCAGCATTCCAGAAAATTAATCATTATCTGATTCCAAACGAGTGATTTCACATTGTTTCAATCGAGGCACAAATTTACAGGAGAGTTCAAGATCGAACAACAATTTCCGAAAAGGAAACTTTGTTAAACGTTTTCAAGCAAACTTTATCCGCGTAAACATATTCAACTGGTTTTTTATTCATGCCAGATTCAGGATTGGTGGAAATTTTATCACAATAACTTTAATTAATATTTATGATTTTAAACATTTTCCCGGAAAAACACGAATTTCCTGGCTACCTCGCTTCATAAATGTGAAGCAATAGAAATTTCGAATTTATGTTTCGTTTCTTTTTATTGGTGTCTTCTTATAGCTGTCTTCTAGCTTGGAAGGAAACACAACAATTTTTTATGAAAGAGTAAACAACCTGCAAAAAACTGGTGTCAATTCAGAACAGCAGGTGGAATTCCGTCTGACCCCCATAGACTTTTTGGTATCGAGGTCAAGCAGAATGCGCCTAATTGAGAGCTGATGAAAGACAATTTCAGGCATTTGGCTATCGATGGCAGCAATAGGAGATTTAAAGTTGAATATGCTGCAAACATTCCAGCAAAAAGGTTGGCTTCTTCTTGTGGTGTAGTAGCCAGTGCGCCATCATCTTTGGTTAGGGGAGGATGAACTGGAAGTGAAATTCCTACCAATTGCTTTGACGAAAGTCCAAAACATATGCCATTAAGGTATTCGATAAGCTTTGATCTTATTTTGTCATTATATGCCTCATTCGAAACGTTTATTGTTTTATTGCACATATTTCTGGCTTCAACATATTATGTTCTGGTCTCCAGACATGAGTTACAGCGAAAACGACGGTATGCTGTTTTTTGAAGCGAGGGCACATGAACAGATTTTATTGAACCATCGTTCACCAGATGACGGTTCACCAGATGAGGTATGTAAATTTCCATTCCTAGCGTGATAATATCCAAGATCTCTGTGACACATTGCGTTGGGTAATCAGATTCAAAACATACGCTTCTCCAACGAAACTCGGAGAAAAACATGCGAAGACCGTCCCAATCGGCTGAGTTGTAATGCCAAACTGTGCGTGGAGGTGTTGGATCGGTTTGTGGAGCGATATAAGGAGAGGTCGTAGTGATGAGTGAATGATCAGAGTTTCCCAATGGTGCACGGATCTTCACTTCATAAGGATCTGGGTTGTTAGTGAGAAAAAAGTCAGGCGTATTGGCATAATGATAGTTGTTATCAGGGATCCGTGTTGGTTCAATAATTAACTGCTCGAGACTATTAGTAATGGTGAAGGCCTCAGCTTGAACCACATTATATCGAATTCTTGTGGTTCTAGATTCTCCTTTCGGTGGCATGATATATAATTCCCAGAATAGAGACTGATACCTTCTTTAAATCTGAAACGAGTGTGGAGTTCGTAGCCAGGGCAGAGCATATAGATCGTGCTGGTGGATGGATCGACCTGCGTCTCAGTTAAGGCCAGTATGTCTGGTTTGTCTGTCTACAGGTGGTAATGAACATCGTTTATGTTTTTGCTAAGACCTTGGATGTTACAGAGGTTTATCTTCAAGTTTATATCTTTCAATGTTAAACACCCTCGAGCACCCCTCGCCCGGAAAAGCGAATGGAGAGGTATTTTTCTTCAGGAATATTTTACTCTAAAAGGCTTCATTATCAGTATTTTCAAAATTTCTAATGACCCAGAAAAAATATGAAACCTGTACGAATTATGTTACGAAGAAGCCAACATTTTTCGAACGTCACCGTTTCTATTGGAACTGCATAAATTGATGATATATCAAGAGCACTGAATCTAATTAATTCGATTTATAACATCTTAATTTTCACTGATAAAGCAGTTTTAAATAAATGTGATGCTCGTTTTCATTATTCTATATAATATTCCTCGTAATGATATTTCATGTTGGAAAGGAAGTAATCAAAGTTGGACAAACAGTTTTAGATATTACATTGTAATAATTAACCATACTAGATAGTTTATAGTAAATTAATACTTACTATTTATATCAGTGAACGTTTCAAGTTTCCGTTTCCGCTATATCACATCATTAACGTGCGACAATGTTATGAAGATGAAGAATTTATTTGAATAATACATCTTCATCTCACCATTACTTCTCGATCACTATATGTATCCCAGATTTGACATCATAGCATTTGTTTGGAATGTATTGGAGGTGTAACGTGATTTATCGTTAATGATAATGAAAATTCACTAATAATTTCTTTATAAAATTAATCAGCACCACACGACAAATCATTACTCCATTGCATAATTTTGACTAAACTGTATCTTTATCAGATAAAAAATTTTTTAAGCTGAAGATATTCACAAACGAATCTATTTGTATACAATATTGACCTATTACAAACCTTGAACATATAGGACATGTTGAAATCGACCTCAAAACATTCCAGACCGTGTTCCACTATCCGTTACATTTTAAAGAGTATTATATATAATTTGTTAATTTAAAGGTGCCGACTGATAAAATGCTAATCTTGCAACCTGTGAACTCGTTTTTATCTTCATTGGAATTGTAAAAAACAATCGTAAGATAAGTCCATAGAATGCAGGCTTTTGTGTTTTAATGAATTTAATCTGGAAAACACAATGCCACTGTCAGAGAATTTGGAGGAAGGGGAAGAATGACCTGGCCGCGGACGATGTATTTTAAATAGGTTAAGTTGAATCACAGTATTTTGCATACTACTAGCAACAAATACCACTGGTGACGAAAAGTTGATCGACTCTCGAAATTCGAATTGTATTGGGTTACTTACTCTGTTATATCATGAAAGTAAGGTTTATTGAAATATAATATAATTAATTTTGATCTGGCAGCAAGATGGAACCAGGTTTTCGACATGTACTATTCTAGAGTTGTTTAGACTAACTAATTCATTGGCTATTTTATAAGCTATTCAGCTGTTATAGATTTCATAATCATTTCAATTAAATTAACCAAGTCTCTTAGTTAGTGTAAAAACTAGCCGCTAATTCAGTTGAAACTGTATTTTCTAACGAAATAGCCAACGATGTGTGTCGAATTCGAATAACTTTCCATGCAATAACATAGACTATATTTTGACGTTTTACACGTCTTTATCTGTTTCTAATCATTTGCAATATATTTTCGGTTCCTACGAGGCAGGGAAGTTAGTGATCTTACGGATCACTGTTCATTAATCCAAGATTTTATTAATATACACATTGAGTCAAATAGTCCGGGTATTGCCAGTTAATAAGTGCGACAAAGAATCGATGCAGATGAGAATAGCATCTGTCCCCAACTTGAAACAAAACGGGCGTGATTTATAAGGCGCATGTCAGTACCTCTTAACAACGACACAGGTCAGTAGTTTTACTAGAGATGGGCAAAACTGTTATTTCTAAATAGAAATACCTTAATCATAATAGCAAGTGCTCTATTTCGATCTCAAAGTAATTGTTTTAAATAAGCAGTAGCTATTTGATATTAGACAAAATATGCTACACGGAGTTGCTTTTGTGAAACAACAGTTTCCCTATCTTCTTCTATTTATCGTATTAACAGTACTGGCTCTCTCATACTCTCACATTAATCCTATACACCGATCGTTCTGACTCAATCTGTATGAATATCGCTAAGGCTGACCACTGAATAAATCAACACAAAGCATCATACTGGAGATTCCCTACGACATAGGCGAAGGTCTTACAGAAGGTTACAATAACACCGTTAGATTGTTATTACCGATTCTTAATAGCTTTCCTTATCGCCTTCCATTGTATTATTATCAATTTGAAGTTGAATTAGAAACGAACTTCAATTGGCATATAACTAATCGAATTTACGACCGTTTTTTGAATAACAAATACAACAAAATGTGACATCATTCTGATCGATGGTTGTTTTTAACTGCAATACCGATTGTCACCGGTTATTTTTTATTTCTTTTCTGATTCTCCAGAATGGTTGATTATTTAGATTTATTATCATGTGGTTAGTATACAGATTGTGAAACTATGCACTATTTATATGATATCAAGAATATATTTTTCTGAAATATATACCACTAGAGAAGCTAGCCTGATATAACGGTGAATTTAAAACCTACTAGGCGATCTTATGGATAAACTATTTTACAAAAACATAAACACATAAAATCTGGTCGCACTAGTAGTACCCAGAAATGTATAAAAACCAAATTACACGAAATTATCTTCAGAACTAAAAATGTACATAAAAACATCTCAAAAGAAAGGACGATTTAATGTACCTATGTATTAAATATTGTTATAGTAGGCTATGGTATTAAGTACATACATAATATGTAGTGTGGAATCAACAGGAAACCGAAATCTGACAACGTTTCCTTTTCACATCCCTTCAACATCATTAATATTTCAACAGCTACACTACCTGCATGACAAAGGAGAAATTGCTGTTCGCATTCAATTATTCTTTGTACATAAGGTAAAACCTAAATTTGTCCAAATACGTTTCAGCGAATTAGTTGGCATCAAATTATTGGTACTTCATTCCTTAGCGAAGAAAAGTTTTGTGAAAACTTGACGTTGTTATACTACAATGGAGTTGGGTGTGTTTTAATTTGACCGATATTTTATTTCGTTACAATAAGCATCGTGCTTAGGACGTACAACCTACAAGGGCCTTACCTAACGAAGATTTTTCTCGAAATTAAGAGCAAATATTATTGCTGATTACAACGCAATAGGGGTGTCCGCCCCCCTGATAACCTTGACCTCCAAACAGCTGAATATTAAGGAAACAATCGGGTAATAGCTTGGTAACATACATTATACCAGGAAAAGTGCGTTTACTTACCTTCTTTGAAATTCCCTCCACCACAACAATACTTCGAAACACGATGCAATCTAGTAAGTAAATATAAACATAATCCAAATAATAAAAACGCAATTACAACAATTAAAAGCAAGCAATCAAATTGTTTACTATCGAACTGAGCACGCGGTTCTTGCTATCGCCAACAAATATCATGTTACAGGCAAATACCGATTGTCTTGCAAAAAAACAGCTCACACACAAGAACGTTGAAGATTAGTGTTGTAATATGGTATTGTTAACTTACATGATTCACGGTGTTTTGGAACTCGGCTGCAAACACTCGAATTATTTCACACTTTATTAACCGAAAACATATTTAAAGCAATTAAATAACGATTTACTACAACTATACTGTCTAAAGTTACATGATATGGTAGAAGTACGTATAAAGTCAGTCATGAAAATTCATAATTTAGCGGTTCAAGTACCAGTTTACAGATCACATTCTCCGTTCGAAATTGAATTTAACAATGTCTGAGATCAGATGGGATCGTTTCAATTAATTGATAAAATTACGCACACAATATACAAAAATAATCGATATTTCAAGGCTCTGATAGCGGTTTTGCCGCGTACGTATACAAACTCTGTTTAATTTTGACAGAACTTGCTCATCTGTTCCGTTTTGTCATAGGTGGCTCTGTACGCACGCGCAATTTCATGCCATTGATTTATTTATAAAGACATTGGCGTCCGCCGCCCAGGAGAATTGAGAGACATATTGAAAATTCGTAGTTAGCCTTTACGTTTTGATTAACTTTTTTGACATTTCACAGCAAAAGTTTGAATTATGACATATGGTGTAGGTTATGCAATTTAAAAAATAGGTCTCTTTCAATCATAGATAACGAGATAAAGTCTTTATCACAAAATCTGCGATATATAACTTATCGTGTTTTTGGTTTGTAGTTTGTTGTTATGAAAATTCAACTTCTAGCAAGACAGAGTCATTTTATGTTGTCACCAAGAATTAGGAAGTCGAGGTTCTGTGGTAGGCATTGGTGTATTTTGTTTGAATTTAAATTTAAATTTTGAAGCATTAGCACAAGATGATCGACTGAAACCGACAAATCGATCAACTGTTTGCGTAAAATTAGACATTTTGAAATAATGTTAAGATTGAGTATAAGATTGCAGTTGATAATTGTCTAATCCTATCGCTTGGAGCTCCTGTCAAGAACACCTACTTATGCTAAAAAATTAAATTCTGCTTGCACGGTTATCAAAAAGTTACTCAACAATAATTAATATTCATTCATTTTTCTTTGAAAAAGAATAAGTTTTGTAACACTACAGATGTTCTACTTATTGATTGTCTGTCTTTAGTGTAGAAAGTAATTCAAAAGAATCAGATAATTCGACTTTCAACCAATTGGACTGATTAAACTAAAAATTACACAAAACTTGTAACATGCAATTCAAAATTAATGCTGACAATTTGTTCCCCCACCCTGTGGCATTTTCGCAGGTGGAAGTTATCAACTAAGCCTAAATCTAAAATTATGTCCTTAAATATTAGGAATTAATCTGAATGTAGGGGTTAAGGGGTTGGCTACCCACCATTGTCTGCACAATGATTTGAGTGGGAGTTTATTTACCAGATTATAGGTATTTCAGCCTCTGCATTTCCTACATATAGGATCCCATAGTATGGAGGTATTTGTTAAGACGACAGTGATAAGTTAGGATTCCAGTCATCTCTCTGATCTCCCTTCTGTTCAGAGAAAATAGTGTCTTTGAGCGCCTATCCAATTTACCTGAGGAAGAATTTATGTCGAAGTTTAGTCATGCCGGGTCTAGAATTTATAATCGAGTAGTTTGACGGTATTTTTACGGCCATGTGTCGTAAAATGTGTTAATTCATACTATTTTACTAGTACAACGAATTTAAAATTTTAATCTGACGTGTCAGAATAACTTTTGCATTATGTCGCTATTGTATTGCCGCTGATAGTAACAGCTACACATTCTCTCTGTCAAGAAAATTGACATTGCATATTCTTCGGGTCAGTGCCGCATTCACTACGGGCACGTGGCCAGGAACCTCCATAAAATAGAGGTCACACAATTTCGGGAAAAAAATTGTTACCGCTACAGACAACATTCCTTTCCGTCTGAACATATATTGTATTGTATTGTGTTGTGGATGTTAGCACACTGTGACCTAAAACATCTAGAGTGTCCCCTTCTGCTGCTGCGCCCTCAGGATATCTCAGCGGCTATAGCATTTCCTCCAACCCTGTGACTTTAAGAAAGTTCAGTATATCAGATGGCTTCGCGCGTTAGATCTCCCTCTTCTATTTGGTATGCCCCGTGCCCTTGGGTTTTGCAAGGTAGCGCATTCTGCGAGGATGTGGATGGATGTTTAGTCCTCCTCCTTACAGAAACTGCACTGTTCTTCTGCTAATCCGAGCCTCTTAAGGTGCCTTTTCAACAGCCAGTGCACTGTTAGCATTTCCGTTAGTATTCTGAGTCAATTTTTACTTAGGTTGATGCAGTCATTGGATCTCTTCTGGTTATAGTTTCCCAGAAGTATATTTCCTTGCTTCAGTCCTTGCAGACTTATCCAGTGGTGGGATCTTTTATTGTCTACTTCTTTTTTAAGTTCTTCCAGTATTGTGCTGGCGCTTATCCCGCAGAAGGGTTGAGGTTTCACAAATGGCGTTTCGACCCATTTTTTTGCTAAATCGTCCGCTGTTTCGTTACCCTCCACCTCGGTGTGTCCCGGAACCCATAAGAGGGTAACTGCGTTGTTTTTGCCTAGTTCATTTAGATTTTCTAAGCATTCCCAGACCATCTTGGGAGCTCAGTGCGTTGATGGTTGCTTGACTATCCGACATGATGACTATTTTCTGTAGCGTGAATGTCCGCTTGGAAAATGCTCGGGGACTTACCTAAGCTTTCAGAGAATTTGGTTCCAGGCCCATAAACTCCTATCTCAGTTACTTATGTTGTTTGGTGGCATCAATATACCATTTGATGGCCTTTCTACTGAGTCTAGGGATGATGTTTTCGTCCTATTCACTCTTGAGAGTTAGTTTCGTTTCAAATTCTTTTGCGAAGCTATACCTTCCCCCATCTTATCTTGGGACATGTCCTAGGTTTGCTGATTTACAGGGAGTGGTCCATATTTACGTTTGGTGGTTCCCTCTTCAGTCATTCTATAGGTTGTCCTTGTCGCCATATTCTCCACTACTATATGGACGGGTGTGTCGCCATTCTCATGCGTGGAGATTTTCGCCACAAATCAGACTACTCTTTGTTCAGTTGGCCCAGAAGGGCGACACCATCACCGGACGACCTCCGTCGGATCAGGGAGTCGGCCATTTCCTTTCTTCCAACTCCACTGTGTCCCAAACGAGTTGAACTTTATTTCTCCTGGCTAGTTCAGCTAGTGTATCTCTGCATTCTTTAACAAGCCTTGATGACTCTGGGCGACTTTTTGTGCAAATATACCTGGCACTAGTCAATATTGCGTAGACCTCCACCTGAAAAACCACGCAGTAAACGCCTACAGTCACTGAGATAGTGACCTTTGGCCTTTTTAGTTACACTCCCGCCCCAGAAGCCTGACCTACCTTGGACCCGTCTGTGAACCATAAAAGCCCACCTGGTAGCAGTAGGGTGAGAGTTTCGTTACTCCAATTTCCTCTATCCGGGATGAGGATTTTGGGAGAAGTGAGACATAATAGCTGGAATCATGCTATCTTTCTTTGTTTCTAGTATGGGGCGTATTCTAGTATGGGAGATTACCTCACTCAAAATCGCTGAGTAGTGCATTTTGGTCCAGTGACCTATGCCCTTTAACCTATACGCCGTTCTCGTGGCTTCAATGGCCGCTCAATATATCTAAGCATGTTGCGGTCGATCCAGGGAGCACTGGGACATACCAGTTCCCGACCACCACACTACCACAGCAGAGGTATAGATCCAATAAAGGATCTCCCCATGTACTGCTGAACGCTCTTCTGCACGTCCAAAAGGAGGCAGAGGCCTTCCTCACTCGATATTCGAGATGTTCGCGCCAGGTCAGTTATTATTAATGTACGAGTATAGATTATTTGCGAGTGTTTACCTATATATGTGAGACATGCGAAATTTGATTTGGTATAATCATTAATCTGGCTAAATTAGGTTTCGGGCTTTTTTATTCAGTTTATTGATGTCAAGATAACAAATCTTGAAATCATAACCGTTATTTTTAGCAAAATGGAGCAGAAACAAAGTTGGTGTTAAGACGAATCTCTGTGGAACAACACCGTTGATAGCCATTGTATCGGATGATAATCCGTCAACCACCATATGGAGTGATCTATCTGAGAAGAATATCGATAGTAAGCGACAAGGTTGAGGCATCAAACCATATAACGGAAGTTTCCCAAGAAGGCTTTGGTGGCAGACTCGGTCAAATGCTTTGTAGATATCCAAATGATACAGCAGGAGATTCTCCACCCATGTTTTTCAATAGATTTCTGCCATATAAGTGTTACGTAGGCAAGTTGATCTATGCTAACGGAAGTCATTCACGATTTTGGAGCTGTCTAGGTATTGGATGGGCTCCATGTTGATTACTTTTTGCATCACTTTAGAGATCACAGATAATAATACAATGGGTCTATAACTATTAGAAAGGGTCTTTTCTTTCCTTTTTCTCTAAAATTAGTTGTACTCTAGCTGTCTTCCAGCTGGAAGGAAACACACCAAGTTTGTATGAAACGGTAAACAACCTGTAGAAAACTGGTGTCTCTTCAGGCGCACATTCCTTGAGAACGACAGATGGAATTCCGTCTGGCCCCAAAGCCTTTTTGGGATTGAAATCAAGCAGAATGCGCCTAATTGTGCACTGACGAAAGACAATTTCATGCATATGGGTATCGATGGCAGCAATATTAGGAGGGTCCTTCCTTTATGGATCCAAAGTGGAGTTTGCTGCAAACATTCCAGCAAGAAGGTTGACTTTTTCTTGCGGTGTAGGAGCCAGTGCGCCATCATCTTTGCTTAGGGGAGGATGAACTGGAAGTGAAATTTCTACCGATTGCTTTGGCGAATGTCCAAAATGAGCGAGAGCCATTCGATAAGCTTTGATCTTATTTTCTTATCTTTTGAAGCGTTTATTGTTTATTTTTGGCTTAAACATATTCTGTTCTGGACCCCAGACATGGGTTACCGCGGCAACGACGGTATCCTATTGAACCATGGTTCACCAGAGGACGGTGATTTGTCGGTATGGGGTACGTAAGTTTTCATTCCGAGTCCGATATCCGAAATTTCTGTGGCACATTGCGTTGGGTCATCAGATTCAAAACATTCTCTTCTCCAAGGTAATTTGGAAAAATATGAGAAGACCACCTAGTCGGCTGAGTTGTAATCATAGAGTTCTTGATTCCCATAAGCGCAATGCTTTACAAAAAGACCCTCTTCGCAATATAAAGATCTCTGTGTTCACGGAACGTAAGTGGGCGGGGCATATCGGGACCGAGTAGAAAGAGATAGCCTGCCTTCAAATTTCTTAGACGGATTCAAAAATATAGCACCTTCAAGAACTCTATGGTTATAATGCCAAACTGTGTATAGATTTATCTTTAATTGATAATCCTAGCTAGTTTTGTGTAAATTTAAGTTTAATTCTTCACCTTTCGAAAGTTAAACTGATTTTAAACTACGCAAACGTCGAAACCATAGATATATTTCAAACCAATAGCGTAGTTATTCATTTATTCAATTAAGACTAATTTTCGAAAAAAAACAATAAATCGATCTCAAAATGTATTCAACTTATTCTAATTACATTCAAATATGTGTTTATAAGACAATGAACTATGAAAATAACACAAAATCAAATTTGTATAGCATTAAAACGAGGTTGACAAAGCCAAACCCGTTAATAAGATCAGTCACTATCCTCGTGTCTCCTAGACTTCTTTTTTCTATGAGTTCTATGACTAGGACTGCGAGATCTAGATTTATGTCGACGAGACCGACTTCTAGATCTTTCACGCCTGTGCGATCTCTCACGTTCTCGATCTTTCGGTTTTTCCGAACGACTCCTGCTGCCTTCCCTATCCCTAGACTTTTCCTCTCGCGTTTCCCGGGCCTCTCTACGAGAGGGACTGTCCTTTCTACTTGGTGCTGCTGGACCTAGCGGCAATCCCATGGGCGGTCCCATCGGAACATTTGAAATAGGGACTGGAGGAACCGGGCCAGGTGTTAACGATTTTATTTCGGATGGCGTCCAGTTCGGGACGTTATTATCTGTACCTGGGAGAAAATATATTGATTAATACAAGTAGCTCAGTCTGAAATCTCATGGTAACAGTAAATACTTGTATTAGCGCAAAATAAAGTCTTTGATGCGAAACTATCATTTCATCATGAACCAAAAATATATCAGCGACATAAAAAAAATCAACTCCCACGTATAACGTCCTTTTTTAAGAAATCACCGTGGCTTTCTTTAAACATTTGAGGTGCAATTTTGGCAACTATTTAAGGATAATCCATCCAGTAAACACTCCTCAACAAGACAACTAAGTTATGACCTATTTTTTCAAAAACACAAAAGTTATTAAGAATACCCACTTCAGATGCCTTTTTCATCTATCTCCAAAAGAAAATAATTAATGTAATAATTTGAATTTACCGAAAACCCGACGTACAGGTCCGAAGTGTTCCTAACGCGCTGTGACGTCACGATTCTACTCTTAGCCGTCTGAAATATGTTCAATAAACCTATACCAAAATCTGTGATTTGCGGAAGAGCAAAATTTGAAAATGAGTTGTTGTTTTGTACTTCTATACATCATACTTAAGAAAAATGGCCCCACAATACTTTTATTCATGTGCCAAGAGAAGTTAACCGAAAAAGTGGTTTAAATTGAGACGACGCCATACCCTACTACAATGGAAGGTCGATACTTGACTTGTTGACCTCTAAAACATATGATCGAAGCGGGCTGACCTTCATCCAGTCAGTGGAGAATTTCATCTACGTTAGTCAGTCGGTGAATATATTCGTGCTA
Source organism: Endomychus coccineus (assembly GCA_958510875.1). Taxonomy (NCBI): domain Eukaryota; kingdom Metazoa; phylum Arthropoda; class Insecta; order Coleoptera; family Endomychidae; genus Endomychus; species Endomychus coccineus. The sequence continues at coordinate 10,100,365 of OY294069.1, forward strand.
ATTACAGTAAAAATAAAGACCTAATTGAATTAATTTGCGTTGCAAACCATTATAAAAGTATAGTCAAAGATATTGTGAGCAAAGTGTTACGATTGTTTGTTGTTTATTTAAAGTGTTGTTGTTAGGTTAGTATTACACGCGAGTTTAAGATTAGACGGCAATGTTGAGTTATAAGTTAATTCGGAAGATGACAAATATTGTTATTACGTGTTTTTTAACAGTTTTCTTCACGTATTTTTGTATAATTTTACCTCACAATGCTTTTGTGTTGTGTACTACTCAAATGAATACAACATTTGCTTTTCCACAAGACGAGAGCTTGAAACAAAAATGGATTACAACAATTCATAGATTCTGTCATTCCCAATACAACGTATGTTGTAAACATTCTCTCGACTGAGATTATTAGAGAGGACAAAATAGCAAAACATATTAAGGATTGTTTACTTCAAACATGTGAGCAGTACTCGAGGACAGGTCGAATCTGCGCTTTGTAGATTATTAGAAGCTGCTGGGATGTAAAGTAGCTCTTGGCACAGAATAGAAACCCAAGTTTTTGTGAAGTGGCCATCTCGGAAGGCATCCAAGACACGTTGGCCATTTGCAAATTGCACATCCCAGCTCAATGTTTGCAAAGTCCAAAACTAACATATAATCTTGTCGAATGCAAACTATTGGATCTTGGCAATGAGATATAGTTGATCATACCTGGTTCAATAATTGTGCCTCGGAGAACAATAAATCAAAGCAATTTATTAAATTTCCCAATACATTGTATTCTGAAGCGGGAAGGGTTGGAGCCTAACAAAAAGCAGCCACTTGTTTAATAATATATAATAACTTAAAAGGTATGAGATTTAAAAGAATTATGTCAAAGCATAGTGTTAATACAAAACTTACACCTGGATGTTGTAGACGTGATATTCCCAAGTAATTCATGTTTCATTCCCGTTTTCTTTCCAAGTTCTACCAAATATTGGTATCTTTCAATTCTAGAACTATTTTTTCCCATATTTTGACCAAAAATGGAAGAGTGTACAAAAATTAAGACGAAAATTGTCACAGGAAACATGATTTTAATTTCGAGTGGTATCATAAACGACAATTCGAAACGACTAAATGTGCACTGATTAGTAATACGAAAACTTAACATGATAACATTGTACTTATACTGTATCAGCTCATGGTGGGATTTATTTGTGTCCTTGAGCCGTTATTGATACTGTGTGTTGGTTGCTATATTACTGATAACAATAGTTGTTCCGAGAATATTTGTACAAAAAATAAATAAAATATGCATTTTGTTAATCAAATTAATCATAAATGAGAACAATTGAAAGTCTTTTTCTTGGAAATTGCACGTTTTTATATTAGGTTGTTGATAAATTTATTCAAGTACCCTGTCCCACTACAACACTGGTTCGTTCTGATTGATTGTAATTGGCAAACTTCATTGAACTTTTGGAATTATACGAACTACTCTTTTAAAAACGTTTTGGGAATGTATGTTCTAACTAATGATTGTGTAATGGTGGCAGATGAGAACCGAGGCAATAGGAACTTACCCCATTGAGAATCCTGTGTAGGTTCGTAGCCTCCATAATAAGGTTCTGGTTCTGGATTGAATCCATATTCGGGTTGGAATTGTTCGAAATTACCTGGAGGAGGTACAGACAAATCTGGAAATCCTGGTGGTTTTCGACTGTATTCTCTTCTATCAGCTGTCATAACCTTATAAAATTCAGGAATCACATTTCATCTGTTTAGAAAATTAATGAATAACATACTTGAATAATATTCTCTTTCGGCTGATCTCCAGGTCGCTGAGCAGCACCTCCAATGACATCTATAGGTCCCATCATTCTTCGGCCAGGTGGAGGTCCTGCTTTACGAAGTCCCAAAAAGTTACCCGAGTATTTACTATTATCATTCAAAATTGGAACTGGACCTCTCGGTAAACCAATTGCATTCAACGGTTGTAGACCCACCCCCGATTCACTAACTCTTATCCTGAAAATATTTAAAAATAATCATAATTAAATGCTTTTAACTGAATGTACCTTTTCTGTCTTTCACAATAGGCTTTCCAAGTATCTTCATTGAATCCATAATTGAAATAATCAGTGATGTCAGCTCCTGGCTTTCTCCATGGCTTATCCTCTAATGAATCTAAATTATATTCAGTGGCTGGTACACCATTTATCATACCAGCCTGATCGAATTCTTCAACTGAAAACTTGCCAGGGAGAACTTGTTTATTTTTATCGACTGTGGAAGTTGTAACCAATGTGCTTCTCTTAATATTCAAAGCAGTATAAGATGGTGTGGTTTTGATATCCCCAATTACAACATTTACATCATCATCACTTTCATCATCTAGATCTTCTTTTTCGCTATCTTCTTCAGCTGGCTTTCCTTCACCATCAACTTCTCCTTCTTCTTTTTCTTCATCACCTTCCTTCTCATTATCGACTCCTGGTGGTCCATCTCCCAGGGGTGGCTTTAATATAAAGACAATAATAAATACAGATTTCCGAAATTACATATTTAGCATAATATGTTGGCGGTTCTATAAGTAGGGTTAATAGAAAATCAATTTACCTACCGGCTGGAAAGTGGGTACAATGGAATCATTCCTAACAGGAGAATCTTTTTCACAACTTGTTTTATCCCGTTCTGCATCTTTCAAAACATTATCGTTATTTTCACCATACAACCAACTATCATCATTCTCGGCATCGTCTGCCATCTTTGATGTTACAATTCAGGATCCAAAACCATAGAGCGAAAAGTATTTGTCAAGCTGATTCTATAGAGCTTACTTGTTTTTTAGCAGCAAAAGATAAATGGTCGATTCCCATCATTGCAGCAATGGGTGAGGTAAGGTTCCGAAACCTATAGTTGTTCTATGCTGGAACCAGCAGTATCTTCAACCTGCCCTTAACAGGACTAGATGGTGTCGTCTAAACCTAAACCATTCCAGTCAATTAAAAGCCGTTCAACTGCAAACACGGTGGCGACATCCACATAGGGATCAGCTAAGAAAACGCCCGAAAAATTCTCAATTGTTATAGTGTTACAAGTTACAAAAGAAGTCAATGATATGGTTAATATAGAACTAAAGGAAGAAAAGAAGATTTGGTATAGAAATTGGATAAGCGAAAGAAATGAAAAAGGAGTTTCGACAACAGCTGAAATCAAAAAATCCCTCTTAATATCGATTCGCAGTAGTGAGAATGACAGTAGAAAATTTTGCTGAATTACCAATAGTTTCAAATAATAATATTATACGATGGTAAAAGATCCAGTCATCTGTTTTGATTGCGAACTGCATTGGATTGGCCTTCTAGATTACATAGATGATTCTAGTCGCGTAAAGTTCCTTTATATTACCGTTGAAATGAGCGCGTTGAATTTAAAAGATCACCAATTCAATTATTGAACTGAATTTGTCACTAGATCCAGCGCACTGTACTGGGATCAAAGTTACAGTTACAATCCAAATCCAGCACTGAATTAGATCACTTAACTGGAATGCTACTGAAATAATGGGATGCTGCCACAATGAGCATCAGAACAATCATCCGTACAAGAGTTGTATTTCTGCATACAGTGACTACCACAGACACAGAATAATATCTCTGTAATTCTGCCTAGTCGTATTTCCATAATTCTAATGTCGATTAAAATTAATATCGGGTGTAGAATTATAAGGCAACTATCTATGTTGACGATTTGGGGTATTTTCAATTTTGTGGTTGAGAATCATCGAGTACAGTTACTTTCAGGCAGTCAAGAAACGAAAAGCCCCACATTAATATTGGCATTATGCCGAGTTGGTATTGCTGGTAACTTCTTGATTGTGATTTTGTGATTTTCTCTGCTTCTTTAGTTCTTTTACTTTATACCTTCAAAATGGGTAAGTGTTTCAAGTAAATAATTCACGATTATCCGCGGTCATCTTAAGCAATTATGGTAAAATACTTATTTCTTCAATTATCATTACTTTCATTATTACTATTTAATATATATTTTCACAATATTTTCATTAGAAGTGAAGCTATTTTTAACCTTACTTCAACGTAAATTTTAAAAACATGCCTTATAGTTATTTTTATTATGATGATACAAATATTTATAGTCCGATGTGTGTGCTGACGACAAATTCCCACAGCGTTCTGATGTGTTGATAATGATTTAATTTGAGTTTTAGAATATCTTGGTAAGGTTCTCATGCTGTATGTTATGTTTTAGGTATCAGCCGGGATCACTGGCATAAAAGGAGGGCAACTGGAGGCAAAAGGAAGCCTCTACGTAAGAAGAGGAAGTTCGAGTTAGGGCGACCTGCCGCCAATACAAAACTTGGAGCACGTAGAGTTCATTATGTTCGAACCCGAGGGGGTAATCTAAAATACAGAGCTCTAAGATTAGACACAGGCAATTTTGCTTGGGGAAGCGAGGGATGCGCACGCAAAACTCGTATTATAGATGTTGTATATAATGCTAGTAACAACGAGTTGGTTCGTACTAAAACTTTGGTAAAGAATGCCATCGTTGTTATTGATGCCACCCCCTTCAGACAGTTCTATGAAAGTCACTATGTGTTACCTCTGGGACGTAAGAAGGGAGCCAAACTGGTGAGTTTCCTAGAGTTAAAAATAAATTATATGACATTGATTTCAAGAATGATGAATCTCATGCGTGTCATATGAATAGTGATTTAAATGCTTAAGGCCAACTGATAATTTAATTAAAACATTTAGTTTGTATCGTTTTTGAATGAAATATAATTTTCATAACTGTTGATTTATAGACACCTGAAGAGGAAGCTATGTTTGGCAAAAAACGTTCTAAGAAAGTCCTGAAGAAATATGAAGTACGACAGAAGACTTCCAAAGTAGAACCAGCAATAGAAGAACAATTTCATACTGGTAGATTGTTAGGTAAGTGCATACATAATTGGTTTTTTTTTAGCGTTTCTCTCAAATTTTGAGATTTTTAACTGTCAAGACTCATAATGATTTCTAGAATAAACTTATGAATCTTTCAAAAGATGCGCTAAATTCTATCTTATCATAAATAATCAAATGTTATTATTCATGACTGCATGTGACTGATATCCCTTATTGCCCTGAAACTATATATTACATCAACAATCGGAAATTGATGAAAGTGGATGTATTTATTTCAAACATTAAATGATGTCATTGAAAAATGGAGATTATTTGTTGAAAATTGATCTTGAAGTATAGTCTATGTTGCTATTCACTGAGATTAGGCTACTTTTTATTCACATCCTAAGTTGTGTGTAAAGTGGGGTATTTTTTTTTTGTTCTTGTGTATTTTAATAATCAACAGTCTGATTTTAATGATGATATAAAGTAGCGAGTTCTCCCCAAAAAACTGATATTCGTTTTGAATAGGGTTTGGGAACAATGATCTAGCTCGTCATAGTTACTCTGATTAAAAACATATACGATATCAAAATCTTTCTTATTTTATCGTTATGCTTATTCTTTTGTTTATTTACAGCCTGTTTGGCATCCAGGCCTGGACAGTGTGGTAGAGCAGACGGATATGTATTAGAAGGAAAAGAATTAGAATTCTATGTGCGTAAAATTAAATCTAAGAAAGCAAAGTAAAATGTTATCTTAAGAGTTGACAATAAAGTGTTGACAACAATTTTGTTTTATTGAATAATGTCCTTAACATCCAGAAATGGAAATTTTGGTAATCTGTATCATGGAAAAATGAATTTCAAATCTAATCCATACAGTATTGGAATTGGTGGTTCCTGATATGCATCGACAAACAATTACAGATAAAATTTTCTCGGCAAGGGTTTTTTTTTACATTGTTTACTACTAATATTTGTAATAATAAATAATAATAATGAATCTTAATATGTCAAAGATTTGTAAATGAATTTGAAGCTAAGACTTAAAAAACTTAATACACTTGAAGGGTAAATTACAACCAGTGATAGAGACAATTGTTTCTTATGCAGGTATTTTTTGGCCGAAAATAAGATAGTTTTCCAGGCAATCTATAATCTTAATTACTTATATAATATGACCTGAAGGTTAATTGAATAGCTTGGTAATGGCTGCAACACAGCAGAAACATGCTGTAGACAAGTTGAAATTGGCAAACATGCGTGTGCGGAGCTTTATTTGACTGCTGTATGCGTGTGGAGCTCTATCGACAAATCGCTGCGTGCGTGGGATGCTTTATCGGCAAATCTGATTGCGTGTGGAACGCTTTTCTCTGTTTTTAGAGGTGTAATATTATGAAATAATACTCATTCGATCACAAAAGTATTGTAATGGAATAATTTTTACCAGTGTCATTCTGGTAACATAAAAAATGTTATGTTGAAAAACAGTTTTTTGAGGGTTTCAAGAATTGTTCAAACAGTTGCACGTTAAACTAAGTTTCCAATGTTTGGAATACAGTTTTTATGTTCTTAAAATTCGTCAACACATCATGGAGATGTTCAAAAAAGAAAATTCAACAGAAGTCTGTTTTCACCAAATCATAGTTTTATTTGATTGGCTTCGTCGCTATTTCTACAAACTTCACACCAAAGTTTCTTTATTAATGATTATTGACCCAGCTATGAATTATATGTAAATTCATGGGATGTGGGCCACATTAAAACATGTCACTATATTTTCGTATTTAAGTACGTTTTGGTCTCACGACCATCATCAAAAGACGTTTAAGAACGAATTAACGTCACGAAAAATTGAAACGTATTTCGTTCGTTGTTGCGACATTTTTAATTGACATTAATGCGATATTCCTTGAATTGTTGATAATGCCTCTGTCTGTGTTAATTTGTGTGTATCAGCACATGGTCCTTCGAGCCGGATAAGACGCTCAGTGCTTATTGCAATTAGTTTAAGGGATTCCGCGCTTTAGTAACGTGAATTATTTTCAAACGTTCTCTGATGGTGGTGAGACCATAACGCAAGTAAAGACGAAAATATAGTTGACTTATGTGTTGATGTGACCTATTTGCCTAGAATTTACATATAAAGTTTCTAATAGTGCCACATGTGGGAACATAAGTCTCCCACCGTAATTTTATTTGATTATAATATGAGTAGTCGACTGATACAGGACAGCTTAAAATTTGTGGTAATGAATTTGGTGGTAAAGAATAGATTATTTTAGGAGCTATTGACGTAATGAACCTCTGGTTAGCATCTTTCTGATAATAGGGACTTATTAGTGATTATTAACTTTTGACAGAGTTTCATGCTTATGTGTTGGATTAATTTTCAAATAGGGATGTTTGTAGATGAATATGCAGCATGTGTGATAATACAGTGAGCGTATACTCAGAAATTCTTCATTATATAGTAAGCTTGTAGAATACAATTTTTTTTTTTAGTATTATTTTAATAATGTAATTTTGAAAAACGGTCAGGGGTTGTAAGGCATTATTATAAATGTCACCCTACACAGCAATACCGTATTTTATGATAGATTCAATTAACGATTGGTAGAATGATTATTAATTTTTTATTTATAAACTTTTGTAGCTCATAGAATCACTACATAGTATAAAACAAAGTCGCTTTCTCTGTCCCTTTATCCCTATGTATGCTTAAATCTTTAAAACTACGCAACGGATTTTGATGCGGTTTTTTTTAATAGATAGAGTGATTGAAGAGGAAGGTTTATATGTATAATAACATCCATTAAATAGTGGAGAAATACTGTTATTTTTGAGGTTTCTAATGTGATGTAAATAATTACATTTTTTCCGCTTACAATGCAAACGCAGGCTGAACTCTACGAGATATATCAAAATAATGTATTGTACACATTGAAAAGGTCTGCAGAAAGTTCCGCGATGGTATATGTCTATCTCTTATGGTTATCCCACAATACCATTTTTTTGTCATTTACTTTTTACGACAAATAGTGGCTAATTTTCGAAGCGATTTTAACCAATACAGCATTAATCCTTATCCAATTAAATACCTTAAATACATTGTTGATTTAATATAGATCTATATGGCCCTTTACAGCATATGATTTAAATGAATATTTTCGAAGATATTACAGATTTAAAAATTGCGGGACGTAGCGTTTGCGGCGGTACTGGCCGCGGGCGGGAGCGTGCCTATAAATAGCGCGTCGGAGGCCGCGGTTCTCCCTATAGCACTTTGAATTTAGCAGCGATCGGACGCGTTTATTATCCGAGCTCTCTTGCGAGGAAAATAACAATACTTGCAGGCCACGGGCAGTAATGAATAAGTCAAAACTACTGGATCGATTTTAATCATTTTTTCAGCGAGTGACATAGGCTATATATTTTATACCCGTGCGAAGCCGGAGCGGGCCGCTATGTTTTTATATACAACGTTCAGTTTTTCTGTAGTGTACTTAGTATCAGCATTGCACCCGTGCGAAGCCGGGGCGGGTCGCTAGTTTATATATAAATCTTCGTAGTTTTGCTGTTAAGGTATTAATGTGGTCTGTCCATTTAAGGTGTTCGTCAATATTATACCTAGGTATTTGGTTTTATCAGTACTGTTTATTTCAAGATTTCAGTCTTCAAATTTTTATTTAGAGAAATCAGGTCTGTTTGCTTCTGTCAGAGAAAAGGCTATATATGACGTTTTACCTACATTTAAATACAGTTTGTTGAAGTCTACCCAGGTTTTAACAACAGACATGCCATGTTGAGCCTTTTCCTTAACAGTGTGCCATGTGTTGTCTTCAAAAACTAGAACTGTATCATCAGCATGTGATATCATAGTGCCGCCCATATGTGTCTAGTAAAGAGTTGAAGTAATGAACAGCAGGGGCCCAAGAACCGTACCTTGAGGTACTCCTATCTATATAACATCAGTGTTGGTGTACGCATTTCTTATTTTTAGAATTTGTAATACATTTCAACACAAGGCTGTAAATTAACTTTACTTACCTTTTAGATAAAGGACACAAAAAATAAAACCAGTTTTATAGCGAAAATTATTTTATTAATCTGCTTCCATAACATGGTGTGTCATCCGATAAATTTTTAAACGCTAACAATTAAAAAATCGAATTAGACAAATATATTTCTTGGCGCACTTCCCAAAAAAAATATCACATACAATCCAGAGTTGCTTCAGGCACAACAAAATATGACAAATATAAATATGTTTTACCTAACAGGTTCTAGGTAATTCAAAATGAAGGTTAAATTAACACAATACAATTATATAAAAATAATGAATAGAACTAAAGATTTAATTTAAAAAAGAAAACAAGTCTACTAAATTTGAAGCTAACTTTTGGCAACATAAGCATGTAATACATTATGTAACGTTTGTTGTAAATCTTTGCTCAAAGCTTGTACTGTTGTCTGGAACAACACTTCGTTGGACTGAATTTGTCTTATGATGTTCAACATTCTAAATCCTTCAGGTTTCGTTGGTTCTATCATTTCTTTGGAAAATGCTTCTGCTACTATGTAAACTATCCTCGCTATCGTTGCGTTTCCACCACCTTGAAATTATCGTAATATTACAAAAATGTCATCAAAGGTAAGCAAAAATTCTCATTCCATTTCTTTGATGAAAATGAGGAAATTGATTATTTTGCAGTCAATAATCCCTATTTAGGACATTCTTCTAAAATGTTCCCAAATAACACTAATACATTAATTCTGATTAGTAATTTAATACAATAAATTATTGTGAATAGATTCACTGCAATCTTTTCAAACATCCTAATTTAAATAGTATTATGGCCAGAATTGATTCATGTGATTATTTCAAATTAGGTTATTTATTTTTATAGTTTCTATAAATAATTAATAAAATAATATTTAATGTGATTCAAAAGCAATTGCCTATTTAAATTTTGGAAATTTTCAAAATTATACTTATAATCCACAATAAGTGGAATTATATCAGGTTAATTTCTAAATACAATAAAATAAGTTAAAACTCTATTCCGAAATATTAATTCAATTAATCATAGAACATTCAATATTTTTATTAAATGTGGGATGAACACAAGCATTGGCATTTTGGATAATTGCCAAAACATTTTTAATTTGATTTATAAATTGAAATTAATTGTTGAAAATAAAGGTATTAGTTAAATAAATAATAATATTTAAAATAATTAAAGAATGAATTGCAAAATAAATAAGCCATAAAGATTGATTAATAAAAATTAAAGTAATTATTCATCTAATGATTAATAGATGAATAAGCTATAATTTTTCGTAATCTAATTTGATTTAGTCCTATAATTCCTCCAATAATTATTGTTGATAAAATAATAATATAAAATAAAATATTCTTATTTTTGAAGAATATATTAATAAAACTATAGGGGCAATTTTTGACAAGTTAATAAAATTATACGATTGAGTCAATTTAATCTTTCTATTACTTCAGGAAATCAAGAATGAAAAGGAGCAGCTCCTATTTTAGTAAGAAAAGAGGAATTTATTCTAATTACAAATATATTATTCAAAATAAATTCTTTTCTTATTATAACAGAAATATTATTGAAAATAATAAAATATTTTAATGCAGATTCTGATGAAATTATATCTTTTCCTTTTATTAATAGGGGAATAAAAGAAGGTAAATAAATAAATAATGATATTTTTTTCTATTATCAACTATAAATAAAAATTCTCGGAAAATAGGTCACATTAACACTTTGTTTTATATTCTTTTCAATATTGTTAATGTGACCTATTTCCCAAGAATTTTTATTTATAATTCATACTGGGTCAAGAATCTTTATTATCTATTATTAACTAATTTATTTATTTCTTCTGTTGGTGAAATCAATTGTTTAATTTATTGGAATAATTTGAACTCAACACAAGGTTATATTATGCCATATTCTCAATAAAAAATTATTTTATTTTACTATATTTCGAAGTTAATTTAATATGATGATTATTGTAAAATTATTTACTGCAATCTTTACGAACTTGTATTAATTTAAATAATTTTATTATAAAGTATTATGGCTGGAATTGAAAATTCCTGTTAATATTTCAATGTTGTTTTTTTGGTAGTTTCTATTAATAATTAATAAAATATTATTTAATGCAAATTCCAAAGTAATTGCATATTTAAATTTCGGAAAATTTAAAAAAATATTTTTATAATCCACAATAAATGGAATTATATCAGGTTAATTTTTAAATATAATTAAATAAAATAAATATATTCCGAAATATTAATATAAGTAATCATAGAACATTTAATATCTTTATTAAACATGGGATGATCACAATCATGGGAATTTTGGATAATTACCAATAAATATGTTCTATTATTAATTCATTCATTTCATTTCTCTGTTGCTAAAAATAATTGTTCAATTTAATGGAATAAATTGAACTCAACATTATCCCATATTTTCAATAAAAAATTATTTTAATCTAATACATTCTGAGGTAGAATGTAGATTTAACCTTGAATATAGCTTCAATAATTGTTGAAATTAGTGGGAATTCAAAAAAAGATCAAATATTCTGTGCTAAGAATTTGAAGGGGTTGTTTGTTACTTTGTGATACTCCATTTTCACAGATAAACAAGAAATTTTTCTTTTCATTCTTCATCATAGCCAGAGCTAGTTTTATTTTTTTGAAGACTTAAAACCGATTATCTTTAAAGTTCTGCATCCAAAAATATCACCATAAATTAGATGAAAAAAATTCATTTTCCAATCAAAATTGCATGTTCATTTTTTTTTGTATTCTCAATTGTATTGATGAAATTAACCACAAAATTAGATAACATTTAATCTGTAACTTACTTAAAATTTCGGGGTTTCTCTGCTCCACTAGATCACACAGATAGCCATAAATATGGGGCGCCTCGTCCGCATCCTCCACCACCGGCAACCAAGCGAACCATATCGGTATCAGCTCTTTCACGTTCACCATCGTCGGATGGTACTTCATGATCTTGGTGACGGCGGCGATCACGTTCTCCGTAGCGTTCACGTTGCGCGGATCCCTCGATTTCGGATCGTTGACGATCTCGACCAGAGTGGGCACAATCTTGGCCAGTTCGGGGCCGAAAGCTTCGCCGCCGTACTGGGCCATCACGCCCCAACCGTACGCGGCCGCTTGCCGCACTTCCGTGCTCTTGTCTTTGACGTATGTGGCGAGCGGTTGGAGAAAGAACGCCTGGTATTTAACGCAAGCGGGGCCCGCGAATTCGATCACGTCGTCGAAAATACAGAGACCCCATTGTCGATCGGCCCAAGGTCGGTTGGGTTCGAGAAGGCTGACGAAAAGACCGCACACTTGGTCGAAGAAGGGTAGGAAATTCTCGCGGTACGCCAAGAAGAGACAGTGAATCACGTCCGATACCTTGGTCAGGACGCATATGTCGTCGGACGCTTCGTATTCGAGTTGTTCTTGTACTACCTACAAGAGAATAAATAATGAAAATCGTTCCAATTATGGAATCGATGGAAACTTGAAATAGTCAAAGTCTACAAATTTAAAACAGATTTACGACATTTACTAAATTTTACCATTTTTTTTCCCAAGGATTCAAAGTTTTTTTTTATTATTAATGTTACTGTGTTTTATAATAAAAGTATGCAAAAGTTTTATTATTTTTTAAGAATACTCTCCTCCAGATATGGTTTTAATGTAGCTTTCATGATTATTTGAGAATTCTACAGAAAATTTGAAGATGAGATCTTTCAAAAATGTATTTCTGAAATAACTCCCAATATGAGACAAAATTATTAGAAAAGCCTTTGGAAAATAATTTCCAAGATTAATTTATTCTCAATTTTTTTCATGAAGTTCCTTAAAAGGTATTCTCCAAATTTTTGAATTACTCAAGTTCTTAAGGAAATTATTCAAAATAATTTATTATTTATTAATTATATTTAAATTTACACTTCACAGAAAATAAGAAATATTGATTTACTATTTCATTTAATAACCAAAGATTTTGATTGATACTAAAAATCAAAACTATGTATTTATACATCAGATTCTTTGAATTTGTTATAATTAGTTCTTCAAGGAATTAAATTAATTACATATTCTCAAATTTCTGAAAATATTGCAAAAATAAATAGTCAAAAAGTTTTCCTATTCTTACAACATTTAAATAGTTTTATTATAAAGTATTATGGCTGGAATTGATAATTCCTGCTTTTATTGCAAATTAGGTTATTCATTTCGTATCGTTTCTATTAATAATTATTAAAATATCATTTAATGTGATCCCAAAACAACAGCATATTTGAATTTTGGAAATTTTTAAAAATATTCTTATAATTCACAATAAATGGAATTATTTCTATCAGGTTAATTTCTAAATATAATTAAATAAGTTAAACATATCCCGAAATATTAATATAAATAATCATAGAACATTTAATATTTTTATTAAACTTGGGATGATCGCAATCATTAGCATTTTGCATAATTACCAATAAATATGTTCTATTATTATTAATTCAATCATTTTGTTTCTTCTGTTGCTGAAATTAATTGTTTAATTTAATGGAATAATTTGAACTTAACACAAGGTTACATTATGCCATATTTTCAATAAAAAATTATTTTATTTTACTATATTTGGAAGTAGAATGAATTTAATATCATGATTATTGTAAAATGATTTACCGGAATCTTTACGAACTTGAATTAATTTAAATAGTTTTAATATAAAGTATTATGGCCGGAATTGATAATTCCTGTTATTATTTCAAATTAGGTTATTAATTTAGTATCATTTCTATCAATAATTAATAAAATATTATTTAATGTGAACCCAAAGTAATTGCATATTTGAATTTTGGAAATTTTTAAAAATATTCTAATAATTCACAATAAATGGAATTATATAAGGTTAATTTCTAAATATAATTAAATAAGTTAAACATATCCCGAAATATTAATATAAGCAATCATAGAACATTTAATATTTTTATTAAACGTAGGATGATCACAATCATTAGCATTTTGGATGATTACCAATAAATATGTTCTATTATTAATTCAATCATTTCGTTTCTTCTGTTGCTGAAATTAATTGTTTAGGAATTATTTGAACTCAACACAAGGTTAGATTATGCCATATTTTCAATAAAAAATTATTTTATTTCACTATATTTGGAAGCAGAATGAATTTAATATCATAATAGCAATCTTTACGAATTTCTATTAGTTTAAATAATTTTATTATAAAATATTATGGCTGGAATTGATAATTCCTGTTATTATTTCAAATTAGGTTATTTATTTGGTATAATCGCTATTAATAATTAATAAAATATTATTTAATGTGATTCCAAAGCAATTGCATATTTAAATTTTGGAAATTTTCAAAAATATTCTCATTGTTAATTTCTTTTGGAAACATTCTATAGCTGTCTTCAACGACTTTATTCATTATATTTGAATTTTCTTTATACTTTAGACAATTTTTATTAATTTTCCTCCCCATAAGAATCATTATAATTATAATTATTTTTCTTCTTGGAGAATAATTCTTTAAAACAAACAATTCCTTTTTTTATATCAGTATTCTATAATATAAAAGGGATATAATAAAATAATACACTTTTACTTTGTTTTTAATCACATGTATTATAAAAACAAAGTAAAAGTGATTTATTTTAGTATATCAATATGGTAAATTATCACAAAGTAATGACTTCCACCATTGAATGTTTTAATATAAAAAATGTTTTTAGTACATTTGCTAAATGAATTAATAGAACTATGACAGTACCTAGTTGCTGAAGATGAAAAAATTGAAACTGAACAGAGAATATTTACCAATATACAGAAAAAAAAACATTTCCATTCAAGGATCATGATTTTAAAGATATTGATGCAACAAACACATCCCTTAATGAATAACCAGATAAAAGACTTACCTCATCGAAGTCTTCTTCCAGATGTTTCTTATGTCTATCGTTGGCCCTCTCGAAGTGCTCCTTCATCAGTTTATCTATCAGTTTCAATAATTCCGTCATAGCGTCCGGGCCTAAACAGCCCTGTCCCAATTTCTCTATACACCTAGCCATAGAATCGAGCAGCACCATCAACACCTCACTTTCCGGTTCCGTATCTATGGCTTTCAACAATTCGGGACAGATGAACGTCCACATGTCCTGGACGAAGGCGGGACCCTTACAGGTTGCGCTCTCTAGCAAAAAGGGTAGAGATTCGGCGGCCGCGTTCCGTACCTCGTCGTGAAAGTAGAATTTCAACATGGGCACCATCAGTCTCACGGTTTCTTCGGCGTAGTTCGAAAACGCCTCTTTCAGTTCGCGCGCAAAGGACACCAGCATCATACAGGCGGCCGCTTTGTCTTCCAAACCTTGATCGATTCGGAAAGAGGAAAATGAGAAGAGTGTCATCATCTGAGGTAAGTTATAAACTAAGGTTGTATTGACAGAGAACGGCTTTATACTATAATGACTATACTCTCATCCTAAAATTCATGTATGCAATTTAACATTGACTAAAATAAACTGGAAGTCCATTCGAGAAACTTAAAGCTGGGAAGCAAGAAACATCACAAGCTATATCAAGGAATAACAACGAACAGCTCCCGGAATAGATCCTTGTAGAAACCCAGAAAGTTTAAACTGTATCACTTACCGGCTGTACGAATACCGAAATTTTTCTGTTCACCCAACGACACGAATTGCCAGTCGTCGTCGCCTTCCACTCCCTGCATATCATCGTTGTCCAATAAAGCCACGTCCGGTTTCATTGAAGCTGTCCTTATCACCGGTGCCATCACGAGAGGTAAGTATTGCTCGAAGTTCCTACCCAGTACCTGGTGGATAAGAGAAATCTACAGAAGCCGACGGGAAAACGGACATAAAGCCATCTATGCAAATAATGATGAACTAAGCATATTCACAATCAACGAACAAGCAGATACCTGCAAATCGTACAAAATGAACAATATAAATAAGAAATAATCACCCTTATCCACTAAAAATACTCTCAAAGTACTGAGGATAACCAGGGTTAACTAAATTATAAATCAATATGTCCGTTTAAATACAAGTCTGGATCCGCGCCTGGTTTAGAAATCAAATTATATATCAATAATTTAATTTCTAAACAAAAATGGAAACAAATAGTTTAAATAGTGTTTAAACAGGGACATTTATAATTTATTTTACTCTGATGATGGCTACTTGATAGTCGAAAGGTCCTCAGTACTTTAATAATATTTTTAGTGGATACAGGTGATTATTTCTTATTTATAGTGTATCCAGTAACTCTTTTATAGTTCAAAATGAACAAGCCGAACTATTGGATCTTTATTTTTATGTCCTATTCGTAAAAGGGTAGGTCTTCGGTGCTGTAGATTAGCAGGGTGGCTGGCCTCTCCCTTAGTCGACCCGGGTCACGTAAGCGTGACGTCATTAACAAGTAGAGACGTAGCTTTCGACAGTACCGTTAAATCTTAATGGCGCATGGCTAGTATTGAGTGGACATGTGATAAATATTACAATTTAACAGAGTTTTACCGGTTTGTTGTGGAAAATTACATGTTGCACCTGTTCCATAGGTGTCCTTGTGTAATTGTGTTTTTACCCGTAAATAAGCGTGTATAAAAAAGTGTTACGACTGATAGCAATGATATTGTCAAGTTCGGAAGCCGGAGAATTGGAAATATTCTGCCACTCTCGTAGAGGTCAGAAGAAGAATTAAACTCTCCTCCGTTCTGTCCATAACTTGGGTTTCCAATATGCGGTGATTCTTATATCGAATATGACAAAAATATGGGCCTAGTGAACCTAAAATACAGACAAATGTTTCGGAGAAACTACGAAAAAACCATCACAATTCACACCCTCTTCCAATAAACTCAATTAGAGAATATAAAGTTGACAAAAGTCACCCATGCTAAGTTTATTACCGTACAACATGACACATGGGAGATCAGCAACATTAGGAATCCAAAACGGAAATTGTCATAGCTGCCCGAAGTTCCTTTCATCAGAAAATAGTCACCAAGGGTTTTTCAGTTTAGCGACAAAATATTTTAGTTCATTTGATTCTCATTTAGTACCATCGTCCATCAGCAAGGACAAATATGACGATATTCAGGTTCTAAAAACATTTCGTAACACAAAGGCTCAGGACTATTTCGGTTTGCGTTTACGCCAGCTTCAGACCGCATTTTTAGAACTTCATTGTATAGTTTTATTCCGAAAATTATTTTTTCATAAATTTCGGAGCGATTGTAATTTTCCTTTTTTCCTGTACGCGATTTCTACACGAAAAGCACCAGTCTTGCAATGATCCCGGTTTTCCCCGGCTCAACAGGTAATTGGCACAGTTTTTCAGGCGCAGCACAGACAGAATGTAAAGAGCGAAAAATTAATGTTGCCAAGAGATGCCAAATAGAAATTGCTTCAATTGAATCTCAAAATATAAATGAAACGTGTAAAAAAAGGACTGATTTGTGCCGTTTCCTAACAAAAAAAAAACGTAATAACTCAAAATCGCTCCCGAACCCTTTAACGGAGGATATATTCATGACAGCGAGGAACTGCCGGACCTTGGGTCTATCCTATACAAGAAAATAATGTCGAAAAATTAATATAAATCATAGAATGTCACCAACCTTGCAAATTCTTGACCAAGCCGATATCAGGTAACTGGTTTGTGGGTCATCGTCAGGTAGCTCCGCGCTATCTCCGTGCGTTTTCAACAGCATGTCCATAACTTCCGTGGCGTCGTTCATGAATTTTTCGGGTCCCACAGCAACACCGATGAGTGTCACGCATTCGATAGTTTTTCCTATAAGAGAATGAGGCGAGAAAAATAAAAAATAAACTTTTTCCACAAAACCGATTCCCACGACCGTCGGCTAAGAGGAAATACAACTTACCTCTGAGCAATTTCAATTCTTCCTTATTGGCGTTCTGAATGATGTACTTGAGACTCGGCATCAGTCTGTCGTAGTAAGCTGTAAATTCGTTTTCTGCCGTGTCGGCTACACTCGCTATCGTCGTAACCACCTGTTCCAGTACCAATTTCGTACCCTTTTCTACCAGTTCTTTGAATTTCGCGGATAAAATACTTTCCAATTTGGCCATCAGACCGTCCAGATAGAGGGTTATTATGTGTTTGGGACAGTCTTCGGCGAAATTTACCAAAGCAGCACCTAGAAATGGTTTTTCGTTTGAACAATTCCGACATATTTCATTTATAACAGCTTTGCAGAATAACGGACTGTACAAATTTTCATCTCATGTGAATAACTATCAGATAAATCAGAGGACAGTAACACAACAGCTAAACAATCATTTGACAAACCCAAAGATTGAGGTTTACAAAAGTAAACGATCGTTCCGACCTTCTTATCAGATGTCTAGAAAACCATCTAAAACACGAGTTAAAATCTGAATTACCATAGCAAAGAGTATAAAATTCCAAGATAGGGCTAGACAATAATGTAAACTCGAGTTAAAAATTTAAATACCATAACAAAGTCGATAAAATTCCAAGACATGGATAGAAAATCATCTAAAACACGAGTTAAAAAGTGAATTACCATAACAAAGACGATAATATCATTTAAAACATTAGTTAAAATGTGAATTACAATAACAAAGTCGATAGAATTCCAAGACATGGATAAAAGCATCTAAAACACGAGTTAAAATGTGAATTACAATAACAAAGACGATAAAATTCCAAGACAGGGCTAGAAAATCATTTAAAACAGGAATTAAAATGTGAATTACCATAACAAAGTCGATAGAATCCCAGAAAGGGCTAGAAAATCATCTAAAAACACGAGTTCAAATGTGAATTACCATAACAAAGACGATAAGATTCC
The DNA here is from genome assembly GCA_958510875.1 of Endomychus coccineus. NCBI lineage: Eukaryota > Metazoa > Arthropoda > Insecta > Coleoptera > Endomychidae > Endomychus > Endomychus coccineus. The sequence goes on from OY294069.1 coordinate 10,119,205, forward strand.
AAGACAGGGCTAGAAAATCGTCTAAAACATGAGTTAAAATGTGAATTACCATAACAAAGTCGATAAAATCCTTTAAAATAGGAGTTAAAATGTGAATTACTATAACAAAATCGATAAAATTCCAAGACTGGGCTAGAAAGAAAATCATCTAAAACATGAGTGAAATAGTGAATTACCATAACAAAGTCAATAAAATTCCAGACAAGGCTAGAAAATTATCTAAAACAAGAGTAAAAATGGGAATTACCATAACAAAGCCAATAAAACTCCAAGACAGGGCTAGAAAAGCGTCTAAATCATGAATTTAAAATGTGAATTACCATAACAAAGTCGATAAAATTTCAAAACATTACTAGAAAATTATCCAAAAGATGATGAAAAATGTGAATTACAATAACAACGTCGATAACATTCCAAGACATGCCTAGAAAATCATCTAAAACATGAGTTAAAACGTGAATTAACATAACAACGACGATAAAATCATTAAAATGTGAATTACCATAACAAAGTCGATAAAATTCCAACACATGGCTAGAAAATCATTTAAAACATGAGTTAAAATCTGAATTACCATAACAACGACGATAAAATCATTAAAATGTGTATTACCATAACAAAGTCGATAAAATTCCAACACATGCCTAGAAAATCATCTAAAACATGAGTTAAAACGTGAATTAACATAACAACGACGATAAAATCATTAAAAAGTGAATTACCATAACAAAGTCGATAAAATTCCAACACATGGCTAGAAAATCATTTAAAACATGAGTTAAAATGTGAATTACCCTAACAAAGTCGATAAAATTCCAACACATGGCTAGAAAATCATTTAAAACATGAGTTAAAATGTGAATTACCATAACAAAGTCGATAAAATTCCAGCACATGGCTAGAAAATCATCTAAAACATGAGTTAAAATATGATTTACCATAAAAAAATTGAGAAAATTTCAAGCCAAAGCGAGAAAACCATATAAAACATTATTTAAAATATGAATTTCCATAATCAAGATGAGAAAATCCCAAAATCAAGTTGACCTTGAGATAAAATGTGGATTCCTACAAACAAGTCAAGAAAATTCCAAAATAAGGCTAGAAAATCATCTAAAACAAGAGTTTAAAATGTGATTTTTCATAATCAACTCGAGAATATCACAAAACGGCTAGAAAATCTTCTAAAACATGAATTAAAATGTGAATTCCCATAACCAGACGAGAAAATCCCAAGATCGAATTGAAAAAATCATTTGAGCTCGAGATAAAATGTGGATTCTTATAAACAAGCCAAGAAAATTTTAAAACAAGGGTAGAAAATCATCTACAACTCTGTTAAAATAAGAATTTCATAAACATCTCGAGAAAACTACAAGACAGGGCTAGATCTTCTAAAACACGAGTTAAAATGGGAATTCTCAACGAAGCTGAGAAAATTCCAAGACATGGCTAAAAAATAATGTAAAACATGAAAATACAATGTGGATTACCATAACCAAGACGAGAAAATTCCAAGACAGAGCTAGAAAATTATCTAAAAAAACATTATTTAAAATGTGAATTTCCATATCCAAGACTAGTTTCCTTAAAGTTGAGAAAATTCTCAGATCGAGCATAAAAATCGTAGTAAAAAAAAAATAGCAAAATTTTACAACAACAACAACTTTATTGCTGTATAGTTTTATACACTAAATTAGATTAAATAAATAAATGCTGCTGTTGCAATTGATTAATATTAATTTTTCAGGTTAAATTATGTATGAGCATGTTGTTAAGATAAATATAGTAGAACATTAGCCAAAAATAAAGTATAATAAGATAACTGATTATTTCTTATTTATTAGCCAAAATATGAATTCCCATAAAGCAAGTCTAGAAAATAGATCAGGCTGAAAAATAGTCTTCAACATGTGAATTCCTATGATAACCAAGTCGTAAATTATATTGTGCTAAAAAACAGACTTACCTGCGTGCGCCTGCACTCTCGGGTTGGTGTTATCGTCCAGCAGCATTATCAAGCTCGGCACGACGGTACTGTGGAACTCTTTCTGGAAAATGGGCACGAAATCGGTGGACATCTGTCCGACGGCGTTACAAGCCGCGTATCGCACTCTGGGATGAGGGTCTTGCAAATAACTCACAACACCCTGCATCACCCCAGGTACGCCGTTCATAATCTGCGGCAACATATCCTCCATCTGTTTCAGACAACCCTCGCCGATCGCGCTCAATGCCATCAGGGCCGCGTGTCTCTGCTTCCAGTCCGGACTGGCCAACATGGCGGGGAGATGTTGCGTCACCAACGGGAGTATAACTTTACCGCCTGCCAAAAAAAAATTTACGATCTGAAATTAGTCGGCACATTGGAAAATACGTGCCCAGACCTACCCAGACTGCAAGCTAGACGATCTAAAGCTGCCTCGGCCACCACGTTGTTGGCGTCGCTTTCCTCATCAATCAGTTCGTCGGATTGCGACCAATCATCCTCCTCTTCTAAATCTCCCATGAATTGTAAGACTAAAGGTATCAACTGAGCGATGTATTTTCCCGCGTTCTTTCTCACCACTGCCGGTGCGGCTTCCGCTAACGAGACCATCACCTTAGAGGCAACAAGTTTAAAATTACAATCGAGACTGAACATGAATCCAGAGGGTTGAACAACACGCCTACGAAAAAGGACAATCGACGGGATCTCCCTTATATTCAAGTTTTCCTAGTTGAAAGCCACACCAAGGGAGAATATGCGGTAAAGATGTAGAGGTCGCTTTCAACAATACCACGATTAAAAGCATCTGTGAAGCGCTTGATGAAGTCTAGTAGTAGTCTAGTCAACGAGGTCTAGTATGTATACACCTCGTTGAGTCTAGTAAGCACCTGGATCCAGGACTTGTTGGGTAACAGGAACCTAGCCGAGTAACGCGAGAACGAGGGTCTGCTATGCAGATGGACATAGGAACTCTCAAACGTTTAAAGGGAAGTGCGGGTCGCCGGAGGATGTCCTCAGGGAGCTGTACTGTTCCCTCTACTGTGGAGTCCGGTGGTGGACGAACTCTTAATACTCCTCGAGAGTAAAGGATTCTGCGTAATCGGATATGCGGATGGCCGACCTTTGGAAAGCATCTGGAGAAAACCACTAAGCGATCGGAAGAGTCTGGGGACTCACACCACGAATGGTGCACGGGCCCTCGTGGCGTGTATGTGAGATTTCCCCTCCTTTACGAAAAAAAAGGTTCCCACAAGTCTCAAAAAGAAGCACTACGATTAGTGCCTCTATGGAAAATGCAGAAGAACTATTTCTGTATTTCTGAAGTTCAATTCTATTAAAATTTAGTTTCACAGGGAATATTTGAACTCTATGTAATTTGTTGCCAACTGTTTGAAATACTTCGGGTTCGATAAAAATAGCGCTGCAATCCTTTAGGGAAATTGTTCAAACGATATATGTGTAAATATTACTGTGATTTATTTCTTACAGTGAACAAGGTATCGTTGTAAATATGGAGCGTTGGTCAAATATTCAATTTTCTTTTAGGGTTGAAGGCATCTTTGTCCAATCTCACTTATTAAATTGGAATACATTCGTCTCTTAATCCCAACCCGTATTATTAAATTAAATTAAATTATTATCAGAGGGTAGGATCAAAAATAGATCCTCCAATTTTTCGAAAAACTAAGGTTCAGCCACTTTTTCCCGCGCCCTATGGATAATATGAGTAAAAACAAATAAATATCTCATTTCCTAAATATTAATAAATATTATTAATTGAACGTTATTAAAAAACAAAATTCCTACTTACTTCCAAAGCCAGTTGTCTCCAGCTGTCCAAGGACGCGGCATCGCTGAAAACCTTCATGCACATCTCGTAGATCAGTAAGAGTTGAGGTCGCAGGTATTTCGGCGTGTTTTCCGCCAACTCGATCAGCACTTTGAGCAGGGTATCGTCGTCTTGTTGTTGCACGCTGTCCGCGATAACGTGCAACATGGGATTGAGCAAATCGGCGAAGTGTTTCAAAATCTGCGTTTCCTTGTCGTGCAAAACGATGAAAGAACCGACGGCCCGCACGGCTTGGAAACGGACCTCGTACGTTTCGGTCGGCGCCAAGCTCTGCATCAACATCTGTTTGATGAGGTCCAGGTAGTTGTTCTGCTGGTTACCGAACACTCCCGGAACGCTGGTGAATAGCTGCAGGGCGGCCTCTTTGAGGACCGGACTAGGGGCGTTCGCGCATTGGAAAAGAAACTAAAAAAAATATATGTAACTTCAATTACATGTAGATCTTGACTGATTTGACAAGTTAAGTCATTCCTAACCCTTTGCGCAAGGTTTCGTCAAGATTCATTTTGTAGAACTCAAAAGCTAAAACCCCCATTGACTGGTAACAACCAAAACCCCGATTGACTAGTTAACGCGACCAACTACAACAACGGGAGGCCCTTTTATTCCACCTAACCAATTCTTCGATTCATTTAAGTCAACCAGTAAACCAGTTCACATAAGACGACCAAGTAGGCAGACTATCAATCCAAATAATCCGTTTTTCTTAACAAGTAGACCAATAACCAACAACAGATCTCATTATGTTGCACCAGCAACAGAACCCTGAAAACCTCGAAATTCATTCGTTCAAATTTTTTTTGCGTAATTTCGCACAAACCAAACTAAGAGTAAAGAAAATTAAAATCCAAGAAAGCTCTACTGTTTGGAACAACAAATATTTAATATTAATGGTAATTTTTCAAAAACAGGATTAAACTAAACCAGAACCAAAAGCTTTTCTTGGTAGAAGAAAAATAGAACTAGCTGCATTTAAGTAACTATGCTGGAAACAAAGAGATTGGTGAAAAAAATTTAATCTTCGAGAACACGTTATGAAAAAATAGATTTGTGATATGGAAATGTTTGCAATTTTATAGAACCTCAAGTGAAATTAAGGTATTATGGATTATCATCTTCATCACAATCAATATAGAATAGAAACTTGACGCTTTCATGCATGCTAACACGGCATGGTTCTAATGTGAAAGATTTTCCTAAGATGTCTTCATTGCAGATTACAATTCATAACGCTTTCTCATCTAGAGCCCCTATCTATACCATCCAATGAAACCAAAGAAGCAAGACAAAGACAGGTTGACGCTATTAATGAATAGGCAAAGCTTCTGATAATCTAGTAGTTTAATGCAGCCAAAACTCAAGGTTGCGTCTTCTCCAGGAAGGCGGATCCCACAATCCCAAATATGATGATGTCAGGTACAAGTATTCCTAGAAAGTCACCCATGACCATGTTCGAAATCACCAACATAAGCACCCTCTCATGGGACGATCATGTGAGGTCCATGGCGAAAACCGCTTCCCAAAAACTTGGTTTTTTATTCCGTGCCAAGAGCTACCTAACATCCCAGCAGCTCCTCATAATCTACAAAGCACAGATTCGATCTGTCCTGTTGTACTGTTGATATGTTGGGAGTTCGGCTCCCAAACGTACGCTGAAGCTCTCGGATTATGTACAGAAGAGAGGTATTCTTCTGATTGATCGTTGACCTCTCTAAAACATCGTAGAAAGGTGTGGAATCTCTCCCTTTTCTATAGAATTTCAATGGTCGGTGTTTATCAAAAATCTCGTCTGTTGTTCCACGAGAGATTCCAGATAGGTGGACTTCACGAGCTGAAACTAGTCACCCCTTTATTGTCAAACTCGAGACTTGTCGAACTTCTTCCTACCAGACTTCATTTTTCTATCAAACAGGGAAGTTGTGGAACTCTTTACCTAATGCGGTCTTTCCCTATGCCTATAACTTCGAAACCTTCAAGAAAAATTCGAAACCTTCAAGAAAAATTCGAATGCCTATCTCCCAACATTCCATCGATATAGGTTTTCCTCTAGCGTAGTCCAACTATATAAAAAAAAGGTTGGCACATGCATACCGAAGAAGCAGATGCTTGCAGAGAGTTTAATGCACAATGCGAGAGCCGGTTTGTGCGAGAGCCACCGGCGACACCAATCACTCAATACTATATAGATAAAAGAGGAATACCACTGACTGTGTCACTCAGCACAAAATGTACACGACGCAAAGAAAGTAATTTTTTTTATTTGACCCCCAAGTTGCGAATGGGATTGTTATCGATAGTGTGACGTTTTTGATAGCTCATCACAGTTACGACTGTTCGTAACATACCACTGATAAATCCAATACCAAGACATCAGGTACCGTTTACATGACAGACAGCAACACATGCCTGGCTAAGTCCCCCCATAACATAGGTATTCCGGTCAATTGAAATAAGCTTTCTATATCATGACATACAGTATCAGAAAGAATTTATCTTGGGTATGGTGGTTTCATGAGAGCGTAAAGAATAGTTTGCTATATGTTGAGAGAGCATCACAATTTTAGGGCGGTCAGCTCAGGACGTAGGACGTCAGTATCATACCAGCACCAGTCGGGAGAATGTCGCTGTGTACGCCTCGGGTGGGGTAAGAGAAGGGGCGCACAGCAGTGAGTCTCTTTTGTTTATGTGGTATTATCATAGCATTGCGTTTCTTGTTGCAAGTGTAGATTTATGTCTATACCCCAGAAGAATTGTTTCCGATACTGTTTAGTATTATTTGACGTATTTTCGCCCCTTCAGCTGTTTCTAATCATTTGCAATATGCATGTAAGTCTTGAAAATCGGAATGATTAGCGGCGGGGAATCCGACTTGTTTTTGCGGACGTAACAGCTAGTGATAATTATATTGATCATTTTCGTTTCATTTCATTTTCATTGAGTGAGTTGAAAGGGGATTATCCTCAAATTTAGCAAACTACAATAAACTATGATCCAAGTCTTATCATAGTTTAATCTGAATATATATGACTTTATTAGACAAACCAGTATATCCCTAAAATGATGGATACAATTTCAGAGCGTCAAAATTGGAGATAAAAATTTGTAAATCATAATATAGCATTCCAAATGTGATCAAGCACGATACAAATCAAAGCAGTCACATGATAAATTACTAGATCTAAATATAGAATTAGATTTTGTAAATTCACTAAAACATTCTTGTAATAATATGATTACTCCAGAATGAATATTCAAGGTAATGGTTCATTTGTGTATGTTACATTTCAATAAACACCATGACTCATAATTTTGGAATGCAATGCTATGAATAGAATTGTAAATCTTTTATTAATTCATCACTTGTTCTTCTCAACACATGGACAAGTACTTACATTCTTCAATAAGCATAGTTACATAACATTCTATAAAAAAAGCTTTCACAGATAGTAAATCCCTATAATTAAAATTCAGGAAAGTGCTATCCTCCTAAATGGAGATGTTTGAATAATTATAATTGCAGAATCTGCAATATTAAGTTCAGTTATTTATATTTAAAAGTTTCAGTTAGGTTAAAAAACCAGAGTAATTGCTTTTTAACAAAATTAAAAACTACACACCACTTGTCAATGAAATGACTACATATTTATTATAAATCATGATTCTAGTCATTCATAAATCACATAATTGTAACATAGTTTGATGATGAAAATATAATAGCTTGCAGTATGATACTGTAAATAAGAAATAATCACCCTTATCCATTAAAAATGCTAATAAAGTACTGAGAACCTTTCAGCTACCAAGTAGCCATCAGGAGAGAATTAGAAATGAAAATGTGCCTGTTAAAATACTATTTGGGGTTAATAAGGCAAAAACAAGGGCTTGCCTTCAGCTGGAGTAAATCGGAATCTAAATTTTGCAAAATGTTCTTTATAACGAGTCAAAACGTTCTTTCTAGTTTGACACACATAATATTTTGAACATGACTCACAATTAATTTTGTAAATCCCAGACTTGTCAAAATCGGAAACTTTATCAAAGGTGTTGCCTAAAGAGTTTTTAGCATGTTCTCACATCTCTAAACAAGTTGTTTTGCAAATTTAGAAAACAAATTGTAGTATAACAAGAATGGTTCAAATCCATGTTATAACTAATTTCAATATTCTGTAAACCTGTAGCTTTAAAAAATCATCTAAAGTTCAACTATTTATGAACAAATAAAATATTTTCAATAAATTATCTTCAACAATCTATTACTCACTTGTAAAAATTCGGGCCACTGATTATATCCATCGTCGTCTATAAGGTTTCTTGCAACTTCTGCAGCAACTTCACAAACCTTGTGTCTCAACTGTTCAGTCTGGTCTTGTTGAATTGCCCTTATTATTTGATCTTTTAAGTGAGCCTGACTTTCTGGTGATAATTTTGGGTAGAAATCCAAGAATTCATTGGAGAATAACCGTCTTAAAAGAACGGCAGACATCTGCCTGGCATCATCAGGAAGAACTGTATCATGAATTGCTCCCAACAAGTGGCTGACTTTTGTTTCGATTGCCAAGTTTGTATATGCATCCTAAGAATAACAATTGTATAAATATGCCTTTAATAAAAGTTTAGGGGTAATGTCAATGGGTTTCTCAATAAGTACCATCCTTCAATTACTTCCACAACTAATTAAAACAAGCAATTGTGAATATTTGTGTTTGAATAAAATTTTGGCATACACGAAATTACATAAAAAAATTGGCGCCCTTTTACATCGATGCATCTAGATAAAATGGAATCAACAAATTGTGAATTTGATAAAAGTGAGTACAATGATGGCAGTTGTACGGAAATAGCCAATTGGGGACCGGATGAATCATACAACAATAATACATATTAAAAAGAAAGCACCATGCTGTTGCGGTACACGTTGTTTTACGATAGAAATGGTCTGATATTCGATTTAGTGTCAAAGTAAATGCCTCGCTCTAATTTTTAGAGAACTTATTAATACGTTAATAAGAGAATTTAAAACTCACTTCGGCTTGTGTCCTGATGTTATTGTCTGTAGACAACAGGGTAGTCAAAACTTGGTAAAATTGCTCTTTATCGGCGGCCATGGCGCCTTCTCATGAAAGAACCTGACAATGACAATTCAGATCATTGCTGCCAACAATACCGGACGTTTTTTTGATTTTACCCCAACGCCAACATGATTTTAATCGCACCACAGAGTAATTGAATAATGAAGGAAGAAGCAAAGAATCATAGCTCGAGAAGTATTCTATGGCTGTTTTCCCACTTCCATAGTGCACTTCTGTGAATATAATGTACTACATGTAGCTCTTCTCTTTTTTAACCTCTCCATGTGGGTTTTGGCAGGTTATAAATAATATTTTTTCGCAGGAATAGGATACAATTATATCAATGTAAGTAAACAATATCTATATTATTACATGTATCAAATGATTCTATTTCATATTTATAGTTGTTTTGGCTGAGTTATATTAAACTATTAAATTTTTAGTACTTTTTCTTTTAATTCACTCATTTGTAAATTGTAATCTCAAGATTCTGTTGAGATAATTTTGTAAAATTTACTAAACAATTTTTCAGATGCCAAAGGTGAGGACAACTACGGGGCCTCCCCGTAAACAGGGATTCAACAGATCTGCTCATTCAATGAATCCAGAAAGGCCAACTGAAGGATTAAAGGGTGTAGCTAAAGTTCGAACTAGGGCTACAATCAAGAGACTACAAATGTACAGGAATTTCAAACCAAAACGTGACAGGACTGGAAAAATCATAACGCCAGCTCCATTTCAGGTATAAATTTAACTGTTCAGGAAGATTGATATGAAACTAAATTACCTTTAATTTCAGGGATGGTTATCTTCAGGAACACAAGCTAGAGTAGAGCCAAATCAGAAGTGGTTTGGTAATAGTCGTATCATTTCACAGAATGCCTTGCAAAAATTTCAAACCGAGTTAGGTGCTGCAATAAAAAATCCATACCAAGTAGTTATGAAACCGACTACCCTTCCTATCACTTTATTAAATGAGAAAGCTAAAAATGCTAGGGTGCATTTACTAGATACTGAATCTTTTCAGAATGTGTTTGGGCCTAAAAAACAGCGCAAACGACCCAATATTGTTGTTAAAGGATTAGAAGAATTATCACAATTAGCAGAAAAGAATACAAATGAATACAGTGATGACAAAGATTCTAATATAGTGAGGGATAATGGAGGAGTCAAAGAATTGACCAGAGATTGGGTGATGGGAGCTGGACAATCGAGACGAATTTGGAATGAATTACATAAAGTCGTTGACAGTTCAGATGTACTTTTACAAGTATTAGATGCTCGAGATCCTCTAGGAACCAGATCTTCGTATCTTGAGAAATATTTGAGGACAGAGAAACCCCACAAGCATCTTATTTTTATTCTTAACAAAGTTGACCTTGTACCTACTTGGGTTACCCAGAGATGGGTAGCCATACTGAGCAAGGAATATCCCACTGTTGCATTCCATGCCAGCATAACTCATCCATTCGGAAAAGGATCATTAATTAATCTATTACGTCAGTTTGGTAAGTTTGCTATTCTATAAGTATATATATTATCATTCCATAAAACACTTATATACATCCAAATTCGTCATGTTACGAGCGATAATAGTGAAAGATTCGATTTCCGTAAAAGTTGTCAACCCTGGGCGTTACATTTAAAAAAGTAGCGTATCGCAATTTAAATATAATTAACATCTTTGCTAAATAATGTTACGATGTAAACAGACAGCGAAAATTGAGGTTAGATTAAATTATAGTCACAGACGGTATTAGGCATGTTCTGTGCTTCAGTGGTTTTTACCGAAGGACCTAAGGCGTCGGTAAGGTAGAAAATTGAGGAGTCTTATTAAACAAAAGTCGTGCCTCCCACCCATATATTTCATATAATGCTGCTAACGGCGAACGATTTATCTGTTGACATTAGTCCAGGCCGTGAACCGGAATTTTAACTATAATAGAAAAAAAACATGTAATTTAGAATCAAATTTTTTTTTTGCATTAGCTTCAGGAGGTTCTCATGATCATTCATACACCTTGAAACCTCTTGGGAACCCAAACCCCACCCATTGGGGGCGAAAATGGCCCGAAATCTCCAAGTCTTGAATTATATTTTCTACAAAAAAGGTATTTTGGCATTTCGAGTGCACCTAGGGGTTTTTTTGGGTCGCTGAACACGAATCCGTAGCCAGATTTACTTGCAACCCATCGTAGGGGTGGTAAAATCGACAAAATTGACCAATTTTGCACCCCTATTATGTTATTTTGCAATTTACGTGTTTTAGGCATTTCTAATGCACCAAGGTTTTTTCGGTCGCTAAATACGATTCCGAAGCCAGATTTATTTGAATATCATCGTAGGGGTAGGAAATTTACAAAAATGGCTAATCTGACACGCTTTGCATTTTAAAATTACTTCGGAGTAAATCTGGCTTCGGAACGTATTCAGCTACCCAAAAAAAGAACTTGGTGCATTCGAAATGCCAAAAACACTAAAATTGCAAAATAACATATAGGTGTGCAAAATTGGCCAATTTCGTCGATTGTACCGCCCCTACGATGGATTTCAAGTAAATGTGGCTACGGATTCGTGTTCAACGACCCAAAAAACCTCCTAGGTGTACACGAAATGCCAAAATACCTTTTGTTGTAGAAAATACAATTCAAGACTTGGAGATTTCGGGCCATTTTCGCCCCCCAATGGGTGGGGTTGGGGTTCCCAAGAGGTTTTAAAGTGTATGAATGATCCTGAGAAACTCCTGAAGCTAATGCAAAAAAAATTGGTAGCAACTCCTCCCGTGCACGTTTTTTTTTGCTTTATGAAGACATGAGTCTACATCATTTTTGGCTTCGTTCGGGACACGTGTGGTTTTTCTCTGGAAGAACTTTATAATCCTTGGTTGTCAAAATGGCCCCTGGACATGGCCGATTTGTACAGATCCAGCGTTTATGCACTTTATTGAAAAGTGGTATCCTGAATATGAAATTGCAGGTTTGTCTATTTTAGTATCAATCACTTTAACGTCCATTATGACGATTTAAAAATTTTGTACTGACGTTTATAACCGAAAAGCTTTTACAAAAATAATGAATATGAAAATATTGTCACCCTTAAGTATTATACCGGTCATCAAATAACGGAAAACCCTAAACATCCAGGTATGATAATAAATAAGCCGGCAATTAGGCAAATTACATGTAAGTATATTTTACCTGAAGATTATGGGAAATTACCAGAATTTTATAAAATCGTCTTTGTAGGTAACTACCTCCTTAATCGGATTATTTGTCTATCCACGAAATGAGAGGAATAAACTCGATAATTTTTAATCCACCCGAAACGAGAGGGTTACAAGTAGTTTTTGATTTACGCATAAAACGCGTCGCCCGAAACAAGAAATCACCGTTCATGTAGCCATTATCAAAGATGTTTGTTTACAATCGGAGATAAATCTGTTATTATATTTACTTCGAAATAAACATTAAAGGTCAACTGTGGGAACACATATTTACAAGTAATTATTCGTCAACTAATTAGAATTAATGACTACCTGTAATATTTGATATTCATTTTCGGTCAAGAAGTATGTACGTAAGTGTAATACTTTCATGCACTAGAAACAGAACTACTTTATTACTACACAGTTGTAATTTACCCTTTAAGTATATCGGATTTTTCGAATCTTAGCTTGAAATTCAGTTAGCAAAAGTCTGATAATGGTTGTATCTCGGCTTAAAAGTGGTTTAGATTAGTTAAAATTTAAGTGGAAAAAGGGAGAGTTTAAACTAAATCATAATTTTGCTGAAGATGATATTACTTGGTCTTTAAAATTTTCTTATTTTCAGGTAAACTACATATTGATAAAAAACAAATATCAGTAGGATTTATTGGATATCCCAATGTTGGTAAATCTTCAGTCATAAACACTTTAAGGAGTAAGAAGGTATGTAAAGTAGCGCCGATAGCGGGTGAGACAAAAGTATGGCAATACATTACACTTATGAAAAGGATATTTTTGATAGATTGCCCTGGAGTTGTCTATCCTTCTGCGGAAACTGACAATGAAAAGGTATTGAAAGGTGTAGTGCGTGTGGAACTGATCAACAATCCCGAGGATTACATAGAAGAAGTGTTGAAGCGAGTGAAACGAGAATATCTCGTGAAAACCTACAAAATTGATGGCTGGAGCGATCACATGGAATTTCTTGAAAAAATGGCCTATCGTAGTGGAAAATTGCTCAAAAAGGGGGAACCCGACACCCAGATTGTGTCTAGAATGGTTTTGAACGATTGGCAAAGAGGGAAGTTGCCATTTTATGTAGCACCTGCAGGTTTTGAAGAACCGTTACCGAAACCCGTAGATACAACTGTATCTGTGGTACAAGATTTTTCGAAAATAAGGGTTGTATTGCCATATGCAGGGGACGATGTCAAGAAACTGATCAAGGAAGATGCCGAAGTTACACAGGATGCAGAAGATACTTTGGATACGACAAACGCAACTGATATTAGTACAGAGGAAAATAGTGAAACTCTCAATGAGTTCAAAAATACTTCTGGAGAAAATGAAGATGACGACTCTGATGGTTCAAGTGATATCAGCAATTTTTATTCTGATATGGATGCAAGTGTAGATGAGAAAAAGAAAGCAGCATCAGCTAGTGGATCTTTTGTAGTAGAAGATATTGGTCAGAAACAAAGTAAGAAATTAAAAGATGCAGATGTACTAAAGGCAAAGAAAAAGTTGACTAGTAAACAGAAGAGGGCAATTGAGAGAGCACAAAAGCGGAAGAAAATTGGAAGTAACTTTTATGAAGTTAGTAATGTTAAAAATAGAAATAGGAGTAAGAAAAAAGTTGTGGCTATGAAAAAATGAATGTATATAAATCTACCAAAAGTTGAATGAGTTTATATGTTGAAAAAACTATAAAAAAATTGTGATTGTTTTATTATTATTACATTTAAGTTTTTAACTAACTTTTACTTCCTTCACGATACCTAGGTTAGGGGAAGTAGTAATCGGCCCTGAATTTTTTCCGGGTTTCTTTGAATCGGTCTAGAATATTTTTATCATGGCTGAGTGTGACCCACTGTGGAGATGATTGCGCCCGTTTCTATCCGTTGTATGGATTTGAAATTTCAGTCAGGATAAATTCACGTGGAGTTGAAAAAAGCTGTCACGCGCCCAGTCAGATTCCTACGGGTCGTTTTTTTATGACGTATGGGCGGGGTTTTGCCCCAGTATTCTAAATTAAACATATTTTCCAAGCTTAGCGCGTGGGGTAGCCCCCGCTTCAATGGTTTCATAAAAACTAATTACTTTGAGAAAAAAGAGTTCTTCACCACCTACTCGTTCGGTAAGTCCAGCCAGCTTTATGTCCACAGGGATGCTCCATTGTTGCATTAATTCAAGTCATATTTTATTTAAATTTCACACTCAAAATAATTAAAATATCTTTGACTTCTTTTTATTTGTTGTCGAGATAATGTCTATAAAGTAATTTTCCAGTCAAGTCCTGTAGAACTTTAATCCAGATTAATTATTTGTGTTACAAGATCATATTTTTTGAAATCAATTAATATCCTGTTTGTCAAGATTTAAACAAATTAAATTCACGAAATTTATAGATTGAATTAATTTATCAATTTGTGTTCACATAAGTCAACAAAAATTCAACCTACGTTAAATTTTGCTTGTAGTATTGTAAAAAAAAGAAACCTGGAGCTGTAGGTAGCTTGCGTATGGGTAGTTTGGAGCATCGAATTGGCTCATAGTTGAACTCAGTTGTGTAGCAAAATTAAACGTAGGATTTGTGCAACACGGGTTATGTATTCCTAGGGCTGAAGCAGCGCTGAACTTGTTCACGTTTCGGAAAGTGTTTGTTCTCTAAAAATCATTTTGTGACAATTCCATGACACCCATAATTTAATTCGACGTAGAACGTGATGTGACTGAGTGATTTGAGAGCTCCCAGAGCCGTCCGACTGTCTGTGCAATATGTATGTACCTGTTTACATAGTTTCTTCGCAGGTTTTCCATGGCATAAGTCAATATTGCGTACATCTTCGCCTGAAAAACCGCACAGTAAGCGCCTAGAGTCACTGAGATAGTGATATTTGGCCTATTTAGGTACGCGCCCGCCCCAGAAGCTTGACCTAGCTTGGACCCATCTGAAAACCATACGAGCCCACCTGGTGTCAGTAGGGTGAGAGTTTCGTAACTCCAGTCTCCTCTATCCTTGATTAAGATTTTGGGAGAAGTGAGAAATATAGGTGGAATCATGCTATCTCGCTTCATTTCTAGTATGGGGCATTTAGAGATTGCCTCTCTTAAAATCGCAGTGTCCACGGGAGTAGTGAGTTTTGATCCAGTGGCCTAGGCCTTTTAACCTACACGCCGTTCACATGGCCTGTTTTTATATATCAGTGTAAGGGTGATAATCCGGTAAGAGCCTCAATGGCTCTCGTTGGAGCCGACCTCATACAGCTCAATATGCCTACGCATGCAAGCCGCTGCAGTCGGTCCAGGGGGCGCTCAGACATACCAGTCCTTGTCCCCGACCACCACAGCATAGGCCTAATCAAAAAATTATAGATCCAATAAAGAATCTTTGGTTGTAATCCCCATCGTATCTGAAAAGTTCTTTAGATAATTTAAGTGTAAACTAAATGAATTCATTTATTCCTATAAGTTTATTTATTAATCTTACGAAATAAAGTAATTAAAAGAACATTTATTTCTTTAATATAATAATAATAAAATGAGTAAAAAGTGTTTATATCAATATGGTAGATTATCACAAAGTAGCGGCTCCCACCATCAATTTTTTTAATTAAAAGAAACTATATATAACATATATTTATTTTTAAATATACACTTAAGTAATAGAGATTCGAAAAATCATTCGTATTGATGGATCTAATGAATGATGGCATTTTCACAAATAAATACCAAGTTTTCCGAAAAGTTAACTACAGGAACATCAAATAAATAATATAAAATTAAATAAATTAAGAATTTGCCAATGTTGCTTCTTTATCAGCAGGAATCACAAACATCGAATACTGTAATACTAAGGAAAAGTTTTTCATGTATTTATGATATAAACTAGGTTTATTTTTCCATTTTACACCCAAGTAATAGAATGGAATACCTGAAACAAATTTCAACTTTATTTACGGAAATCTGAAATGTTGCCTATTACGCAGGCAAATCGTATTCGTTCTACCACAGATCTCAGAAATTATATTGTTCAAGACGATACGATGCAAAGTTCTCATCTCATTCAATATTACCTAAGAATACACGCAAAGATGATCATTTTTGAATTCACGTAAGTAGTGGCCTTAAAGCTCTGCTTCTATCGATCGTAGCGACAGCTAGTTGGCTAATTTTTTACTCTATGTACTTTACTCCAAATTATGTGATATGCATTTCTTCTTCAGTAGATTTTTCAATAAAGGTTGCTCGGAGAATGTTTCAATAAACGGATAATGACAAAATAATTTTTTCATTGCATCCGAGTATAATTAAATAACTCCATCCATATAGTACTATATCCCAGTAAACCAAATCTTAAGATCTCATAGGTGATCGATAATAAATTGCCACGTTCCATAAAATATAATATTCACGAACATTGAGCTACGAAAAACCACGGAGGAATGAAAGAGAATGAGAAACAAATGAATATATCAATATACCCCTTTGTAGCCCAGATCGATCAGTAACGTCACCCTTATAGTTCCAGAGAGCTGTTTCGGTTTCTTATAGAGCTCATCAAGGGAACCAGCAAATTTGCAACATTACTGAAGGATCTGAACGGGAATGTCAGACTGCCTGAGTGCGCCAGATGGCGACACCAAACCAAGTCAATGTAACAGAATTAGAAACAAATGAATAATATGTGAATATACTCATTAATCTCATGATAACTGAACTAGAAAGACCTCATCATTGAAACCACAGAGGTTTTGATATTGTTATACTTACCACTTAGAGTTATCGCGACACCGATGACCGTATTCCAAGGATTGGTCGGAATGGGAAAAATAATCAGGAACGCACAAGCAACTAAGAACAATATAGGTATAATCAGATTAACTTTGATTGGTCGTGGCATGTCAGGTTCTTTATAACGAAGCCATAGCATCCCTGCAATACTTGCCGCCACGGACATCCATAATATTTGGCCATAGTAGTTAATCAATTGGAAAACATCGCTCACGAATAACATCAATAAAGATGTAAAACACTGAAAATAAAATGCATACGGTAACATGATCGGAGTGGTCTATGTAGATGTCGCTACATTCAAAAAACTTACTGCAAATAGTAGTGACGGTATAGGAGTCGTTTTGTGGACATGAATATAAGAAAAGAAATCTGGTAAATGCCCCTCTTGAGATCCCGTTAAGAACAGTCTTGCTGACGTAAATAAAATGCCATTCACTCCTCCAAACGTGGAAAGAGCTACGAAAATAGGAACCAACCATTGGAACTTCCCGTACATTTTCATACCGAATGTCTGGAACGAAAAAACATTTAAGCGATGGAATAATTATGACATTTCCGATTATTTCTCTTACCACAGCTATGGCTGTAGAATTTTCCATCTCAATTCCCGAAAGCACTGCGAAATAGGCCACGTTTGCCAAAACATAAACTATTGTCACCATTGGCAAGGCAATCCATATGGCCCGAGGTAAATTCCTGAAATCAATTAATTAATTTATTAATCAGTTAGTATAACACATAATATGGTTTTTCTACGGCCATGACACAATACTGCTCTTTCCTAACTGTTTTTGATTAAACAATGAGGTACATTGTATGCCTTCAATTTCATTTCCTCACCTGATAAAACAATGAAGTCATTGTGTTTCATTGTGTTTTTATTTTACAATTTATCACGTCTCCCATGGAATGTCAAAATTCAAACAACGAATACTGACAGCTCTGTTTAGTTAGATTTTTGAACTTGAATCAAACGATGAGCAGCGAAAGTGACGTAGAACTGACTCCCCCAGAAATTATTGAAGCCGCAAAACAGGCATCTACTTCAAGATCCTATATTTTGGAGCACAAGGAAAATACAAACATGTCATTGCCGTGCCCAGATGCTTCAAATATAACATTTAATCACTGTAACAATATAACTGTGAATATTGTTAATAATTAAATTGTATTTTGACATTTTTAATATACCTAATTAAATTCAAAGTTCAAAATTCTGTTGTAAAATCATTTCGCTAATATATTATGTTATAGCCGTAGAAAAAGTATAGTGTATAACTTGCACGGAATGCTCATTCCGTGCTAGTTATACAATATACTATTTTTTAACCAGTGTATAATTTTAATGTTATAACCTCGATATGTGTACCCTGTAATTCATTTCAAATATCTATTACACTCAGTGCTGTAATAACCATGAGGCGCCCTCCTCAGAACCCGTAACTGCTGAAATGCAGGTTAAACTTTAGATAACAGCAAATAAAAAGTAGGTTGTAAAGAAAATTTGTTGTTGTGTTTATTCTACTTGAAAGTTTGTTTGTTGAATCCTTTGATTACTTTGGTAACAATAATTAGCATAACCCCTTGCAAATCTGCCAGTAAGCCAGTGATGGCTATACTGGATGCCCCCTCCAGTGTTCTGTGCCGATGCTTCGATCATAGCTATCGCATCGCAGTCTTTTTCTTTTGTCTAATGCCTCTAGGGGAGAAAGTTGGAAAATAAATGGTTTGTTTCTATTTTATGTAATTGAATGGAGAATGAAATTGATACAAAATACGTTTATTGAATATGTTAATAAAAACCTACCTTATATAAATGGATTTTATAAATTTGGAAACTATCGATCAATGTATGGATGAGAAAGTATCAAATTCTACAAGTGTTCACAAGAAATTTACCACATTCTACCAACCTACTATTCAATAAAAGCACTCGCATTTTATCCGCGAATTGATAATAAAAGTTCCAAGTCGCCATTAAAATAACAATCAATTTTTCAATAAAATGAAGTGCTGATAATAGTTTTAGACCCATTTTATCGACTACTGCAGTAATTACTTCCGATATAAAGTAGGATTTATATGACACCATACGGTCGAGTAATATTGAATCATATTTATACTATGTTGCTGCCACCGTAAATGCCTTTTTATTGCAAGAATTATGTACATATCGTTTCTTTCGTAATGGTTTCTTGATTTAAATCACAGCAGAAATGTATAACATGTACTCTCAACAAGATGCCAGGCAGAAGGTTTTACAGACGCTCATCTACACGGTTTGAAGCATAGCATACTCTAATAACTGGCCAAAACACTGATGACTACTCATCACTTCGTGACGTCATATAGTTAGATCTACCTACACAATACGCAGTGTCTTGTATTTCAAGCGGAAGTTTTCTTAAAAAGCTATCAACAAGTACGTTCCTTACGTCGATTGGTGTTATCGACTTGAATTACTTTCTAGATTATTTTACATCACTCGTTGTTGTTGTATCTAGATGGAATAATAACTACAATACGGCTAATAACCTCGATAACTGTTTCTATATTTCGTTTTCCAAACTTTCATGAAAATAAAACACCATGGTTGTCTGCAATACACAGAGAAAGGAGAAAAAACGCTCTATAGCTTGCTTTACACATTTCGCAGATTCTCATTTAAGCCTCTTTTACGAAACCTGATGGTTACATTTTTGTTGTTCCTCGAAAAATTACCAAATTTACTGATGACGCGTTACCCACAATTTCCCCCAACCAACCATCCTATCTAACAATAGTATCCGAAACCTATTTTTCTTATTAAAGTGGACAACTTTTGGATATATAGAGATAATCCGAGATCGAAATTCATAAAAGTTAAGCACTAACGATTAAACAATAGAAATCGCTAATATATGTATATGTATTTCTTTCTCTCTAATATAAAGTAACCATAAGTAATTGAAACCTGATAAAATACTGCTATGTTTAAATGGATGAGCTGCTCCTTGAATAAAAGATATCTCGAGAACAGAGCTAAAACGTTTCCGATGTAACGGGGCGTATTATCAAGCCTACATCGGACGTGATTTTAGTCTGATTGTGCTACTTTACTCTATTTCGTCGTCTCTGATAATTCACAGGTCTTGCAATAAAAACCGATATTGCGCGTAGGACATTCAGAACACAAACAGCGACCAAATACATTATATTTTCAATGAAAAAATACATCTTTCGTCCACTAAAAATACTAATAAAGTAGGTACCTGCTGAGGAAGTTTCGGCTACCAAGTAGCCATCTCAGAGTAAACTAGATTATAAATCAAAATGTGCGTGTTTAAATACTATTTGGGGATAACTGGAGATAAATCGGAATTTAATAAACTGCTTTTTCGTTTATGCATTTGTTCCGAATAACAGCATTATCTTGAAAGTTGAGAGACCTAATCGTATTTCCTCCGTAGGTAATTTCTTAGAATCAGTTGTAAAGTTTACACCTTTATTTAACAAACTCATTCCCGTTCCATTGAAATTAATATCGGTTTTATTGTGAATAATGTTTATAGTCTTAGTTTCTTCCTTTGTCAATGTTGATTCGTAGTTTTGGAGCTATTCAAGAGCATATTTGCAATCTAACGAATAAGTTCTAAAAGTTTTCTATCCGTTTGGTATGGTGTAAGGATTCTGGAGAATGAGGACGAATACATTTCCCAACACTCTGTATATACTTACTGGTAAGGATTCTGGAGCTCTTCCGTGACAAAATTCAGATAATTCCATCCTCCGAATGCGAACAAACCGGAATAGAACCCTAAAGCTATCTCTGTAATTTCATAATTTCCTCGGAATGGATCGTTGAAATTCTCTGTATGACCTACAATGAAACAACGGAATTTAATTAAACATTATTGCGGAAAGATATTAAGATCATTGTGCTAGTTTTCCCTCACAGTGGTTGACGATTCAATGAATGGTCCGTTTTAATAACAGTGATTCGTACCATTTCATCAAAAGAATTTTTTTATACTTATACAAGGACAGCGCCATAAATTCCCGGCCTGACTATGAAAGAAGCGGCTAAGATATCTAATAGACGTGAAATCAATTTTTGTTTTTTCCAAGGCTAATAAGAAATCCAGTTAACCCTCTATAACACAAGGCCTGAACGTAAGTGTGGCGTCATCAACAAAAGGCTAGGGATAGAGTTGAAGATTATGACAGTACCATTCAGTCTTGATAGGGCATGACCAGTATTGAGTATGACGATGATAAATATTACAATTTAACAGAGTTTTACCGGTTGCTTGTGGACAATTACGTGTTTATACCAGTAAATAAGCGCGTATAAGAGTGTTATGACTGAATAAAGTGCGTTGCAAAATGAATGTTCATGTCGGTGATGAACATTTAAAATTTCATTCCCTATCTAAAGAGATTACACTGCAGGCGACTTGCAACTCTTGCAAGGAAAGGGATAGATATTCTGCAGGTACTATGATATTATCTTCACGTTTACAATACTTCAGAAGTTGGAGAATAAAACTCAAATTTTACACAAAACTTTTAACATTTAATTTTAAAATGCTGACAAATTGTTTCACCACACTGTGGCATTATCAAAGCGAGGAGTTATCAACTAAAGCTAAATCTAAAAGTATGTCCTTAAATATCAGGGATCAGAATGTGGTGCAAATTGAGGGATGGGGGTGGATAATGGTGGGAGTGTGTTTACAAAATTGTTAACAAGCGGTGAATTATATGTGTCGATTTGATCATTTAATATTACATTATTATTGTTTTTTGCATGTTTCAAAATTTCTATGGATTCTAATATATTAAGTTTATGTCCTTTTTCCTGAATATGTAGAATATCAGGATTAAGGGTGAAATTGTGGTTATGTTCTAACAGGTGATTTGCGTAATTAGAGTCTTCTTTTTTGAGCCTGTAACTTCTCAAATGTTCATTGAACCTTACGCTGAAACTGCGTCCAGTTTGTCCTATGTACAAAGCACTACAGTCTACATAGGACAAACTGGACGCAGTTTCAGCGTAAGGTTCAATGAACATTTGAGAAGTTACAGGCTCAAAAAAGAAGACTCTAATTACGCAAATCACCTGTTAGAACATAACCACAATTTCACCCTTAATCCTGATATTCTACATATTCAGGAAAAAGGACATAAACTTAATATATTAGAATCCATAGAAATTTTGAAACACGCAAAAAACAATAATAATGTAATATTAAATGATCAAATCGACACATATAATTCACCGCTTGTTAACAATTTTGTAAACACACTCCCACCATTATCCACCCCCATCCCTCAATTTGCACCACATTCTGATCCCTGATATTTAAGGACATACTTTTAGATTTAGCTTTAGTTGATAACTCCTCGCTTTGATAATGCCACAGTGTGGTGAAACAATTTGTCAGCATTTTTAAATTAAATGTTAAAAGTTTTGTGTAAAATTTGAGTTTTATTCTCCAACTTCTGAAGTATTATGAATTTACACTACGTAAACGCCGAAACCATAGATATATTCACGTTTACAAATAATTAGTCTAGTGCGATTTTTATCTTGAAGTAATGGCTCCGCGGAAAGAAACGATGAGGTCATCACAACTTTTACCTATGTTCCAAGCGGCTACCCTAATTTCATATAGGCGATTCGGTTCTACATGGCGAATATTAAGAAAAGATTCGAGTCTTCAAGCGTATAACATCCAACTAACACAAGAAATGAACCCAACTGACCATATGCAGCGTCGTAATTTTGTTAAATTAATTAAATCATTTTTAGCGATGAAGCCCATTTCCACTCAAGTCACTACATAAACATGCAGAATTGCCATATATGGGGCAGTGAAAATCATGTCACTGTTTGGTGGGCACTATGGACTGAAGGCATAATTGACCCTTACTTTCTTGAAGATGAAAATGATCAAGCATTTACGGTGGATGGTGAACGTTATCGGATGATGATAAACGACTTTTTGAGGCCAGCGTTACGCGATATAAATTTTAACGATATGTGATACCAGCAAGATGGTGCCACATGTCACACAGCTAGGGAAACGATGCGCTTATTTGTAAGGGAGAATTCTTTCACGAAATGGCGACGCCAACTGGCCACCTAGATCGTGCGATCTTACTCCACTTGATTATTTTCTTTGGGGCTACATGAAAAGCAAGGCATACGTCAACAATCCACAAACACTAGAAGAACTAAAGAACGAGATCCGACGCATAATTCGTAATGTTGGACCGCAAATGTGGTCACGCATAATCGAAAATTTCTCCAATAGAATTTTGTGATGTCAGAGGAGCCGAGGTGGACATTTGGCAGATATTGTTTTTCACGTATGATTGTAAGTCATTGTTTTACAATTCAGAAAAAAGGTACCGAGATTTTCACGTAATGTAACTGTATAAGCGTGATCTCTTAAAACTAATTGTATCACCATAAGGCGACCTTATCGCGCTAATTTCAATTAAAACCAGAAACATTAACTTAGAAAATTCCACCACCCTTGCTAAACACTGCTTTGGTTATAGCCATCAATTCGATTGCAAAAATGTTAATATTTTAACTAAGAAAACCAATTATTATAAAAGATCTATTCTAGAGATAAATCATCATTAAGTCAGATTTATACTAATTTAATTAATCAAAACCCTTGCAAATTCCTGCATGCGTCTTTTTAGATCTATATAGATAGTTTTAATAAGATCTGACAACCTTTTTCTATTACCTCATAAATTTTCAACATCTGGTTCGAAAATGGATCCTCGAACGTTATATTTTTAGTTCAGTTCTTTAGTCGTATTACATACTGTGATTCGATATGTATATAGAGCTTATAAGAATATTGCTTAGCAGCGGATTCTTAATTTACATACTTAAAACATTAATTGTATTATAATTTCGATTGTTCGTGTTTATGTTCGTTTCAGCGACGTGGGCACTGTTAATTGAAATTAGTGCAATAAAGGACGCCTTGAGGTGATAAAATTAGTTTTAAGAAATCACATTTATACGGTTATACGTCTTCTGATGATGGTCGTGAGACCGAAACGTAGGTAAAGACGAAAATAATAAGCAAATGTGTTAGTGTGACCTATTTCCCGAGAATTCATATTTTAAAGTAACTCTTAATTGAAAACCCTTTATATGTCCAATATCTTCGATATTGCAGCATTGTGCAGTAACATATGGGTGACCAGCAACATAGTCTCTAGCTTGTGATGTCACGATCTAGCGTTCAGGCCTTGCTTATAAAGAGGGCATTGGTACGACACGCACAGACACGCTAAAACGTTCCTGTCCAGCATGCACGCCTTCCTTTTGTCGTTGCTGTACTTTTATTTTAATGTTCTGATGTTTTCTGTGTCGCGTCATTGTCGGTTAATGCAAGTCTATTCTAACTGTCATGTAGATAGAGCTTATCTGAGATATAAAGCTAGATATTAACATACACCAGTTTTCAATATTCCGAACGTCACTTACATCGTGGCAACCTGTTGAATCAACCAGTTGAATTTAAATGGATATTATTTCATTGATTCAAATTAATAACCCATTATTATAGCTATATTTGTAATGATTTAATCACATATCTGATCGATAAGATCATCGTACAATATCACAGCGCATAAGAAATAATAATTGACATGCAAATGCCACATATATTATTAACGAGCTTTCACTTCATTTCCAATAATAATAATTGGGTTCGGATATTCGCGTGGTTGCTTATGGTATTGCAAATGATAGTTGATTGATTCTAAATCGTCAAAATCCGTATTAACCCGTACTTGAATGTATTAAAAAGTTGTTTGTTAAATACCAATATTTATAAGTGGTTTGAAGGTATCTATGTTGCCTCTTCTAGAGATTGTTTCTTAGAACTTGATAAAACTCCTTCAGCTCCGTTTTCTATATACACAAAACTCTTCTATATTTGCCAAAGGTTTATTCAGTTGCCGAAATACGTGTTAGAAGAGCTCCTAATCATTCTTGTTTTGAGTTACATTCAATTTTGTATCAACAAAATTCATTTCTCTGACGTATTTTGGTTCCGTAAGCGTGAACATTGTGAACATTTTATCATGTCACTATCTTAAAATCAGTTTAAAAACACAAATCAAACTCTGCCATCTTAATATACGAGGGCAAGGTGAAAAGTTCCTGTAAAAAGAAACAAGAAACGATTTGGTCAAAACTTATTTTATTTCTCAAATAATTTCCTTGTAGCCCGATACACTTCGCCCAATAATCCTTCAAAACAAGCGTTTGTTTCAGCGATGTAACCAAATCTCTCCTCCGAGCAATTTCTTCAAGTTTGAAAATAAGATAAAAATCGCAGGGGGACAAATCTGGAGAATATGGTGGATGTTTGGATTTATAGCGGAATTCATGCAATTTTGCCATTGCGACTGCGGACCTGTGCGCCGGTGCGTTGTCTTGGTGTAATAGCACTTTTTTCTTTGCCAAATGCGGCCGCTTTCGCTTCAAATCGGCGTTGAATCAGTCCAACGGCTCTAGATAATATACGCCGGTGATCGTTTTGCCCTTTTCAAGGGAATCGATATGGGCGATACCGTGTGCATCCCAAAAAACTTTGGCCTTATTCGGCTTCGATTCGCCAGGACAAGTCCACTGTTTCGACTGTTCTTTGGTCTCTAGTGTGTTGTGATGGATCCATGTTTCGTCCACGGTTACGAAACGGTGCAAAAAGTCTTTCTTATCGCGCTTGAACATCGTCAAACACTCCTTTGAAGTTGTCACACGGTCGCTCTTGTTGTCAACAGAGAGTAAATGCGGCACCCATCTGGGAGATAGCTTTTTCATATTCAAAAATGTATGCAAAATATTCAGTACCCGTTCGGTTGAGATACCCATAGCCTCAGCAATCTAGTGCACTTTAACTCGCCGATCGTCCAATATCATACCATGGATTTTATCGACGACTTCTGGCGTTGTAACCTCAATTGGACGACCAGAACGTTTGACGTGCTTTGTGGTCATACTATCACAACGAAAATCAATAAAACACTTGTGAATCGTTCCAATCGATGGTGAAGAGTTCCCATAATGTTTAACAAGCGATGCTATAGTTTGGGCAAGAAATAACGTTTAATCAAGACGCAAGGTTGCTTGCATCCGATGGGTGCTAAAACAGAACTGAATGGCATATCAGTCTGAAAATTTTGATGCGTACTAGTGAAAGATAGTACAACACAAATGTCACATGGGATGTTCGATTGTGCCGCCATCTGTTTTATTGTTCAGGCACTTTTCACGTTGCTCGAATAATGCTAAAGACAACACCTATAAATATAGTAAAACTGGAGTTTATAAGCTAATTTGCCCGAACTGTCATAAATTTTATACAGGTAGAACTTGTCGTAATTTTAAATTTAGATACCAAGAACATTTTCGTTTTTCAGACTAATAAAACAGACTCAACCTATGCTAACATACATAATCAAACCAAAGGTTTCAAATTAAATACATTAGAATCAATAGATTTATAAAGGTGTCAAAAACTCCTATAACAATATCCTAAATGATCAGTTAGACTTATACCAAAGAGCACTTTGTCTTTCAAGTCACTCTTAGAATAATTCTTAGAAATGTGTAACATATGATCAAGAATATAATGTACTTATAATACATAAATTTTACATAACACTCGGAAGAAAAACATTGACAATTTATACATAATAATATTACATATTTTATGAATTGTGTCCATATATATTTGAAACAACTTTAACAAAATGGAGGGTAGTTATCTTTTGTTGTTCCAAGTCTAACAATAATTGTTGCAAACAATCTTTTCTCCGAATTGTGGCTAAGTTTTTAGATTTACAAGGAATAGCTACACTATTACATTATCCAGAACAAAAATGTCTTCTCTTGACGTTTTATACGAATGTTCTTGCAGATAACGATGAACTTCGTTGGCAGAGCGAGGCAAAGTTAGCAATGTTTTGCCATGTCTATTGTACATAATTTCTTTGTCGCATTTTAAGTCCCGAGAATTCAATGTTTCTGAAGAAAAATCTGAGGGAAAACCATTTGAATGTAATTCTTTATGCAATATTTTAGTTGGTCTCTCTGTAGGTTCTCCTTCCGCTTTTGCAGGCAACACTAAGAACTTGTCTACAATTTTTTGTTCAGGTTCGTGATCATGTTGATTTTTTAATGTTGTTAGAACAAAACTACCCGATTCTCCAATGATATACACATAAATCTTACATTTAGGCTGTTTGATGCACCTCCAGACAGTTTCATTAGTTGAAGATCGATGTTTAAAAAACTTATAATTTTCGTACACTATTTGGGTGTTTCCGCGTTCACTAATAATTTCTTTCACAAACGACGTCTTGAATTTTGAAAAGAATGTTAACCATTACTTGTTAGCACGTACAACACGAAAACTATAATGATTATAAGTTTGGAAACATGCCCCTATCTAGCCTTAATCAGCAATAAATATTCAACTAGCCGTAATGATCATCATTCGCCCATCCTTTCTGTTCTTACCAAAGAAAGCTCTGTGTGACGAGTTTCAAGCACTCTTAAAATTTACCGGAGACCTTGACCGGTCCCCGCATGATCAAATTGTGACGAATATCACGCCGTCCCTTTTTATACTTGAAATGTTTATTGTTTACATCATAATTTTCTATCTGGTTTGATAATGTTATTATTAAAGTGGTATAAAAACAAAATAATTGTTCTTTCTTTTAATACAATCTTGCATTTTTGTAAGGATCTTTCAATATGAATACAATAAGAAGGCAATATGAATTATTATTATTATAGTATTACCTGTTCCCAAATGATAGATGCCAGTTAAAATAATAGCGACCAAAGCAAGGAGCTTCGCAACGGTGAAAACATCCTGTATACGCATAGTCCATCTAACACTGATGCAATTAACCGCTGTCAGAAGACCTAAAACAACAGAACAATGAATTAATATATGCTTCGTTAGCTATCTATTCAATCAAGTCTCAGACTCTCAGAAACTCGATTTGCCTTTAATCTCATCATCAGATTCTGTTGTATCATCTTCAGATGATTTATAACTGAGATACGATTTATTTTGAACCATACATTTCAGATTGCTCCAGAACCACCGTCTCTGCCACTCGAAGTGGAAATACGAGATGGATTAGAACGTATTGAATGCAATTTCTATTCATTCTATTGAAGGACAAGTACAACGTTTTATTGTGATTGACCTACTTTGATATAAAGAGTTTCTTAAGATTGAACAGAATTAACATCTCTGATAGTTTTGGTCATAATTTCACGTCAATCATGTATCTACAGGATGTCCCAAAATTGCTGGGAAATAAAACTACCACTTATTGTAGAGGTCAAAATAAGTCGATTGAACCCAATTTATACAGGGTGTCCTCGAACTGCGTGGCTAAAATAAAACCGAAGATTCTTTGATTCGAAAAAAATTTGATGAGCCTTTTTACTTTTGCCTCAAGTGTCTTGTTTAGCCGGTAGAGGGCTTCAAAGTTGCAAAAATAATTTTGTTTTTTCGGTATAACTTGAGAACGTGATGGAGGACTTTTACAATATTTGGCAGGTGAGTTACTGTCAATAATAGCCGTTTTTGAGAGCGGAGCATAGAGCCTTAGAGACCATAGAAATGGCTCAAACTTGAGGATATAACGGGAAAAGTGTCCAGAACTTTTTTGTGGTCGATGTAATTCACTCTATATTTTCTTATGTAGACAGCTTATCTAATTTGAAAACTTTTATTACTCTTAGAAAATTTTGATAAAATCAACGGATTAGCTTGAAAAAAATAATTTTCGAGTCTCTGCAATTTTGGCTTACTAATTTTACTTGATTAAAATACCTTAGTTGCTAGAAATGGTTAATATCTCGGTAAAACACGAATAATAAAAACTATAGAAATGGGGAAACGATGTGATTATTTAGGAAAAACAAATGCTAAATTAAAAGAAACAACAAAACTTTTTGGGAAATCGCTAAGGCATCAATTGTTAGAAATGTTGCCCATTTTCCTGAATACACAAATTAATTCGTTTCAAGAAATTGGATTGAACTCTGGCTAGTATTTCAGGATCATTCTTCAATAAATCCGCTTCATGATTAATTCGTTGCAACAATTCCTCTCGTGTGTTTACTGGAGCTGCATAAACTTTCGACTTCAAAGCGCCCCATAGAAAGAAGTCGCAGGGCGTCAAATCAGGGGAGCGGGCCGGCCAGTTCACTGGTGCATCGTGTCCTCTACCTATCCAGCGATCTGGATATTCCGCATTCAAATGTCGCCTCACAGCTAATGTGAAATGAGGAGGTGCACCATCATGGATAAACCAGGCCACGACGAATCTGTAAGGGCAAGTCTTCCAACAGTTCAAGTAGCCTTTGTTCCAAAAAGTTCAAGTAGTTCTCCCCGTTCAATCGATCGGGTATAACGGTAGGGCCAATAATAAAGTTATCCACAATTCCAACCCAAACATTGATTTTAGTTTGATTCTGAAAATATGTAACTTCCGTTTCATGAGGATTTTCATCAGCATAGAAATGTTCATTATGGAGGTTAAAAAGACCACATCTCGTGAAAGTATCTTCGTCCGTGAACAGAATTCTTCTACAAAAATTAGGGTTTGCGTTTTGTCTTTGGACAATAAGCCGACAGAAATCTAGCCGATGACCTGGATCCATGGGCAATAAGTCTTTAACTGTTTTAATATGATAGGGATACAACAGTTCTTCTTTCTGAACTAATGATTTTGAGGCTCCAATACGAAGTCCCAAACGTAGTGTGCTTATCCCAGGTTCAGTTTCAACCGCTTCCAGTATCGCTTCTTCGAGCTCTACCGTCCTTCTTGTCCGTCTGCGTCCAGTTTCTCTGCTATTTGCTTTAAATTTGCCAGTTTCGCGAAGGTTTGCCGATTTGGAATTCTGCGATGCGGATATCTTTCCCTTCTCCGGCCATTGCAACGACAAAGTCCATAAATCAATAACATATCAACCATTTCAGTGTTAGTGAAATTTTGAGCCATAATTTTATAAAATTTTTTTGGAAACCAAAGTAAAAACTGACAGTTTTGAGAATAAATTCTTCAAATGCCAAAATGACATTAGAAAAGCAAAGGCGACTAAGGTATTTTAATCAAGTAAAATTAGTAAGCCAAAATTGCAGAGACTCGAAAATTAACTTTTTCCAGCTAATCCGTTGATTTTATCAAAATTTTCTAAGAGTAAGAAAAGTTTTCAAATTAGATAAGCTATCTAAATAAAAAATATCGAGTAAATTACATTGACCACAAAAAAGTTCTGGACACTTTTCCCGTTACATCCTCAAGTTTGAGCCATTTCTATGGTCTCTAGGGCTCTGTGCTCCACTCTCAAAAATGGCCATTATTGACAGTAACTCACCTGCTAAATATTGTAAAAGTTCTTCATCACGTTCTCAAGTTATACCGAAAAAACAAAATTATTTTTGCAATTTTGAAGCCCTCTACCGGGTAAACAAGACACTTGAGGCAAAAGTAAAAAGGCTCATCAACTTTTTTTCGAATCAAAGAATCTTCGGCTTTATTTTTGCCACGCAGTTCGAGGACACCCTGTATAGTAACAAAATGTAGCGTTTGTCCGTGAGGAGAGTTCAAAGTTCACTTAAAAAATCACAATTATGTGCGCTATTCACAAATGCATTGAACAAATTAGATGAAATTTTGAAAAAGTGCATTGTAGAAGGGTAAAACCACCCTCATCCCTCTGATATTTTTTAAATAATTTTATCAGGGATGGAAATGTGGTTTTAAGATTTTTTCAACAGAAAGGCTTATTCATTACTATCATTTTTTATCTCTTGTGGAAATTCTGTATTTCGCATAGTTTACAAGGAAAAAATGTTTTCTCAAACACTGATAACTGATATTCTTAGAACAAGTTTAATAAAATTGTAGTACAAAATTTAGTTAGCCGTGTCATAAGTGTCCCAGTTTATTGTTGAAGATGTTTCAATAACTTGTTCACTTTTAGTTGCTTTTGTATTGTTTTTTTCCCAATTACTGTTATTACTTAATTACTATTGCTGTTATTGTTGCTTTTAATTGGTAGCTATTAAATATGTATTTCCCTTTTAATGAGCAGGTCAATATACTTTTAGTTCTTGGATTCTGTGAAGGTAACTGCTTCGAAACTGTCCGCGTCTATCATAAATAGCATCCAAATCGGAGAATTTCAAATCACAAAACTTTTGCCCGAATTGAGAAACAGGGAGTGTGAAGCCAGTCAGAATCAACGCTGGAAGACCTCGACAAGCTCGAACACCCATTGTGGAAGATGCTGTTCTTCAAATGATTGATAACATTCCCGAGACTTGTACCAGAACATTGCAAAGAGAGATTCAGATTCCAAAAAGCAATGTTACTCAAATTTTGAGCGATCAATTAATTCGTCCATTCCACATTCAGGCAATGCAAGAATTATTGCCATTAGACCACGGATCACGTTTAAATAAATTTTGCACAAATTATTCGGAAGCGCAGAGTAGTCGACAGATTTCACACCAATATCTTGTTTACTGATGAGTCTTGTTTTACACGTTGTGGCATGATGAACCTACACAATGAGCATATTTATGCAGATGAAAATCCACATGCTATTAAATTCTGGGTCGGAATTATTGGCAATTTTATGGTTGGACCTTTCCGATTGCCTGATCGTGAAGACATGGCGCTAGTTATCTTAGTTTCCTTCAAGAAATTTTGCCAGAAATATTAGAAGACTTGCCCCTTAATTTGCATCGAAACATGTTCTACATGCACGACGGTGCAGCACCTCATTTTGCACGTGCCGTAAGAGAATATCTTGATGAACAATTTTCTGGTAGACGGATTGGTAGATGACAAGAACAAGAAGCACATATTCAGTGGCCTGCGCGGTCTCCAGACTTGAATCCTTGCGACTTCTTCACCTGGGGAGCGTTGAAAACACAACTATACAAGGTTCAAATTGATAATTCCAAACAACTTTAAAGTCTCCTCAGGGACAAACGGTACTTTTGTTACTATATAAATTGGGTTCAATCGACTTATTTTGACCTCTACAATAAGTGGTAGTTTTATTTCCCATTAATTTTGGGACAGCCTGTATAGAAAGGATGGTACTCGAATCTTGATTTTGGTTGGCTATAAAATCTTTTCGCTATTTAGCAAGGATTTGTCTTGGATGACACTCCAGCAA
Source organism: Endomychus coccineus (assembly GCA_958510875.1). Lineage (NCBI taxonomy): Eukaryota > Metazoa > Arthropoda > Insecta > Coleoptera > Endomychidae > Endomychus > Endomychus coccineus. The sequence goes on from OY294069.1 coordinate 10,151,365, forward strand.
TCTCGATCAACGATATATCGACAATGAGTCTTCGGAAGTGTCGTGAGGGGTATGATGAGATTGAAGGATTCAGGATTGAATAATGAAGTCTTATAGAAGAAACTTCGGCATTTCTCGAGCTCGACAACGACAGGGCGTCCAGCCTGAGTCTGTCTAATTTGCACCTGGAATCACGAGATTTCCAGTAAGCACCGACCAAAAAATATCTACAGAAGGGAGAGATGGCCCACCTATGTACAGTGGTTAGAAAGGGAGAGAGAGAGAGCTATCTTCTGAATAGAATCTAAGAGCATCAGCACAACATGTCGAATCGGAGCTTTATATAGAGGCGCTGTTGGGCTGTAAAGTTGCTATTGAAATAGAAAATCAAGTTCCCTCGAAGTAGCTTTCCCAATGGACGTCCCATGAGTGGGACTAAAGCCTTTATCATTAGGAAAGGATTAAGGGATTAGAGTGTAAGTATTCATAGAAATAATTTTTAAGGAGTAGTTCTAATCAGTTGATTTAGTTCCATCGTTTGGTGTAGTTCTAATTCTAAAATCAAATTATTCGAAGATGGCGTTACAGTTTGTAGAGAGTGAGAGAGGTCGGAAAATGCTAGTTAAGAACGGATACATTTATTCGCAAGAATGAATAAGTGGTGAAAATATTATTTGGAAGTTTTCCTTTACCATGAGCGGCGATGCGCTGGCCGTGTGGGAGAAGAAATTGTGAAAACTGGGGTCCACAAACACGTCCCAGAATCCACTGATACAGAAGCAAGAAAAACACTAGACAAAATGAAGTGCCTAACTGTACTTGGGCCTATGAAATCGGCATGCCGCATACGTTCAATATATTTCAGTCAGTTCGAGTGAAGTGCAGAATTCGTTAGTCAGTGAATCTATTCATATTTACTTACATAAAATACCCCATCTAATGTAAGTATGGAAGGTAAAATTCTTATTAGGTATAGGTTCAATGAATCAATGAATCAATCAATCAATCAAACCACTTAGACAGCTTGATTGGGTCCCTTGTGCGCCCCTTGATGCAAGACTCAGTTCAGCAGGCCCAAGGCAGTTTCGAAGGCTAGGACTGATGTTTCTTATGGTCTCAGGCGGCATATATGCGCTGCCGAGGTGTTGTAGTCTAAAAGAGAAGCCAGTGCTGGACATTCTACAAGGATATGAGAGGCAGTTTCGTCCCCCTTTCCACATCTACTACAACCTGGATCATCGACGATGCCCATTAAGTGCATTCAGATGACATTGTCCTGTGAGGAATCCTGTTACCAGTTTTGAGCCTCTTCTACTCAGAGAGAGAAGGGTTTTCGAGCGTTTGGGCGAGAAGTCCGCAATGTAGAGCTTCGCCTTCCTCATAGGGGGCACTGCGCCAAACCGAGAGTCACTGTCTATCCGTAACTCTCTGAGGGCGTGATCGGAGCCTAGGTGCATAGGGAACTCCGTTTGACCACTTCGCTTCCTTTCACCCCAGAATGGGCAGATACCCATACTAGCTGAAGTTTGTTCCTTCTGGCTATTTCAGCCAGGGCGTCCCTGGTTAATATCATAGTTAACAATCCCAGGAAACCTTTTTTGGTTGGTCCCCTGAGTACCAAAGCCAATTTTCCGTTAGATTGCGAAAAACATAAAAACAATGAGCAGTTACTGGAATTCAGGTAATTGTTAAAAGTAATACAATATCTTACTGAAGGACTGAAGGTGTCGTTTGACATTTTTTAAAAGGATTTCATATCCATTCAACTGATTGTTCTTTGAACAAGTCTAAAAAATACAGTTTGAGAGAAAAGGATACTCAAATGACGAATCTAACCAAGGGGTGAAAGGGAGAGAAAAAGTCTGGTAAGCCCTTTTTCAGATAATAACGAGAACAAACCACCAAGTATATTTGATTTGAAAACACATCATATTCATTTTAAATTTAATGATCAGTAATATTTCACTACTACGTATATCGTGAATAATAAAGTGATACAAAATAAATTAAATGCGATCACAATGGGTTGCATTCCACAGTGATAACGAGTGAGCATTGTGTAATTAAAATTGATGATCGAAGACAAAAGATATGCGTAAAAGCTTACATAATTCCAATGCTATGGATGTATCTATCGCTAAAACTGTTAAGTACCTATATCATGATAATTACACATGGCGAAGGAAAACATCGACCATATGCACAAATCTAAATCATCTATTTTGTTTACGAAATGTGTTAATTGTTTATTCTTTGCATTTTTTACTTCAACCCGAAGCTCACAAACATTTTTCCACACGACGAGCGAAAAGCGTGTGAAAACATTTATGCAGATAAAAGCAGTGTGCAACTAGTCACAAACTATCACACCTCGTGTGAAAAGTACTATATTCAACAATGGTTCACAATGTAGTATTGTTAGCCATTTTCACCTGATGTTTTAGAAAACATAGAATTGTTAGAATAGAGATGTAACGCCGTGGTTTGACGCAAGCTTTCCTTACTCATAAATGGATGTCGAACCACAGGTTTTAGTGAAATCAATGACATTTATTTTCTCATAATTACGATTCCAAATGCCCCATCCTAGTACTAAGCATTTTCAAATTTAATCGATGAAGTCAAGATTCAATGTAATTCCTCACAATCTTTTTCATGTTGTTCCATTAGAAAATTATTGAAATAAGTGACAATAGGTAAAACCGTTAGTTGTCAAACTTTTACGAGAAACATCACTTTAGCTAACATTACAATTTTTCAAATATTCCACGAGTTTTTATTATGGATGAACTATTATTGTTACTCCCCTCACTACACCTAGTGTAAGGTCGTATGCCTGAAATTGTCTTTCGGCAGCGCACAATTAGGCGCATTGGGCTTGATCTCAATACCATAAGTCTATGGGGCCAGATGACATTCCTCCTGTCGTTCCCAAGGAATGTGCGCCTGAATTAACATCAGTTTTCTGCAGGTTGTTTACGGTTACATACAAACTTGATGTTTTTCCTTCCAGCTGGAAGGCAGCTAGAGTCCAACAAATTCAAAAAAAGGAAAGAAGACCCTTCCTAATAATTATAGACCTATTGCACTATTATCAGTAATCTCCAAAGTGATGCAGAAAGCAATCAACATCGAGCTCATCCAAAACCTAGAGAGGCTTTCGTCAGCAGAGATCAACAGACCTGCTTGCCTACGTAACACATGTATGGCAGAAGTCTATTGAAAAACATGGGAAATCTCTAAAATCTCTAGCTATAACATTGGATATATCCAAAGCATTTGACCGAGTCTTTCACCAAAGCCTCCTCGGGAAACTTCATATGGTTTGCCGCCCCAACTTATTTGCTTACTCTCAGATAGATCACTCTATGTGGTGGTTGACGGAGTATCCTCCGATACAATGCCTATCAACGATGGTGTTCCACAGGAATGTGTCTTGGCACCAACTTTGTTTCTGCTCCATATCAACGATAAAGTGACCACCTGTCCCGTCCACAGATTTGCAGATGATGATACACTTCATACCGCTTTCTCATCTAGAGCACCTATATCATCCAATGAAGCTAGAGGAGCAACCAAAACTCAAGCTTGCGTCTTCTCCAGGAAGGCGGTTTCCACAATCCCTAATAATGATGTCAGGTACAACTATTTCTATGTGAAGTCTTCCATATCCATGCTCGGGATCACCACCAACAGTACCCTCTCATGGGACGATCATGTGAGGTTCTTCTAAATACCGCTGGAGATGGATGTCTTGCATTTGGAAAACGTATACGGTACTCTGCTGCCGCAGCAATGAAATTTCCGTTACAAAACCCAGGCACAAAATGAATATTTGCGTATTCTTGATTAGTAAATCGAAATGGCATTATACTAATTGAGTATCTTCAACAAAGAATATCAATAACACAAACATAAATAGTGACTTATATGACATTTGTCAATACTGTTATACCGGGACATCAAAAAGTATCTTGGTCAAGGGTGGTTGTGGAATCTAAAACGTGTCTTTACTTGTGTCAAATTAATTAATTTGAAGTTTCTAAAAGTGAGAAATTTCGCAATTTTATACGAATGTTATAACTCTCAGAAGTCTCTAGCGCTTCAGACTCCGGGATTTTCACTTGGCCTATCGAAATTAGAAGGTTCGAATTATCTAAAAACATAATTGCATGAACGCCAGACGTCCTATGTAATTAGCTACGAACGAAATCATTTTGACGTTTCCCTCGAGAAGCTCGCTACGCGTCAGTTGAGACCTGAGAGTACCTGCTTCTATTTTAATTAAATTTTCCTATTTAAACGGAATTTTTGGAAAAAAAGAAGGGCCGTCGGGTGCGTATCGCGACTAAATCTAACTACAAGGAGCGAAAACGGTACGCAAAAAGCCCTCGTAAAGGAGTTCTGTGTTCCTAACTTTTGCACTTTTCCAACTCGCGAGCTACGGGCTTTTCACGTGAACGTCATTCCATTTATCGAAAATTAACTATTTTGTAACCGTTTTCGACCCGGTTAGTGGCTATCCCGACCTTTTAAAAGGTTCAAAGTTAACATTTCGACAATTTTTATTACTATATTAATTTGTATTCATTATTGTTTTACAACTGAAATAAATAGGTATGAAATTTGTAGGTTATTGATGATGTCAGTGTGACAGTGACATAATTATTTCAAACGTAAACTAAGACATACGTTTTAGATTCCACAACCACCCTTGACCAAGATACTTTTTGATATCCCGGTATTTAATGCAATGCCTACTAAATAATACCATATTTAACAAAGGTGTAATAACCCTGATTAGAATAATTAAAATAGCTCGAACAGGAAGCCTCTAAGTGAAATTTAACAAGAATGCTTTTATATAGGAAATAAATCAAAGTTTTTAAATTTGTATACAATAATAATAAATAATAAAGATTCTTGACCCAAGTATGAATTATATATAAATTCTCGGGGAATAGGTCACATTAACACTTATGCTTTATATTTTCGTCTTTACGTACGTTTCGGTCTCACGACCATTATCATAAGACTTATTATTTCAATAACCTGATCACTTAAAGCACCAAGTCATATTTATACTTACTTAATTAATTAATTCTTGCAAATTCCTACATGCATCCTCATAATGTTAAAAGTATATTTTAGGTAGAATGGAGTATACTCCAGAGGCCAGACCTTCTTTTATTACCTAATAAATCATGACATCTGGTTCGAAAATAAATACTGAACTCGTCTCTTTTGTTAGTCGCTCATAGACTTTGATGAAATGTGTTCGTATTTTTTTGAAAGTTCTACTAAGTAGTGGATTCTTGATATTATACTTATAACATTGTTTTGTTACAATTTCGATTTCGTGTTTCTGTTCGTTTCGGCGACGTTGGCATTTAAATGAAATTGGTGCGATAAGGACGCTTTGTGTTAATACAAATAGTTTTAAGTAATCAGGTTATTGAAGTAATAAGTCTTCTGATGATGGTCGTGAGACCGAAACGTACGTAAAGACGAAAATAGAAAGCATAAGTGTTGATGTGACCCATTTCCCGAGAATTTATATATAAAATAATAATAAATGCATCACAAAACCCCATAACTACGCTACTGCATTTGCCTCAAAAACATTTTGTGACCAAAAAAATTTCAGTAAAACTAAAGTGTACCAAGTTTGAATCTTCATTTGTCTAGAAGCTAATGAAGAAAATGTAATAAATTAACAAAACTTCAACACCCTGTATCTTGGAAACGAAGTGGTTTAGAGAAAAATGTTATGTGAAAGACCCCGTTATGAACGAAAAAACTAAAAACACCCTTTATATCGAATCCCTGTTATCCTCTTTCGGATTGAATTTCGCAGAGATGTCTTAATGCGAAAAATTGTACTAAAAAAGGACGGGGATGATCTTCCTATAGAGAAAAAAAATCAGATTTCCTCGCTAAAAAAGAAGGAATACTTCATATTCATTATCAAACGTATAACTTGTGGCTTGCGGTAGATGATATCGTCAGTTCTAGCTGATATTCTTGGAACAGGACTATCTAATTTCTGTGAATGCTCAATTGCATTTTATCAAATATCTACACCGACAGATATTTCAGGAAAGTTAGAAGTCTTATGAATCGTCAATTTTTTCAAATTTGTATGTATTTAAGAATGTCCCCACAGAGTAATCTAATAAAATTAAATTGTTTCAATCCACAACAAAAAATTCAAAAATTTTATATTCATTTGTTCGTCAAATTACGACTATTTTGATGATGAAAATAGAAATGGGAAGTACGACAAAAATATTAATGATTCTATTGTCCAAAAATTTTGAAATGAATAATCTAGCCGTGATTTTATTATATTACATTTAATACTGGTACTAATACTTACACAGACAAACTGCTGCCAACATTCTGACCACATCTTCAGGCGGAGGACATTCTGGGAAAAACGGTTTAGCCGCATACTGGGCAAACGTTAAAGCCACAATAGCTTGAGTTGTAGGACGAATTATGAGTAAAGCTATCCATAGTCGCAAAAAAGCTGCAAGTGGCCCGAAAGCCACATAAATATAAGCGTAATCACCTCCAGATCTCGTTATCGAAGTACCCAATTCGGCGTAACACAACGCGCCCAACGTGGAAAAAATCCCCGACAAACACCATACTATCACAGACAACCCCACGGATCTTGTGCTCAAATAAACGCCAGTGGGAGATATGAAAATGCCGCTTCCTATTATGGTCCCGATAATTAAGGCGACCGCGTTAATTAACGTGATCTTGCGTTTAAGTTTGACAGTACCATCGGCGCCGAACATGTCATTTGAATCTACCTTGCCGGTAGTTCCGTTAGAAGGGGTTGTTGCCGTTTTGTTTTCCATCGTTGTTTCAGTCATTTCCATTCACACGTGTCACGATAATCGAATAACAGATACCGGTGTGAGAATATTCACACGCTTTCCGGACGTTTACCGTGTCTAGATTGCATGGTTATGATAACGCACGTGGTTGAACAACCCCGCTCGAAACACGAAATGCGAACGCGTCTGTAGTTCGGTGGCTTATGGAGTTTGTGGAACCGCGTTACGTTTTTTCCGCAAAGATTTCGTCATTCTGATGCCATGCTCGCGAGGCGCGCGATTCACCGCCGTCTATACGATACGAGTACAAACAGTAGGAAGGTGTAAACTGTAAAAGTAATGCAATTGTAACGGTTACGCATGCGTCACGTTCCATTAATTTGTGAAGCGTAACAGGTGAAAGATAATGATGTATTTGTCTTTCTGATATTTGCACATTTATCCTCAGGCCTTTCTGAGGTTTACTTTTCTTCCGTCTGTCCTAACTTTGAGAATAAAGTATGCTCTTTATCTTCATATGCACATTTCGATTGCTATTCGTACATGGTTTATTGTTAGAAGACAGTGCCGGATTAAAATTATTGGAGCTCTTAAACTAGATATCATATAGCCCAGTCAATGAGACATTTCAAGCATCAATTCGCTTTAGTGAGATGGATTTTGATGAAATTTGGGGTACTCATTACAAGTCCAGGTAGGTTTGTGGGAACCGGAAACATTTTTATGCCATGTTATTGAACAAAATGCGTAAAGAACATGTCAAAATGAAAAACAAATAGTACATTTCTGGGTCACTGATTTAGAAATTGCTAATGAAAAACTTTTCTTGTTACGGAGGTGAAGAAAACCCTTTCAGTCTCATGATCTACTGTGAGAGTCACGATTCCAGGCATACTCACTGAAAACTTCACCCCCTTTGTAGGCCTGTCTTGCTATTGCCTCCGGTGACACTTAGGCTTGCTGGCCCATTGATTCTCGCCTATGTTTTGTTTCTTTACGGTATCCACTCGATTGTTTTTGTGCCTTGTACAAGTTTGTGCAAGTCCTTTACTGGGTGGGAACTGTACAATTCTGGTTCGCCGTTCGACTTTCCAAAAATTGACTGTCTTTTGTGTTCCAGTGCCTCGCATTTACACAGTATGTGTGTCACTGTTTCTGTATCCTTACTGCAAAGTCTGCATGTCAGGTCGCCATTGTACAGTCCCATTTTGTTTAGGTGCTCTTTTACTGGCGGATGGCCAATCATGAGCCTTGTTACGACTTTTTTCCCTATTTTGTGCTAATAGGCTTGTCGTTCTTTTGTTACACGGGTCTTTGATGTATTTCTTCCCATGTTCGTTTCCTGGGAATTTTCGCCAGTATTCTTTGTAGTTTTCCATGATCCAGTCTTCAACAGACCTTCGTGCTGTACGTTTTGGTACCCCCGTGGTCTGTTCTGGCTCTGGAGCGTTTTCCGACCCTTTTCTTGCAAGTTCGTCGGCTTTTTCATTGCCTGTCGAAATCCACATCTACAACCACTTTAGCCAGTTGACGTTTTCTTCTTGAACTAGCAAGTGTTTCATCTCTGCTTCGTATACCTACGGTCTTATTGACTGTTGAGGCACTAAGCTAAGTCCACGTGCGAGTTCTGGAATATTTTTGATAAATAAGTCCCACAACTGCTGTGTTTACTCAACGGATGTAAACCTCTGTATATTATTATTTTCATCATCATCATCATTTGAGGCACTTAGGCCACTTCGTGGGGCCCATTGTACGCCCCAAGCCTATTCTATTCTAGCAGGTTTGTGTCCCGCCAGAAACCCAGAATATTTGCCAATGCGGGTTTCCATAAGTTCTTTTGATTCTTCGATGTGAAGGTGCCTGAGGGATGTCAAAGCAGGGCGTTCCAACGGGATGTGAGATGCAGTTTCTTCCGTCTCTCTGCATATCCTACATATAAGATCATCTGCGATGCCCATAGTATCAAGAAAGAAAGAAAAAAGTTTATTGACCACATTGCTGCATTCACATTTGGCATAATAGTCAGTCAATACAATGTAAATATAAGGTAAATATAAATAAAACAATTAATTAAAAAATTACAACGTTACATAAATAAAACATAAAAGATTAAATAAACAAGATATATACTAGACTAGCAAATCACTCCACTCCTCAAAATTCAAAAATTCATTGATAGAGTAAAAACAATGAGCAGTGAGAAACATTTTAAGTTTGCTCTTGTATTTTCTGTGCTGCAGGTTTCTGAGACTGAGCGGGATTTTATTAAAGAGTTGGACCTGCCAGGAATTTTTCCAAGAGACCGTCAGGTTAAGTTCAAGGGGTCGCAGATTTTGTCCCAAACGAGTGGGATAATGATGTACGTTATCATTTGAAACGAATAAGTTGATATTTTTATGAATGTACAGAACATGATGTAAAATAAACAGGTTAACAAGTGTCAGTATTTTAAATTTGACAAAAAAAGGTCTACATGAATTCTTACTATTAATGCTAGCTATTATCCCAATTGCTTTTTTTTGAAGAATTAGAATTTTGTTTGCATATACAGAGTTTCCCCATAGATCCACCCATAAGTAATATAGGACTGGAATAATGCGTGATATGCATTTAAAAGGCAGTCATGTGAAAGAATTGTTTTAAGTCGTCGAAGAAGGAATAATTGCGCAGAGAGTTTTTTTGATAAGGTGCTAATGTGGAACTTCCAATTTAACCCAGGATCGAGATGGAATCCTAAAAGTCGTACAGGCTCGTCAGTTTGATGTATTGGATTTGCCGAAAAAGTAATATTTTGTGTCTTAGCCAGATTTAATTTTAGTTTATTTCTGGTGAACCAATTTTGTGCCGTATCTTCAATTTCCATCTTACATTGACTTAAGGTCTCCTGATTTGAGTGATATGTAACGGAGCTATCATCTGCAAATAAAGCCGATTTATGAGGTAAGAGAGCCGTAGGGAGATCGTTTATGTAAACTATGAAGATAAGGGGACCAAGGACGGAGCCCTGCGGCACGCCCCACTCTAAAGTTGCAGGCTCAGAGAAATTTCCGCTGACATCTACAACCTGACAACGATTTTGTAGGTATGACCGAATGAGTTTCAGACAGATGCCCCTTACCCCATACGTTTCAAGCTTGCATAGTAGAGTGCTGTGACAGACAGTCAAAAGCCTTCGATAGGTCACAAAGGTAAGTACTGGCACATTTTCCGGCCTCGAGACCTCGGACTACCTCTGCCACAACCGCTCTTACCGCCATTGCTGTGTTTCTGTTTCGACGGAAACCATACTGGTCCTCAGTGAGTACCGTATTTTGCTCCAAAAAACCAGCAAGTCTGTTATTCACTAACACCTCAATAACCTTACCAAATAAAGGAACCATTGAAATAGGTCGATAATTGTCAGCCTCATCTTTACTTCCCGCCTTATGAATGGCAACAACACGCGACAATTTGAAAGAGTCCGGAAAATGGCCTAGTTCAAAGCAAGTATTCACAAAATCCGTGAAAAATAATATAAAATTGTCACTACATGATTTTAGTATTTTATTGTTTATTGTATATATATCCGCACATTCAGTGTTTTTCATTTTAGCAATAACTTTATAGACTTCACCCGAAGTTACAGGAGTGAGATAAAAGGTGTTTGTTAAGACGACAGTAACCGGTTAGGATTACAGTCATCTAATGTCCCTTCTATTCAGACAAAGAAGTTTCTTTGAGAGCCCAGACACAGGCTCTTTGATGAAGAGCTTGGCTTGCCTCATGCGTAGTGATTCTCGCCACAGTTCAGATCACTATTTGTTCAGTTGGCCCAGAAGGGCAAGACCCCTACGCAATTTGATAAAGAGACCATTGGCTTCGGTCCGACAGGCAAGACGGACGACCCTTGCCTGGCCATGGAGTCGACCATTTCATTTTCTTAAACTCCACTGTATCCAGGTACCCAGATGAGTTGAACTTTATTTCTCCTGGCTAGTTCAGCTTGTATAACTTTGCATTCATTGACAAGCCTTGATGTGCCTCTGGGTGATTTGAGAGCTTCCAGAGTCTATTTACATAGTTACTTCGCAGGTTTTCCATGGCACAAGTCTATATTATTTAGACCTCCGCCTGAAAAACCACTGAGATAATGATCTTCAGCCTTTTTAGGTACACTCCCGCCCTAGAAGCCTGACCTACCTTGGATCTGTCTGTGAACCATAGGAGCACACCTGGTGGCAGTAAGTTGGGAGTTCCGTTACTCCAATCTCCTTTATCCGGGATGAGGATTTTGGGAGAAGTGAAACATGTAGCTGGAATCATGCTATCTTGCTTTATTTCTAGTATAGGCATTTAGAGATTGCCTCACTTAAAATCGCTGTGCACTTTGGTCCAGTGACCTAGGCCCTTCAACCTATGCGCCGTTCTCATGGCCTCAGTTTTTATGTATAAGTGTAGAGGTGTTGATGTGGCGAGAGCTTCAAGGGCCCTCGTTGGAGCCGACCTCATATCGACATGCAAGTCGCTGCAGTCAGTCCAGGGGGCGCTGGGACATACCAATCCTTGTTCAAGACCACCACACTACTGCGTAATAGGCCTGATCACATCGGTATAGATCCAATAAAGAATATTTGGCTGTAGTCCCCATGTGCTGTAGAAAGCTCTTCTGCACGCCCAAAAGGCCGCACTGGATATTCGACATGTTCGCGCCAGGTCAGTTTAGAGCCTAGGATTACTCCCAGAAACTTCACCAACCCTTTATCTTAGTTTAAAGCTCATATTTATATTGACAAATTGACAAATACTATAGCTCTCCGCTGCATATCAAAAACCGAAAAAGTTCGTAAATTTCGACATTTTTTCAATATAACTTTATATAGCTTTCTTTTCTACAAACTTGATTTTCTACTAGTGGCCTTGACATATATAAAAAATATAGATATCCGACATTTTGCAAGGAAACCCATTTTTTGATACCTATTGACTGGACTAATAGCAATTTGTCATATAAGTTCATAAGCTTTTCATTCATGAATAGCCTCTTTTCATAAACATTTGAAGCTAATAAAAGACAACCAACTGAGATTATCCAAAGAAACAAAATAACCTAAGTTGTATTCTTTTTGCTGGAATTAATGTAAATCAATGAAGAATATCTCGTCAAGTATTGTCATCAAATCTGATTCATTTCAGTTTAGTTATCTAGTAATTCCTTGTTGTAAACAAAATTTTATGAATGACAAAAGTACAAAGCAAACATAAATTATAATAGGTGGAAGTAGATTCATATGAAAGCATCAGCTTGAAATTAATACACGAAGTCGTGAGACAATTAGAAAAAATACCACGCGGGAGAGTGACTGAAAATAAAACAGTTGTATTTGGATGTCCTGGTTAGTTGAGAAATTCAAAACACGACACAGTTATAGATAGACGTTGACACTGTCGTCTAGTGACTCGGATAATTAACAATTTCGTTACTTCATCATATTGTTAGCACAAATTTCATGTAAGTAAAACAACTCATCCATATTATATTCTCCATCTGAAAACGTTTCTCCTGGCGGTTCATGTTTTTGTGACTCATTACGCATTATCCTTATACCGACGCATTGTTTTGTAAGAAAGGTATCAATTATTATATGTAATTTCATATCTGACTTCTTCTGATTTATCTTAATCTATCAGCGTGCAATATACTTCAAACATTTACCATGTGAAAGCCGAAAGTGTCGAAAAAATAACGCTTACAAGATGTAAAACATGTTGAAGCGACCATTTTGTTTTTGAAAGTTATCCAATATAACGTTCTATTTTTGTACAAAGTTTTCAATTACTATTAAGTGACATTTGTTTATTTTTAATCAGAAATGATGGACTCGCGATTGGGGGACAATATGAGAGAAAAACATCGAAGGCCTATCAGAAACAAAAGACATTGCAGGTCAGAATTCAGTTGTTTGAACTGATATGTTTGGTGTTTCCATTATTTTTTCTCTTGGAATTAACGTGTGTTTTACTAAATGAGTCTTGTTTTTGTCACTAACAAATGAATGCTAAAAATATATTAGGATTGGACATTAACGATTAATTTATGATACATTTATATTTCGTCAATATGTTTATCTCTGAATGAAAGTTGAGATGTTCTCATATTTTGGAGTTTTCATTCTGATATTTCACCTATATAAACATTGACTAAGAAGTTTAATAAATTCCTGTACTGTGAAGAACAAATTTTGGTACTGGGAGGTAATATAATAAATTATCAACATGGATTATTTGGATGCCATACTGATATTTAACCATGCAATCCAATAATAGTTACGCAGTTTCAAGTGGTATCTATCAAAAACATGATTTCGTCGAAATTCCTTCAATTTT